>CM044553.2:33396143-33554673 GCA_024416835.2 Perccottus glenii
AGAATGCCCTCTGGTTGAATGTTTTTAAAGCATTTGCAAAATCTAAAATAACTTTTTAATTTAGTTGTCTCTTCGAATTAGTTGATTCAAGCTTCCTCTGCCAAAGACTTGAAGCTTATAGCAGTTCAGTCCTGCAGCTCACTGATCTTAGTCCACTTGCTGCTCCACTGCCTCAGTCTTAAAACTATTTCCTATAGTTGAACCAGCGCTCTATTTGTTTTCATGGCGGCTAAGCAATCTCTTTTTCCGAGAATGCCAGAAAAAGTGTATGATTGAAAAACTCAACAAATACATCATACAATTTTAGAAATACGTATTCAATAACAAGTACGTATTCAATAACACCAGTACATATAATGTACAAATGGGCACAAATATGTAAACCGTCTACAAAAGATTTGCTGTGCAAAGTGCAAAATGTGTAAGTGATGTGTGCCAGGAGAAAAAACTAAATAGCCAATAGACTAAAGAAGAGATATATGAACAGTATGTTTGTGAGCCACACATGACATTACTTAAAGCAGAACTAAGTAAGATTTGCAAAGCTCCCCCTACAGCTTCCTTCAGTGAATTGTTGCCCTCCTTGTGCAGCTCTGAACAACGCTCACCAGCACACTAGTTTTGCAAAAAGAAACAAATACAGTATTGTTCAAAATAATAGCAGTACAATGTGACTAACCAGAATAATCCAGGTTTTTAGTATATTTTTGCCGAGTGGCTAACAAGTTACCAGTAGGTGCAGTAGATTCTCAGAAAACAAACAAGACCCAGCATTCAGGATATGCACGCTCTTAAGGCTGTGCAATTAGTTGAAAGGGGTGTGTTAAATCCCTGAGATCATCAATTATGTAAAAAAAAAAAAATAAAGAAAGAAAACAGATGTGATTCAGGTGGCCCCTATTTAAGGATGAAGCCACCAACACTTGTTGAACATGCATTTGAAAGCCTGAGGAAAATGGGTTGTTTAAGACATTGTTCAGAAGAACAGCTTACTTTAATTAAAAAGTTGATTGGAGTAGGGGGAAACCTATAAAGTGGGGCAAAAAAAATTATAGGTTGTTCAGCTAAAATGATCTCCAATGCCTTAAAATGGAGAGCAAATCCAGAGAGACCTGGAAGAAAACTTCCCCGTTGTCTCCTCCCTGTGGGACATGCCCGGAACACCTCCCTAGGGAGGCGTCCAGGCGGCATCCGAAACAGATGCCCGAGCCACCTCAGCTGGCTTCTCTCGATGTGGAGGAGCAGCGGCTCTACTTTGAGTTCCTTCTGTGTGACCGAGCTCCTCACCCTATGCCTAAGGGAGCGCCCTGCCACCCTGCGGAGAAAGCTTATTTCAGCCGCTTGTATCCGGGATCTCGTTCTTTCAGTCATGACCCAAAGCTCATGACCATATGTGAGAGTAGGAACGTAGATCGACTGGTAAATCGAGAGCTTTGCCTTACAGCTCCTTCTTCACCACGACAGACCGGTACATCGACCGCATCACTGCAGAAGCTGCACCGATCCGTCTGTCAATCTCCCGCTCCTTCCTTCCCTCACTCGTGAACAAGACCCCAAGATACTTAAACTCCCCCACTTGAGGCAGGAGCTCTCCACCAACCTGAAGGGGGCAAGCCACCCTTGGACCACCCTTGGAGAACCATGGTCTCAGACTTGTAGGTGCTGATCCTCATCCCATCCGCTTCACACTCAGCTGCAAACCGCCCCAGTGCACACTGAAGGTCCTGGCTTGATGGAGCCAACAGGACAACATCATCTGCAAAAGGCAGAGACGAGATCCTGTGGCCCATAAACCAGACTCCCTCCGGCCCCTGGCTGCGCCTAGAAATCCTGTCCATAAAGATAATGAACAGGACCGGTGACATAGGACAGCCCTGCCGGAGTCCAACTTGCACTGGGAACTGCCGGCAATGCGAACCATGCTCCTGCTCCTCCTTTTTTGTGCAGGGCCCCGGACCCATACTTCCAGAGCACCCCCCACAGGGACACAGTCGAATGCCTTGCGCAAACTCCCATAAACCCTCCAGCACCCTGGAGAGGGTATAGAGCTGGTCCAGTGTTCCACGACCGGGACGAAACCCGCATTGTTCCTCCTGAATCTGAGGTTCGACTATCGGCCGCATTCTCCTCTCCAGTACCCTGGAATAGACTTTCCCGGGGAGGCTGATGAGTGTGATCCCTCTGTAGTTGGAGCACATCCTCCGGTCCCCTTTCTTAAAAAGAGGGACCACCACCCCGGTCTGCCAGTCCAGGGGTACTGTCCCCAACCGCCACGCGATGTTGCAGAGGCTTGTCAGCCGAAACAGCCCCACAACAGGGGCATACTCAGGGCGTATCTCATCCACCCTTGGTGCCTTGTCACCGAGGAACTTCCCAACTACCTCAGTGACTTCGGCTCGGGTAATGGACGAGTCCACCTGAGCCTTCCGTCTCTGCTTCCTCAGTGGAAGATGTGTCGGTGGGGTTAAGGAAATCCTCAAAGTATTCTTTCCACCGTCCAACAATATCCCCAGTTGAAGTCAGCAGATTCCCACCTCCACTGTAAACAGTGTTGGCAGGGCACTGCTTCCCCCTCCTGAGGCGCCGGACGGTTTGCCAGAATTTCTTTGAGGCCGACCGATAGTCCTTTTCCATGGCCTCACCGAACTGCTCCCAGAACCCGAGTTTTTGCCTCCACAACCACCCGGGCTGCAATCTGCTTGGCCTTGGCCGGTACCTATCAGCTGCCTCAGGATTTCCAGGAGCCAACCAGGCCCAGTAGGTCTCCTTCTTCAGCTTGACGGCATCCCTTACTTCCGGTGTCCACCACCGGGTTCGCGGGTTGCCGCCACAACAGGCACCGGAGACTTTACGACCACAGCTTCAAGTGGCCGCATCTACAATGGAGGTGGAGAACATGGTCCACTCAGACTCAATGTCTCAAACCTCCTTCGGGATCTGGTCGAAGCTCTGCCGGAGGTGGGAGGTAAAGATCTTTCTGACAGGGGGCTCGGCCAAACGTTCCCAACAGACCCTCACAGTACGTTTGGGCCTGCCGAGTCTGTCTAGCTTTCTCCCCCGCCATCGGATCCAACTCACCACCAGGTGGTGATCAGTTGACTGCTCCGCCCCTCTCTTCACCCGAGTGTCCAAGACATACAGGCAACTCCAGAGTAGTGGAGAGTCCAGTCTCTCTCCAGGAGTGCACCTGGAGAGAGGCTGGACTGGGATAAGTGCACCAAAAACTAGTCGGTTAGAACCCAGCACAGTATACAAAGCTAAAGATAGAAAATAATATTTATTTATTTATTTATTTTACAGAAAAAAAGGAATCAATAGAAAAGGAAGTAGAATTCAGTGTTTGTCAGTTAGGTGTGTTTTCAGGCGTTTTTTAAAGATTCTGCTGATCGTGTAGGAGCAGGTAGATCATTCCACCAATGTGTACAGATCCTTTAGTCATAGACAGTGATAGACGACCAGATTCCTCACAGAAAGGCCAGAGTTGGCTGAGGATGTTTGAGTCGGCCGGGGTTCAACTCACGACCTTTTAGCAATAAAGCAGGCTATAACGCTCCTTATACTATAACTTTGTCTTTGTAGAAAACCTCTCTCATCTCAGATGTGTGCTCCAATAAAACAAGAGGTCAGCAAACTCACTTGAAACTCTTCTCCTTTTGCCCCTCATCGGATTCAAGAGAGTTACACTAGTTTAATGTTTGAGTATAGCAACTGAAAAAGTGATGAACAAGTCCACCTTCAAGCCCTGTACTTCCTCAGTGGAAGATGTGTCAGTGGGATTTAGGAGATCCTTAAAGTATTCCTTTCACCGTCTGACGATAATCCCATTTGAGGTCAGCAGCTGCCCACCTCCACTTTAAACGGTGTTGGCAGGGCACTGCTTTTTCATCCTAAGGTACCGGACAGTTTTCCAGAATTTCTGGCCAACCAGTAGTCCTCCAAGACCCGAGTTTTTGCATCCACAACTACCCTGGCTACAGTCTGCTTGCCTACAGACCTGTTACTACGGTCCCTGAAGGATGGGGTGCGGAGTGGTTTGGAGCGCAGTGGATGAGTGAAAGTGGCTGGTGAATAGCAGCTTTGGTTGTTTACATACACAGCAGGCCCTCCTCGACTAAGTCCTCCCACTCTCTATCTGTTCTGATCAGCAGAGTTGGGGGACTCGAGTCACATGACTTGACTTGAGTCAGACTTAAGTCACAAATTTTAAGACTTGAGACTTACGTGACAAATTTTAATAAAAAACTTGCCTTGACTTTGTCTTGGCATTTGATTTGAGACTTGATTCGGACTTGAGTTAAAAGACTAACTTGTCTTTTGTTAAACTTTAAATATGTTTTTGAACAGTGCGTTCGAAGCATGGAAGCTGGACTTAAACGCGAGACATGTTTGTGTCAAAAACCCAAACCAGGTCTTGTATTGATTGATTGTACTGACAACTAAGGTAAATACCTTCAGTATCTCAGAAAATTTGAATATTGTGAAAAGGTTCAATATTGAAGAGACCTGGTGCCACACTCTAATCAGCTAATTAACTCAAAACACCTGCAAAGGGCATTAAATGGTCTCTCAGTCTAGTTCTGAAGGCTACACAATCATGGGGAAGACTTCTGACAGTTGTCCAAAAGACGACCATTGACACCTTGCACAAGGAGGGCAAGACACAAAAGGTCATTGCAAAAGAGGCTGGCTCTTCACAGAGCTCTGTGTCCAAGCACATTAATAGAGAGGCAAAGGGAAGGAAAAGATGTGGTGGAAAAAAATGTACAAGCATTAGGGATAACTGCAACCTGGAGAGGATTGTGAAACAAATTCATAAAGAGTGGACTGCAGCTGGAGTCAGTGCTTCAAGAACCACTACGCTAGGCTAACCACTATGATGCGCACAGACGTATGCACGACATGGGTTTCAGCTGTCGCATTTCTTGTGTCAAGCCACTCTTGAACAAGAGACGGCGTCAGAAGTGTCTTGCTTGGCCTAAAGACGAAAAGGACTGGACTGCTGCTGAGTTATGTTCTCTGATGAAAGTAAATTTTGCATTTCCTTTAGAAATCAGGGTTCCGTAGTCTAGAGGAAGAGAGGAGAGACGATGTTGCTTGAGGTCCAGTGTAAAGTTTCCACAGTCAGTGATGGTTTGGGGCCATGTCATCTGCTTGTGTTGGTCCACTGTGTTTTCTGAGGTCCAAGGTCAACACAGCTGTATACCAGGAAGTTTTAGAGCACTTTGTGCTTCCTGCTGCTGACAAACTTGGAGATGGAGATTTCATTTTCCAATAGGACCTGGCACCTGCACAAGGTGCCAAAGCAACCAGTTCCTGGTTTAAGGACCATGGTATCCCTGTTCTTAATTGGCCAGTAAACTCGCCTGAACTTAACCTCAGAGAAAATCTATGGGGTATTGTGAAGAGGATGATGGGATATGCCAGACCCAACAATGTAGAAGAGCTGAAGGCCACTATCAGAACAACCTGGGCTCTCATAACACCTGAGCAGTGGCACAGACTGATCGACAAACCCAGAATCCAAAACGATATATCGCTCAAGTCTTAAAGGTAAAATTGACAATGTTATTGAAGATCATCAAGGCCGAACATGTTGTAGGGGAGGAGCTGGACTCTCTGACGTGTCGGAGAGGAGGATGTTGTCCAAAATCAGGACTATTATGGACCTTCCCTCCCACATGCTCCACAAAGTACTGGTCAGCTGCAAGAGTTCTTTCAGCAATAGACTGTTACTGCCACGCTGCTCCACCGAGAGACACAGGAAATCATTCCTGCCAGTCACCATCAAACTTCTGAACTCTGTAAATCCTCTGTAGACTCACTGTGCAATATTCTGCCTGCTGTACGATATTAAGTGCACTTGTAAACTTGAAAATTGTACAGCATGTGAATATGTAAATAGACTGTTTATTGTTTGCTAGAATATCATAGTTTATAGTTAAGTTATATCTACTTTAAAAAGAAACTTCTATTCTTGCACTGGTCGGTTGCATATTTGAAACAAAAATAATTTCCCCTTGGGGATGAATAAAAGTAATTCTGATTCTGATCTGAACTAATGCCAGCATGACGTCTGTTTACACTGAGAGTGAACAAGTCATTCATCTGAAGAAGCGAGAAAACCAGACCTCCCTCTATTTTAAATTGCATGTTTATATAGGGGTGTGCCGGTTTCTGAATTGGTGATGACGGTTATAACGTGAGTCAAATATGACGGTTCATAACATAACCGTCGGGGGGCGGAGGGGGGGGTGCGTGGGGGGTATTAGTTTGAATAAACGAGCCTACACTGATTAGCTACTTGCTCTACGTTTATTTAAAATTAACAGCAAGACAACAGTGCAGTGAATGTGCTTATTAAATGAATCACACACAGTGAACAAATCCTTAAAAAAAAAAAAAAAAGAACTTTGCAATGAACGTGCTTTGTTTTAAATAAGATTGACCGTAGAGTCAATTGGTTGTTCTTGGAGATAGCGGGTTAACTCCGTGTTAGCGCGCGCTCTGATTGGTAAAGGGGCAGAGATTTCAGACCTCCGTTTATTAAGGAGATCTCCAAGATTGTGCACAGACCTCTCCCTCATCTCCAGCAGCAGCAGCACCGAAGCACCACTAACTCCGCCTCCGTTTCCCTCGTCAGCTGATACAATTTCCCCCCGAAGTGCATCTTTTGTCTCCCCCAATCCATCCCCCCCCATTGCCTCTGTATCGTGGGTCAAGGAAAGATGACTTTGCTAAAAGCTCCTGAGTGGCTGGCACTGTATTTGTGCTAATGTATGAGGCATAGGCCTACGCTGAGTTTCATTTACGATGAGATGCGCTCTAGTTCACAGTGTGATGTCACGGTTATCATTGTCTGCTATATTTGCTTTTTATTTATTAAAATACATGCAATTGGTTAATGAAACATTTATTAAAATTAAGATAAAATTTGTACAAAACAGAATTCGTTTTTAAGAAAGGTTTTCTACAAAGCAAAATTTAATGAAATAAATATAAAAAATATTTTAATGACACGGTTTTGGCGGTTATAGAGTTCTAATGACGGTGTTCAACTATAACCGCCGATCACACGGTTATATACTAACCGTCACACCCCTATGTTTATACAAGTTTTATGGTAGTAAGCTACAGCACAAACTCATCAGTAAATAGGCTTGGGCGGTATTACAGTAATATGGTATACCGCGGGATCTAAAGATAGCAACGGTATCAGTTTCAATACCGTCATAAAAAAAAAAAGCAACTTAACAGGAAAAAACAGCCGCTACTTCCGGTTTTTGTGCTAAATTATGCTTCCACTCCCTTCCACCAGATGTCAGACACCCTGTACTTTGTTTCTAGTCCACTATTACCATGTGTTGCCATTAAAAAATTTTGTAGAAGAAGACCTCAAAGACGCGTCTCAGTGGGAGTGTCAGGACCGGCTCAATAGAAGCCTTATTCTCTACACGCGAGCTGATAAACATGAAAATAACAAATAAAAAATACACCTGTGATGAAGTTTTGGTATTAGTAATGTCTGACTCTGATTCTGAGGGAGAACATCTACCTTTTAGAGTCTTTTCAGCCGAGTGAAAGTGAGAATGAGCGAGAGTGAGTGCGTGTGTAACTTGGACAGCGGCGCCGCTGCTCGTGCCTTTCTCAGTGTCTCTCATAAAGCACACGCTGTTTTTCACATTTTTCCAAACATTAGTGAAAGAAACGGGAGGAAACTAGTCGCTCTGGCTGCGGTAGTGAAGGGGAGGTTGGGAAGTGAAGCCGTGAGCGCGTAGCACCTGCAGCTTTACCTTTAGCACCTGCAGCTTCACCTTTAGCACCTGCAGCTTTACCTTTAGCACCTGCAGCTTTACCTTTAGCACAGGTGATAGAAGCCGGGGCGGGTGTACTGCCGTGGCCGCGGTAGTGCCGGGGGTGTCGGGAATAATGCGGCTTCTATTGACAGCTGTTTGGGACAAATACGTGTTGGTCATCCTGACACTTTACCCAGTCGAGGAGGGAGAGGCAGGGGTAAACATAGTCAGCGAGAATGCACTAATCAAAGCAGCGATCATAATAAAAGTGATGGCTGTGTGCTGTGCTTTATGAGAGGTCCCACACTCTAAAAAACTACTGTTCTGGATGTTTATGTTCATTTAATTCTGTTTGACTCTTGTATTTGCACTTTTTATAAACTGCTATTTGTTGCTAATAAAAGTTGTTTATATTGTTGTGCATGTTATTTTGTTATTGTTTCAGTATTAGTGTTTGGTATTCAGTTTCTGAACAGTTTAGGCACAAGCCAACAGTTTGGTGACGCTGTCTGAGCCTTACGTCATATTTTTTTTAATTATTCACGGTAATACCGTATACCGAGGTAAAATAGGGAGGAGGTTTGACGGTATCAAAATTTGGATACCACCCAAGCCTATCAGTAAACATAAGAAAACTAAACCAATTAAACTAACATGGACAGCAATAAGTCATTTACAGATTACATTTTGTCTTAATAAATAATAAACTATAGATTTCACAATAAAGGCTTTTTAACTATCAAGAGAACTTTACCTTTACCTAACTCTTCAGATTAATAGTAGCCCTCCTTACGTTGTCCCTCAGCTCAGAACATCTATTACATCTCTCCTGTAACTGCTTTTGATTTGTGTTTGGCTGAATATTAGGAGCAGGAAATGTGTAACGTATTAATAATAATGAAATGCGGTCAGTGGTGATTGTGGCTGTTGAACACAGTTTATTTTCGTGTATAAGACTGTTTTTGTTTTGTCGGTGGTGCAATGTGAGTGAGCGTTTTTATTGTTGCTGATCAGCTGTTGTGTACTGTTGTGCAGTAAGTGTGTGTTTGCAGTGGTGTTTTTCAAACAAGTTTGACACAGTGTCTCCCTCTGAGACCTCTTAGTCTGTGAGTGAAGGCCAAGGTCGGAAGGGCTTGGTTTGCCACTGAAAAAAGTTATGTTTATGCATATGCTTTATTATTTTTTTTAACATTCCTAGTTCTTTATATGCACTTGTACATAGAAAATATTGTATTTTTGTTTTTGTTTCTTTTGAACACATGACCAATTTTTGGTCATATAACCACGTGAACACAATTTAAACGCTAATGCTAGTTAGTTAGCAAAAATATGTTTTTTGTGTTCATGCACTGAGATTAAAAATAAACATTGCTGTCTTACACTCAATTGTATTGATTTTTGCTCTGACTGCTAATGTTTGATGTCTGTGCTCCTAGCTATCATTCCGCAGCTGTTTTCGCGTCTGAACCACCCAGAGGCATACATCCGACAGAGCATCTGTAGCCTTTTATGTCGAGTGGCCCAGGACTCTCCTCACCTTATCCTGTACCCTGCCATTGTGGGATCACTGTCTCTAGGAGGGGAGACCCAGATTGCAGGTACGCTTCTGTTCATTTAGTGATACTCTTTCCTGTAGTTTACTACTTTCACATGAAGTTACTGTCTTGACATTGATAAATTAAAACTACAATAAAAGCAGGTGAATATGTCATCTTATTACATTTTTTGCCATGCTTAAATGAATGTAGCACAATTCTGCGGGGGCACAGTGGCTCGTTGTGTCCTTGGGCAAGATACTTAACCCTCCTTGCCTCCAGTGTCCGTAGAACTGGTGTATGAATGTGTGTGACTGTAGAGGTGTGTTTGGTGGTCAGAGAAGGCTGTGAGCGCCGTGTGTATGACCCCCCCTCTCTGCCTGCCCCAGGTGTGAATGTGTGTGAATGTGTTGAATAGAAGCACGATGTAAAAGCAAGGCAATTTTATTTACAGTATACAGCACAATCAATACACTGGGTACCTCAAAGTGCTTTACAGGAATAAAAGACAATTTACAAGATTTAGATTAAGAAACATTAGAAAAATAAAAAACATTTTAAAAGAACAGTGCAGATAAATAAACACTTTAAGTTGTAAAGCGCTTTGGGTTCCCGATAAGGGTGCAAAAAGCGCTGCATGCATGCCATTTATGTAGCAGGCATAATAATAAAAATTTGCTCTATACACCACCACAATGGATTTGAAATGAAACAAACAAGTCGTGCTTTAACTGCAGTCTTTTAGTTTTAATTTGAGGTATTTACATCTAAATCAGGTGAACGGTGTAGGAATTACAACAGTTTGAATTTGTGCCTCCCACTTTTTAAGGGACCAAAAGTAATGGGACAATTGGCTGCTCAGCTGTTCCATGGCCAGGTGTGTGTTTTTCTCTCATTATCAGTGAAGCAAACCATCATTAGGCTGAAAAAACAAAACAAACCCATCAGAGAGAGAGCAACAACTTTAGGTTTGGCCAAATCAACTGTTTGGAACATCCTTAAAAAGAAAGAACGCACCGGTGAGCTCAGCAACACCAAAAGACCTGGAAGACCACAGAAAACAACTGTGGTGGATGACCGAAGAATTCTTTCCCTGGTGAAGAAAACACCCTTCACAACAGTTGTCCAGATCAAGAACACTCTCCAGGAGGTAGGTGTATGAGTGTCAAAGTCAACACTCAAGAGAAGACTTGACCAGAGTGAATACAGAGGGTTCACCACAAGATGTAAACCATTGGTGAGTCTCAAAAACAGACAAAATGGTCAGTGGTAGAGCAGTTGTCCTTCAACTGGAAGGTTGGTGGTTCGATTCCCGCTCTCCCCACAGTTCATACTGTGTTTGTGTCCTTGGGCAAGACACTTAACCCTCCTTGCCTCCAGTGGTGTTCCAGCTGTAACACTGGTAGGTGAATGGAACTTTAATGTATGTCGCTTTGAATGAAGGTGTCTAAATAACTAAACTAAATAAAAAAAAAAAAATGTAAATGTAACACTGGTGAATGTAAGTTGCTTTGGATAAAAGCGTCTGCTAAATGATTAAAAATGTAAAAAAAAAAAAGTCAAATGTCCCATTACTTTTGGTCCCTTAAAAAGTGGGAGGCACAAATACAAACTGTTGTATTTCCTACAGCGTTCACCTGATTTAGATGTAAAAACCTTCAAATTAAAGCTGAAAGTCTGCAGTTAAAGCACATCTTGTTTCATTTTAAATCCATTGTGGTGGTGTAAAGAGTCAAAAAGATTAGAATTGTGTCAATGTCCCAATATTTATGGACCTGACTGTGTACATTCAAATTAAATCTTTTTACAGGAGGCCAATTGCCATCAGCTTTGCCCTCCTTTTTGGGCAGTATACAGGGAGATGGTCTGGTGAGTGAAGAGGAAGCACAGCAGGACAGCAGCAGACTAGGAGGTTCCCCAGATGAGCAGAGCGTCAGTCAGGACCAGGCCATGATGCACGACTGTTACAGTAAAATAGTCGAGAAGCTGTCCTTGGCCAACCCAGTCATGGTGCTACAGGTAGTAGGCTACTGATGACAAGAGCAATATTCTGAGCATGCAGAGTTGATATGTGCTCAGCAGTAGTTTGTGCCGATAGGTGCAGCAGCTGGTGGGAGAGCTGCGCCGGGTGACCCTCCTTTGGGATGAACTGTGGCTGGGTGTGTTACAGCAACAGCACATGCACGTCATGAGAAGAATCCAACAACTGGAGGATGAGGTGAAGAGAGTACAGAACAACAACACTCTGCGCAGGTGAGCCTACAGTTTAATTTAAACATTTGGAGTTTGACAGCCCTACCTTGTTGTAATGGTGGTAGTTAGCAACAAAATTTGTACCTACATTTTAATTTAATTTTTACCCTTCATCTACCTACCCCTAATGCTTTTGTTACTATACCTCTGATCTGTGCTCATCTATGCACAACAGTAGGGTTTATTCATCACCCAAATAGATTTTACATGGACTCTATGCCATCCAAAATTAATATGATGGTAGTAGATGCATGTTGTCAAGGTGCCCCTCTTAACAAAAGAGTGCTGTGGAAAACACTTGTATATCTGTGTAAGCAATGTCCATCTTAACATAAATGTACTTTGATGTTTGTTTATGGCATACACTGACCTGCTGCAGGGATGAAAAGTTTGCCATCATGAGAGAAAAGCACTCGGCATTAATGCGTCCAGTGGTTTTTGCCCTGGAGCACGTGTGCAGTATCACAGCAGCTCCAGTGGAAACTCCCCATGAGAAGTGGTTCCAACAGATGTATGGAGATGCCATCACCTCTGCCCTGGAGCGGCTGATAAACCCCCACAGCCCTGCCAACCCTGCCAGCAGCTGGATGCCATTCAAACAGGTGTGGAGTCAAGCTTCTATGTAGCACCCTATTGTATATGCACGGATAATTAGGTCCGAGCTGGCAACAGGCCAAGAGGGCCTATTCAAGTTATTAGGCCCAAGACAAAGCCGGTGGCCCGAGCCGGCAGTGGGCTAGGAGGGTCTATTATTATTCTTTTCTCAGAGCCATGCTGTGACACACTGTAAGTCACTGATGCGTGTCCTTCCGCGGGCGCAAGGGGTGCGAGAGCCCCAACAACTCAACTAGCTTTTTGTTTTACTCACATTTGAAGAAATTTCAAGACGAGCATAGAGGACAGATTATTTATTTTATTTAAGAATAACAGATAACGAATATTTTTTGATTGAACTCTAGAGCACACAATATGAGTCCGACAAAAATGAACTGAACATAATAAAATTGCTGCTGTTGTGACAAGTCCGTTACTTGTGTTAGGTTTTCTACAGATGTCACAGAACATTTTTCCTCCTTCCCACCTCAGCCACGTAACTCCTGTTCACACTGAACACAATACTCCCTCTTCTTCACCTCCTTTTTGCCGCTTGTCCCGTAACAGCTGTTGGTGACTGCTCAGTGTTCTCCGTTTGTCCTCCTTCATCCTGCACTGCATCATGTTCTATTTTTTTACATTTACATTACATTTATTCATTTAGCAGACGCTTTTATCCAAAGCGACTTACATTACATTACATTACCAGTGTTACAGTCACTGGGGGCAAGGTGGGTTAAGTGTCTTGCCCAAGGACACAACGACAGTATGACCTGTGGGGAGAGTGGGAATCGAACCGCCTACCTTCCGGTTGAAAGACGACCGCTCTACCCACTGAGCTACTGCCGCCCCACTTTTACTTTTATAGTAAAACTATAGTAAAACTTTAAAACTTTTTGGCGGTTTGAAAAAACTACTCACACTCGGCTGCCGTGACCTTTTTGTAACTGAATGCAGCGCGTGACAAAGACGACACGATTCAAGATAATTGCTGATTGATTTGTACATTCGCCAGCAACTGGTCAGGAGTAGGAATTACAACAGATCACCCTCAGAATAAACCGTCAAAAGGACGGATGGAATTCAGATTTTTCCGTCCCTGCTTAAAAAAAACGTCAATGATGGAAAATATTCGGTTAATACGACCTCTGAATGTACCTCTTATTCTTTGTTTTTTTGTCTTCCACAGATAATGATAAGCCTGCAGCAGCGTGCACAGAAGAGAGCCAGCTATTTGCTTCATTTGGATGAGATCAGTCCTCGTTTGGCCTCCATGAGTACAACAGAAATAGCCCTGCCAGGGGAGGTGTCAGCGTCAGATGCTGTCACCATACAGAGTGTGGGCAACACCATTACTATACTGCCAACCAAGACTAAGCCAAAAAAACTCTTCTTCCTTGGTTCAGATGGGCACAACTACCCATATCTTTTCAAAGGTCAGTAGACGAGCTAAAATGTGTGATGCACTACTTCTCCTCCTTTTGTTTGTGTGTGTATACAGTGGCAAAGAAAAAGTATGTGAACCTTTTGGTATTTCATGGTTTTCTAAATAAATTCTTCTTCAAATGTGATCTGATCTTCATCTAAGACAAGAGTATTGACAAACATAATGTATCTAAAAATAATTACACACAAAAAATTTTATGTCTTTAATGAGAACAACCAAAAAACCTCATAGTGCTTGTGAAAAAACTAAGTGAACCCTTGCGTTAATGACCTCAAAAAATCTAATTGCAGTCAGGTTTTAGCACACTGGTGTTAATTTCGTTAACGAAAACTATGACAAAATTTTTCTGTCAACAAAAGTTTTTTTGCGGACAAAAACTAACACTTCATAATGACTAAAACGACTTGACTTAATAGACTTAATAGACTTTGAGTTCAAAGATGGTTTGGATGGTATGTTTATTAGGCCCGAGCCGGTGATGACCGGGAGGGCCTATTGTTTATTCTTGGATTTTTAGGCCCGAGCCGGTGATGACCGGGAGGGCCTATTGTTTTTGCTCGGATTTTTTTTTTTTTTTTTTTTTTTTCCCCACCTATGATCCTAAATTTGACCCAGTGAACATGAACGAAAAGTCATTTTTATTGGTCCCAGCCTTCAAGCCCGGCGAAAAATTTATGTATTTGAAGTCGCCGAAAAAAAAATACAAAAAATGACTCGGTGGCGACCCCTACAAAATCAAAATACATTGGGCCTATGGAAAGTGAAAGTAACTTTTTTCCAACGTAGAAAAATGAAACTTGGTACATCCATAGGACACCTCAGGGCAAACAGAAAAGTTTATTACAGCCATACCGTAAACTCAACAGAAAATCTACTATGTTGGGTGGAATACATGACCACCTAAATCTCACCCCTTGTGCTAAAGGCTTTTCATCTAAACGGCTCCAAATTTGGTGAGTATCATCTAGACATGTGTGCCAAAAAAGTTATCAATTTGTTTTTTGATATATTTGTGGCTGTGGTCGTAATGAGTCTGTGAAGAGGCAGCCATTTCTTTGGGAAATAAATGCCATTTCCCAATTGCCAGGATCCTTCCTTTAGAGGAGGCCCCTCCAGAGCCAAGGCTAGAGTCTTAGAAAACTCCTCAGAATCCTTTGGAACTTGTAACCTTGTACTTTTAGACAAGTTATATTTACATTTTGCCTTTTTAAACAGGGGGGTGCAGCGATTCCCGAGTCATCTCAAATCTCCAGGCAGTACTTTGTTTTTCTCGCCTTAGCCCAAGCATAATCTATTATTTTCAAAGGTTCAGACAGCTCCCAGGAAAACCAGGGATTGTGGAGACCTTTAACTCTAAATTACAAGGTGGTGTAGCAGGCCCCAGCAGTAGCACAGGCCCGGTTATTTGACATTACCGTGAAGTTTACGAAATGCAATCCTCCGAGTGCATGTGTCCCCGCGGTCTCAAGGGAGGCGAGGGCCTTTATCGCCGCTTGCGGCTTTAATTAGGCCCGAGCCGGTGACGGCCGGGAGGGCCTATTGTTTTTGCTCGGATTATTATTATTTTTTTTTTTTTTTTTTTTTTTATTGTCGACCTATGATCCTAAATTTGACCCAGTGAACATGAACGAAAAGTCATTTTTATTGGTCCAATTTTTTAAGCTCGGCGAAAAATTTATGTATTTGAAGTCACTAAAAAATACTAAAAATGACTCAGTGGCGACCCCTACAAAATCAAAATACATTGGGCCTATGGAAAGTGAAAGTAACTTTTTTCCAACGTAGAAAAATGAAACTTGGTACACACATCCACCATGGGCTTATGAACAAAAAAGCCAATGGGGACCACACCCTATCACACACGGGAAGGCGGCCATTTTGAATTGAAAATGTGAACCGACTTAAAATAAACCTCTTTTTTAAAAGAACACAGACAATACCTGCTTCATTCCACAGACACCAAACTTGGGCAAAATGAGCTAAACTTATGTATGTAAAATAGACAAGCGTTTTTCTAGACTTTTTTGCTCGAGTTATATTTTTTTATTATAATTTGGTATATTTTTAGGCCCGAGCCGGTGATGACCGGGAGGGCCTATTGTTTTTGCTCGGATTTTTTTTTTTTTTATCTTTCTTCTTCTCCCCATATGATCCTAAATTTGACCCAGTGAACATGAACGAAAAGTCATTTTTATTGGTCCCAGCCTTCAAGCCCAGCGAAAAATTTATGTATTTGAAGTCCCCGAAAAAAAAATACGAGAAATGACTCAGTGGCGGCCCCTAGAAAAGTCAAAATACATTGGGCCTATGGAAAGTGAAAGTAACTTTTTTCCAACGTAGAAAAATGAAACTTGGTACATCCATAGGACACCTCAGGGCAAACAGAAAAGTCAATGACAGTCACACCCTAAACTCAACAGGAAGTCCGCCATGTGGGGTGAAACGCGCGGCCACTAAAACCGCACCCCTTGCGCAGAAAGATGCAAATCATTGTGTTTTAATTTAAATGGCCCCAAATTTGGTGAGTATCATCTAGACACGTGTGCCAATCAAAGTTGTGACTTTGTTGTTGATATCTTATCGGGTATGGGTGTGGCAAGCCTGTAACGAGGTGGCCATTTTTGTGAAAATAAACGTCTCTTAACTCTCAAACGCCTTCTCGGATCGAGTTGGAACCAAAAAGGCGTTTGTGCACATTCATGACCTGAACACAAAAATATGTAAATAAAAGGGTTATCTTTAGAAATGGCTCTCCAGCGCCCCCTACAAACTTATAATGGGACCCAAGAATTTAGTTTGTCATAGAGACATGAAATTTTGTACACACATCTCTTATGTCATGACGAGCATAAAAGCCAATGACAACCACCCCCTATCTATAAATGTGTTGCCATAGCAACGTCCCAAATATGTGGAAAAAGTCAATGGGAAGTGAAATTTTTAGTTTGTTGTAGGCAAATGAAACTTGGTACACACATCCACCATGGGCTCATGAACAAAAAAGCCAATGGGGAGCACACCCTATCACACACGGGAAGGCGGCCATTTTGAATTGAAAATGTGAACCGACTTAAAATACACCTCTTTTTTAAAAGTACACAGACAATAGCTGCTTCATTCCACAGACACCAAACTTGGGCAAAATGAGCTAAACACATGTATGTAAAATAGACGAGCGTTTTTCTAGACTTTTTTGCTCGAGTTATATATTTTTTTATTATAATTCGGTATATATTTTTTTATCATATTTTTTCTGCAAAATGATCCTCAATTTGACCCAGTAAACGTACAACTAAAAGTCATTTTTATTGGTCCCAGACTTCAAGCCCAGCGAAAAATTTATGTATTTGAAGTCCACGAAAAAAAAATACGAAAAATGACTCAGTGGCGACCCCTAGAAAAGTCAAAATACATTGGGCCTATGGAAAGTGAAAGTAACTTTATTCCAATGTAGAAAAATGAAACTTGGTACATCCATAGGACACCTCAGGGCAAACAGAAAAGTTTATTACAGCCATACCGTAAACTCAACAGAAAATCTACTATGTTGGGTGGAATGCGTGACCACCTAAATTGCACCCCTTGTGTCTAAAGGCTTTTCATCTAAACAGCTCCAAATTTGGTGAGTATCATCTAGACAGGTGTGCCAAAAAAAAGTTATCAATTTCTTTTTTGATACATTTGTGGCTGTGGTCGTAATGAGTCTGTGAAGAGGCAACCTTTGGGAAATAAATGCCATTTCCCAATTGCCAGGATCCTTCCTTTAGAGGAGGCCCCTCCAGAGCCACGGCTAGAGTCTTAGAAAACTCCTCAGAATCCTTTTACCGTGAAGTTTACGCTTTAAAGCACGAAATGCACTCCTCCGAGTGCATGTGTCCCCGCGGTCTCAAGGGAGGCGAGGGCCTTTATCGCCGCTTGCGGCTTTAATTATTATTTATCTTTCTTGGGCTGTAAGGGCCTTTTGACAATTGCACATTTATTTATTTTATTTTATTTAAAATTAATAAATTTTAAGCTGTGAATGTGTATTTTGCATCTCTTTGATACACATTGATGTCTTTTTGTTTATATTAAAATTTATTGGTATTTTTAATTGATTGAAACAATTTTCAGTCAAGGCAGTTGTGTTAAAATAAACAGTGTGAAATATGTTTGTCTGCTACAGAAGGTCAAAATTATTACCTCAAGAAAAACGTTTGATTTTAGTCGACTAAATCTATTTTAATTTCAGTCAACTAAAATTGCATGACATTTTAGTCGACTAAAACAAGACTAAAACTAAAACTTTCAGTCAAAAGACTAAGACTAAAACAAAATCAAAATTTCTTGTCAAAATTAACACTGTAGCACACCTGGAGTCTATTTAAGATAATATGTTTGGAGGTATGGACTACAGCTACTTAGAGTGATTAAAAGCCCTTCAAACTTTTGGAGTTTGCTCTGCACAAAAAGAACACTCTTAGGTGAGCCATGTCTCGCCATAAAGTGCTTTCAGAGGAGCTAGGATCAAGAATTGTTGCTTTACATAAAGCTGGAAAGGGTTACAAAGTAATTTCCAAGACTTTAGATATTTACCAGTCTACAGTTAGACAAACAATCTACAAATGGAGACGCTTTGGGACTGTTGCTACTCAACCAAGAAGTGGACGCTCAGTCAAAATGACACCAAGAGAACAACAAAGACTGTGGGGGTGTGGGGTCGGTCACGCCCAAATTTATTCATACCCCATTAATTCAAATTTTGACTTAGTTACTTTTATTCAACCAGCAAGTTTTTTTTTTCTTGATTGGAAATGACACTGGCGTCTACCAGACGTTAATAGGACAATGTACAAGAGGCATTGTTGTGAAACATGTTTTTCACATGAGGGACAGAGTGGCTCAGTGGTAGAGCAGTCGTCCTATAACCGGAAGGTTGGCGGTTCGATTCCCGCTCTGCCCTGTTCATACTGTCGTTGTGTCCTTGGGCAAGACACTTAACCCACCTTGCCTCCAGTGTCTGTAGCACTGGTGTATGAATGTGTGTGACTGTAGAGGTGTGTTTGGTGGTGGTCGGAGAAGGTTGAGCGTCGTTTGTATGGCAGCCCCTCCATTCTGTCTGTCCCCAGGTGTGAATGTGTGTGAATGGGGTGAGTGGAAGCACGATGTAAAGCGCTTTGGGTGCCCGAGAAGGGTGCAAAAAAGCGCTATATAAATGCATGCCATTTACCATTTTATGATTTATTTACATTTGAACAAAAAGTGTAAGTCAGTAATCATTAGAAAAGCATTTATTGGCTATTACACCAATCAAATGCTTCCTATAATTGCTGACCAGCTTTTTGCATGTCTCCAATGTGATTTTTGTCCATTCATCTTTACTGATAACCTCCAGCTCTTTCAGGTTGGAGGGTCTCTTTGCCATCACCCTGATTTTTAGCTCCCTCCACAGATTCACAGTTGGATTCAAGTCAGGATTCTGGCTGGGCCACTGCAAAACGTTAATGTTAGGGATGCACCGAATGTTCGGCAGCCGAAATTATTCGGCTGAAAATAGCCAAAAAAAGCACTTTCGGCGTTCGGCCGAATAAGTAAAAAGGCCGAATAAATTTTGCCGAACAATGGCGTTATTTAATGACGCAATCAAATAACCCGCGTAGAGTGAGAGGAGCGTGCTTTATGCAGCAAACATGTCAGCAGTGTGGAAGCACTTTAAAGTGTCAGAGAAAGAGGCAAAAACGGCCGTTTGCAGACATTGTTCTGCTGAATTGTCCAGACGGGGTGCATCTGCAAAAACGTACTTCAAATGAAACAGACCACGGAGTGAAAACAACTAAAAGTGTGCTCTTAGAAGCTGTCAGCACACGATTTAGTCAGGCGGACTCAGAACCCCTGTACAGCATCGCGACTGTGCTTGATCCACGATATAAAGATCATTACTTGGATGTGGGAAACGAGAAATAATCCAGGCCGAGTTGGATTTGGGAAAGCCGCTAGGTGATGGAGACGGTCAGGTGATGCACAGCGCAGGAGATGAAAACAGCGCAGAGAGTAAACGGGCTCGTACTACAGATGAGCCGCGCACAGTCTCGCTGTCTGACATGCCGCTTTCCCGACCTGGCGCAGATGGCACGCAGGTAGGCTACTTGTATGGGAAATTAATTTAAGATTTTAATTATATTTTGGATTATGGTAACACTTTATAAGTAGTTTCTATTTTTAACATTAACTAACAATGAAAACCCCTTATTAACAGCATTTATTAATCTTAATGTTAACATTTACTAATACAGTATTAAAATTAATCACATTTGTAATTTTTGAATTAAAAAGTATCAAAAGTGGTAGGCCTATTTGTTAAAATTGTTAATGCACTTATACTAACATGAACTAAATATTTTTTTATCTTACATTAAGGAAGATTAATAAATACCATAACAAATGTATTGCTCATTGTTAGTTAAATAAATATTTTGAAATTGTATTTGTGTTATTTTTTAATTTTTTTTATCTGAAATCAACAAAAATAGTAAAAAGCAAATTTTTACTATTTAATTATTGTAATGTTGAAAAAATTGGCAAAATAAATGGAAAAAATGTGAAACACCGTGTTCGGTATTCGGCCTTCGGCCAAGCATTTCATTATTATTCGGCTTCGGCCAAGAATTTCATTTCGGTGCATCCCTAGTTAATGTCTATGTGTTTTGGGTCGTTGTCGTGCTGAAGTATCCACTGGTCCCTTATGCCGAGTTTGTCTGCAGACTGCTTGATGTTGTTGAGTATCTTGATGTATTGTTTTTTGGTTTTTTTTCTCATTGTGCCGTTTACTTAGATTAGGTTCCCAGGTCCATTGACTGAAAAGCACTTCCAAAGCATTAGGTTCCCACCACCATGTTTGACAGTGGGGCTGGTGTTCTTGGCAGTGGCGCAAAAAAGGGGGTATGCAGCATATGCGGCGCATAGGGGCGCAGCACCTTGGGGGGCGCCAAAGCGATGGTACAAAAAAAAAAAACTTTTTATTAATTAATTAATTTATTTTTTTTTTTTGTATTTCCTAAATGTAGCTTAGCTGCTGTTGTGTGTTTTTAAATCATTTCAGTATTTCCTCAATACTATAACATTTTATAGGACTAACAGGCTTCAGACGCCCTCATTAGATTCCATAAATAGAATTAATATAATATCACGAGTGGGCGTGGCCGGCGGGGGCGCCGTGAGCGCGCTGAGCGAGCAGGTAACGTCATGTGTTAGTTGTCACAGTACGCACACAGTTGTCTTTAAAAGATGGATAAAACAAAAAAAATAAAGAAAGAGGGAAAAGGAGATGGTGTCAATCTATGGGACAGCTGATAAACAAGTGGATAGTGAAAAGCAACAGGTAGGACTTAAAGTGAGACGTCTGTGCTTGGAGGCTTGCAATATTCATGTTAACAGACTTAGCGTTAGCATTTGCTAACACTGGGAATGTAGCAGCCAAATGGGGTTTAAATTAAGGCTAGCCTTATATGTAAAACTGAGGTTACTGAGCTGAAAACTTGAAAATATAAGACAGCATGCCATGATCAATAAATTACAAAAACATGGAAAACAATTAATATACATAGTGTCCCAAGGTAGATTCGAACCTGGGTACACTAAATGTAAAGCCTACTGCTTACAAACTGGGCTATCCAGTTGATATGTGTTTAGGTAGTTAATATACAGATGGCTCTTGGGGGGGGCGCCAAAATTGATGCTGCATACCCCTCCAGCACTGGGTAGTTGCGCCCCTGGTTCTTGGGGTTGAAGGCTTTTCCTTTTTTACGCCAAATGAAGGATACATCATTGTGGCCAAACAATAAAATGTTTGTTTCATTTGACTATTAAACAGAACACTAGAAGTTTTCGTCAAATGCCCAGATGAGCATTTTTTGTGTGCCTTATCTGGATAAGTGGCGTCCTTCTTGGTCTGCGTCCGTGGAACCCAGCAGTGTCCGTTGGACGGTCTGCCTTGAGATGTTGCCACCAGCAGAGCCCAGTTTCACCAGGATGGCCTTGGTGGTGATCCTTGGATTCTTTTTCTTCTCTCTCACTATCCCCCTGGCCACCACAGGTGTCACTTTTAGCTTCCGACCACATCCTTTGAGACTTTCTACAGTGTGGGACGTCTTGTATTTTTTATTAATCCTTTGCACTGTAGCCACTGGAACATTTAGATATGGCCATATAGCCCTGCCGGACTTGTGAGCAGCCATAATGCGCAGCTGCAGGTCTTCACTGAGCTCCTTTGTCTTAGCCATAACTGTCCACAAACCAACTGCAGAGAGCTGCTGTTTTTCAACTGTTGATTAAAACAGCTTTTCACAATGAATCCGGGTGGGATGCTTTAGAACAGCTTGGACTATTTGGAATGGTATAGAACATTGGATTTGCCCATAGACTGTGAGAGTTTGGAAAGAATATGAATAATTTTGGACATGCCACACTTCAAATGTAAATAAAAGCTGAGAAACGGTGCCTCTTGTTCATCGTCTTATAATCTTCTGGAAGAGGCCTGCGTTATTTCCAACCATAAAAAAACTTGCTGGTTGAATAAAAGTAAATTTAACTAGAAATTTGCCAGGGGTATGAATCATTTCAGGCTTGACTGTATATGTGTGTGTATGTGTGTATGTACAGTCACACCCAAATCTAATCTTTTTGGCTCTTTACACCACCACAATGGATTTGAAATGAAACAAACAGGATGTGCTTTAACTGCAGACTTTTAGTTTTAATTTGAGGGTATTTACATCTAAATCAGGTGAACGGTGTAGGAATTACAACAGTTTGAATTTGTGCCTCCCACTTTTTAAGGGACCAAAAGTAATGGGACAATTGTCTGCTCAGCTGTTCCATGGCCAGGTGTGGGTTATTTACCTCATTATCCCATTTACAAGGAGCAGATAAAAGGTTCAGGTTCATTTGGAAACTGTTGCTGTCAACTCTCAATATGAGATCCAAGAGCTGTCACTATCAGTGAAGCAAGCCATCATCAGGCTGAAAAACAAAACAAACCCAAACTCAGAGAGAGAGCAACAACTTTAGGTTTGGCCAAATCAACTGTTTGGAACATCCTTAAAAAGAAAGAATGCACCGGTGAGCTCAGCAACACCAAAAGACCCGGAAGACCACAGAAAACAACTGTGGTGGATGACCGAAGAGTTCTTTCCCCGGTGAAGAAAACACCCTTCACAACAGTTGTCCAGATCAAGAACACTCTCCAGGAGGTAGGTGTATGTGTGTCAAAGTCAACACTCAAGAGAAGACTTGACCAGAGTAAATACAGAGGGTTCACCACAAGATGTAAACCATTGGTGAGCCTCAAAAACAGGAAGGCCAGATTAGAGTTTGACAAACAACATCTAAAAAAGCCTTCACAGTTCTGGAACAACATCTTATGGACCGATGAGACCAAGATCAACTTGTACCAGAGTGATGGGAAGAGAAGAGTCTGGAGAAGGAAAGGAACTGCTCATGATCCATAGCACCTCATCAGTGAAGCATGTGGTGGTAGTGTCATGGTGTGGGCATGTATGGCTGCCAATGGAACTGGTTCTCTTGTATTTATTGATGATGTGACTGCTGACAAAAGCAGGATGAATTCTGAAGTGTTTCGGGCAATATTATCTGCTCATATTCAGCCAAATGCTTCAGAACTCATTGGACGGTGCTTCACAGTGCAGATGGACAATGACCTGAAGCAAACTGCGAAAGCAACCAGAGTTTTTTAAGGGAAAGAAGTGGAATGTTATGCAATGGCCAAGTCAATCACCTGACCTGAATCTGATTGAGCATGTATTTCACTTGTTGAAGACAAGACTGAAGGGAAAATGCCCAAGAACAAACAGGAACTGAAGACAGTTGCAGTAGAGGCCTGGCAGAGCATCACCAGGGATGAAACCCAGCGTCTGGTGATGTCTATGTGTTCCAGACTTCAGGCTGTAATTGACTACAAAGGATTTGTAACCAAGTATTAAAAAGTGAAAGTTTGATTTATGATTGTTAATCTGTCTCATACACATTTACAAACTGTTGTAATTCCTACACCGTTCACCTGATTTAGATGTAAATACCTCAAATTAAAGTTAAAAGTCTGCAGTTAAAGCACATGTTTGTTTCATTTGAAATCCATTGTGGTGGTGTATAGAGCCAAAAATAATAGAATTGTGTCGATGTCCCAATATTTATGGACCTGACTGTACATGTGTGTGACTGCGCTGAGAAAACTGTCCTGAAACACAACTATAACATTGGACAGCAGTCCAATATATAGATGTTGGCTGCAATTATTGCTGTTATAGTTTGTCATAACATTGAAGTACAAAAATATACTTATCTGAATGTTTTATGTGTGTGACACACAGGGGGATTTTACCTTATTTTGGAAAAGCCCATTGTAATTAACTTTTTTAAATGACTGTTTTTTTTAGGGCTTGAGGATTTACACTTGGATGAGCGCATCATGCAGTTTTTGTCAATTGTCAACACCATGTTTACCAAAATCAACCAGCAGGAGCAGCCTCACTTTCATGCCCGCCACTACTCAGTCACTCCCCTGGGGACACGCTCAGGCCTCATCCAGTGGGTGGACGGGGCCACTCCTCTATTTGGCCTGTACAAGCGCTGGCAGCAAAGGGAGGTGGTGCTGCAGGCTCAAAAGGTCATTATTTCTTTAGATTTTAAGCCTCGTATAAATGAAGCATTAAAGCAACTAAAATGACCTTATTAGTGCCAAGTAAATATTAATGAAATCAAATCAGTAACAAACTGTAACATGAAAACTTGTTACTTGTTAATGCAGTTTATTGCATGAAGACAAGCAATGTTTGTAATTTAGAATTATTTATTAATTTTAATTAGATGATTTTTTTGTGTGTGTTCTAATGTCTCTGTGTTTAATCAAATCTTTCTATTACTTCTTAATACTCAAATACTTTTTGTGTTCTCTCAGGCCCAAGACTCAGTGCAGCAGCCTCCTCAGCCTATGCCCCCCGTCCCCCGTCCCAGTGAGCTCTATTACAGCCGTATTGGGCCAGCTCTGAAGGCTGCTGGACTTAGCCTGGAAGTGACTCGACGAGACTGGCCTTTGAGCGTCATGAAGGATGTGTTAAAAGAGTTAATGGAAGCGACCCCCGCCAACCTGCTGGCCAAGGAACTCTGGTGTTCTTGTAGTACACCCAGTGAGTGGTGGAGGGTCACACAGGTAACTCTAAAACTCAGACCTACTGTGCTCAGGACTTCCTTTTTATTAATGTATTTTTGTATTACTTCCAGTCTTATGCTCGATCTACTGCAGTCATGTCGATGGTGGGATATATCATTGGACTTGGGGACCGTCACCTTGACAATGTGCTGATTGATATGACAACTGGAGAAGTGGTGCACATAGACTACAATGTATGCTTTGAAAAAGGTGAGAGTTATTTCATATTTAGATTTAGGATTGTACAGTGTCTCCTCCAGCTTCCCCTTTCAGGCAAAACCTATCCCTCAGCTTTGACTAGCGTTGGCCTAAACAACATTCATTAGTGGCATCTTGAGCTTGCCCTTAGCCGTCACTAATAAAATCACTAAGGGTAGTGTAAATTAACTTTGAGACAAGAAAGCATAGAAAAGGTTGGCCACCAAAACCATTTTACTCCTTGTCCTGGTCAAAGTACTACTAGATACTTGCTAGAACAGAAAAAACAAAAACAAGGCAACAATATAATTATAACCACAATTAGAAGGACAATAGAAAAGACCAATGAAAAGTACATTAGGGTGCTAAAGTGCCGTGAGCCTTTGTGAATTGAGCAGTTTAATGGAGGCTGGGACAAAAGAGAGCCTCAGTCTGTTTAAGCTACATTTTGGTTTTACTCTAAACCTTTTCCCTGATGAAAGCAGTTCAAATTCACCAGAGAGTGTGTGGTCAGGGTCTGATATGATTCCTGTTGCTTTCTTCATAACAGCCCCCTCGTACAGAGCTTGTATTGATTCAAACATTTGTTTTCCTGTTTTCATTGTTGTTTTGTGGATGTGAGCTAGTTTTTTTAACTGGGCAGACAAGTTGCCAACCCAGGCTGTAATTCCAGATCCTTTCGTGGATCTAGCGTTGAACGCTAACACAAACCACCACAACATATTCAACATATGCGCAAGAAGACAAAAAGGGACTGAGCTTCCGGTATCACATGATTATATAGCCTCACATGGGTCATCGGGAGGTCACTAGTGACTTTGTCGATATTAGATTCTCATTATTTAGTCCTTAATGCACCACCCCTGGCGGTCAGGAGGGATGAAATAGAACCCAGATTTAAGCTGCTCTTTCACAATACAAATAAAAATACCCACCTGTAGCAAGCCGCTTTCTGAAGCTTTAGAAAAACTTGTATGAGGTCTTATTCACGCTAAATGTGCATAGAAACCCACTCAGTATTACTTTTTTCAAATGCACAAGCCATTTATGATGTTTCTGTCTGGTGAGTGAGTTTTGTTTGCCAAAAAATAAATTCTATATTATTAGGCCTGAGCCGGTGATGACCGGGAGGGTTGTTTTTGCTCGGATTATTTTTAATTTTTTCTGCAAAATGATCCTCAATTTGACCCTGTAAACGTGCAACTAAAAGTCATTTTTATTGGTCCTAGACTTCAAGCCCGGCAAAAATTTATGTATTTGAAGTCCCCGAAAAAAAATTACAAAAAATGTGGCGACCCCTAGAAAAGTCAAAATACATTGGGCCTATGGAAAGTGAAAGTAACTTTTTTGCTACGTAGAAAAATGAAACTTGGTACATCCATAGGACACCTCAGGGCAAACAGAAAAGTCAATGACAGTCACACCCTAAACTTAACAGGAAGTCCGCCATGTGGGGTGAAACGTATGCGCCACTAAAATCGCACTTATGCGCAAAAAGATGCAAATCATTGTGTTTTAATCTAAATGGCCCCAAATTTGGTGAGTATCATCTAGACACGTGTGCCAACCAAAGTTGTGACTTTGTTTTTGATATCTTATCGGGTATGGGTGTGGCAAGCCTGTAACGAGGTGGCCATTTTTGTGAAAATAAAATGTCTCTTAACTCTCAAACGCCTTCTCGGATCGAGTTGGACCCAAAAAGGCGTTTGTGCACATTCATGACCTGAACACAAAGATATATAAATAAAGGGTTATCTTTAGAAATGGCTCTCAGCGCCCCTACAAACTTATAATGGGACCCAAAATTTAGTTTGTCCATAGAGACATGAAATTTGGTACACACATCTCTTATGTCATGATGAGCATAAAAGCCAATGACAACCACCCCCTATCTATAAATGTGTTGCCATAGCAACGTCCCAAATATGTGGAAAAAGTCAATGGGAAGTGAAAATTTTTTTGTTTGTCGTAGGCAAATGAAACTTGGTACACACATCCAGCATGTGTGTTCAATAGACAGGCGTTTTTCTTGATGTTTTTGCTCGAGTTATATTTTTTTTATTTATAATTTTTCTGTAAAATGATCCTCAATTTGACCCAGTAAACGTGCAACTAAAAGTCAAATTTATTGGCCACAAAATTCAAGCCCGGTAAAAAATGTATGTATTTGAAGTCCCAGAGGAAAAAATACGAAAAATGACTCAGTGGCGACCCCTACAAAAGTCAAAATACATTGGGCCTATGGAAAATGAAAGTAAATTTTTCCAATGTAGAAATACAAAACTTGGTACATCCATAGGACACCTCAGGGCAAACAGAAAAGTTTATTACAGCCATATCGTAAACTCAACAGGAAATCTACTATGTTGGGTGGAATGCGTGACCACCTAAATTGCACCCCTTGTGTCTAAAGGCTTTTCATCTAAACAGCTCCAAATTTGGTGAGTATCATCTAGACACGTGTGCCAAAAAAGTTATCAATTTGTTTTTTGATACATTTGTGGCTGGGGTCGTAATGAGTCTGTGAAGAGGCAGCCATTTCTTTGGGAAATAAATGCCATTTCCCAATTGCCAGGATCCTTCATTTAGAGGAGGCCCCTCCAGAGCCAAGGCTAGAGTCTTAGAAAACTCCTCAGAATCCTTTGGAACTTGTAACCTTGTACTTTTAGACAAGTAATATTTACATTTTACCTTTTTAAACAGGGGGGTGCAGCGATTCCTGAGTCATTTCAAATCTCCAGCCAGTACTTTGTTTTTCTCGCCTTAGCCCAAGCATAATCTATTATTTTCAAAGGTTCGGACAGCTCCCAGGAAAACCAGGGATTGTGGAGACCTTTAACTCTAAATTACAAGGTGGTGTAACAGGCCCAAGCAGTAGCACAGGCCCGGTTATTTGACATTACCGTGAAGTTTACGCTTTAAAGTAGGGATGCACCGAAATGAAATTCTTGGCCGAAGCCGAATAATAATGAAATGCTTGGCCGAAGGCCGAATACCGAATGCGGTGTTTCACATTTTTCCATTTATTTTGACAATTTTTTCACCATTACAATAATTAAATAGTAAAAATTTGCTTTTTACTATTTTGTGTTGCTTTTCAGATAAAAAATAACAAAAATACAATTTCAAAATATTTAACTAACAATGAGCAATACATTTGTCATGGTATTTATTAATCTTCCTTAATGTAAGATGATAAAAAAATATTTAGTTCATGTTAGTATGAGTGCATTCACAATTTTAACAAATAGGCCTACCACTTTTGATACTTTTAAATTCAAAAATTACAAATGTGATACTTAATTTTAATACTGTATTAGTAAATGTTAACATTAAGATTAATAAATGCTGTTAATAAGGGGTTTTCATTGTTAGTTAATGTTAAAAATAGAAACCACTTATAAAGTGTTACCATAATCCAAAATATAAATAAAATCTTACCAGTCAGACAGCGAGACTGTGCGCGGATAATCTGTAGTACGAGCCCGTTTACTCTCTGCGCTGTTTTCATCTCCTGGCTGTGCACCACCTGACCGTCTCCATTACCCAGCGGCTTTCCCAAATCCAACTCGGCCTGGATCATTTCTCGTGTGCGCATCTTTCTCCCCACATCCAAGTAATGATCTTTATATCGTGGATCAAGCACAGTCGCGATGCTGTACAGGTGTTCTGAGTCCGCCTGACTAAATCATGTGCTGACAGCTTCTAAGACCGCACGTTCAGTTGTTTTAACTCCGTGGTCTGTTTCACTTTCGTTTTTGCAGATGTCAGCAGAACAATGTCTGCAAACGGCCGTTTTTGCCTCTTTCTCCAACACCTTAAAGTGCTTCCACACGGCTGACATGTTTGCTGCATAAAGCGAGCGCCTCTCACTCCGCGCGGGTAATTTGATTGCGTCATTAAAAACGTCATTATTCGGCAAAATTTATTCGGCCTTTTTACTTATTCAGCCGAACGCCGAAAGTGCTTTTTTTGGCTATTTTCGGCGGAATAATTTCGGTGGCCGAACATTCGGTGCATCCCTACTTTAAAGCACGAAATGCAATCCTCCGAGTGCATGTGTCCCCGCGGTCTCAAGGGAGGCGAGGGCCTTTATCGCCGCTTGTGGCTTTAATTTATTTATTTCCTCATTAAAAAAACTCTTTCTCATGACTGCATTTTTTTAAATAAATCAACTGAAATGGGTGGACAATTTTAGTGGGATTGTTGCTTTAATATATAACCTTGTTTGTTAGGAAAGAGTCTCCGGGTGCCAGAGAAGGTCCCGTTTAGGATGACCCACAACATTGAGACAGCTCTGGGAGTAACTGGAGTTGAGGGCATCTTTAGGCTCTCGTGTGAACAGGTAAGTGTTTAAACATCTCCTGCTCCACTAAAGTGGTTGAAGACTAGCTGTTATGGTGTTGTGTGCTTTAGGTGGTTCAGATGATGCGTCGTGGCAGAGAGACCCTGCTGACCCTGCTGGAGGCGTTTGTCTATGATCCTCTGGTGGACTGGACGGCTGGAGGGGAGGTTGGCTTTGCTGGAGCTGTGTACGGAGGAGGAGGCCAGCAGGCTGAGAGCAAGCAGAGCAAACGAGAGATGGAAAGAGACATCACTCGCTCATTGTTTTCTTCACGAGTGGCTGAAATAAAGGTGCCCTCTTATTTTTTTTCTTTCTCTTTTCTGAGACAGAGGATCTTGTGAACTGATGACTCGGACTCAAAAAATAAAGTGTTGTAACCTGCCCTGACTACAACCTAAACAAAGAAAATTATATCTTGGAATAAAAATATATTAAAATGGGGCACTGTTGCTAAGGTGGTACAGCAGTTGTCCTATAACTGGAAGGTTGGCAGATCAATTCCTGCTCTCCCTGATTCATACTGTTGTTGTGTCCTTGGGCAAGACACTTCACTAACCTTGCCTCCAGTGCCACAGCTCTGGTGTATGAATGTGTGTGATTGTAAAGGTGTTGCTGTCTGTCCCAGTATGAGTGTGTGTGTGAATGGGGTAAATGGAAGCATCATGTTAAATGCTTTGGGTGCCCGAGAAGGGTACAAAAAAGTGCTATATAAATCCACACCATTTTACTACTTTACTTTATTTAAAAGAAAACAAAATACACAAACTAATGACCTTTTATGTGTGTTTGAAGGTTAACTGGTTTAAAAACCGTGATGAGATGCTGGCAGTGTTTCCACAAATGGAAGTGGCAGTAGAGGAGTATTTGATCTTACAGGAACTCTTGTGCAAGGGAGAAAAACTACAAGTCAAACTGCAGGAAGAAATGGCCTTCCTTGATGGAGCAGAAAACCATCCTGATCACCTTATCCTAACACTGGAGCAAAGGTCAGATATACAGATACAGAATATTTGTGAGTGTCACAGTTTGGTAGTTGGCAGGTTTTTATTTTTAATCTTATCTACAGCTCTGGAAAAAAAAACAAGAGACCACTGCAAAACTAACAGTTTCTCTGGTTTTACTATATTATACATATTATATGTGTTTGAGTAGAATTAACATTTTTGTTTTATTCTATAAACTACTAACAAAATTTTTCCAAAATTCCAAATAAAAATATTGTAATTTAGAGCATTTAATTGCAAGAGGATAGTGATGACCACAGAAGTGTTTTCTTTTTATACTTTTCCTTAAATAAAAAAGGAATAAGATTTGGTTCAGGTGATCAGTAGAATGAGGTGTGCCTGTGTTGGGATTCAACACACAGTGGAATGGAATGGCTTCCAGACTTGTAGAGATGCTGATTGCTAGCAACAATCGCAGTGGTCTCTGGTCTCTATTTTTTCAAGAGCTGTATATGGCCTAAAAAACACGGACAGCCTCTTAAGCTCTACCTCTCGTTGTACTTGGTAATTGAAATCTTGACAACCACCCTGTATTTTGAGAGCACTGTTTAAGGACAGTATGGCTTTATGAGATTGGTCAGAGGGCCCTCTAACATATGACAGGGTCCTGCCAATAAGGGTCTTGAAAGAAAGAGTTGTGACTTTGTTCCTAACATTTTTGGTGTCAGATGTTTCTAGACAAACGCCATAAAGAGGACAGATAAAGATCATGAAGAGGGAAGATGAAATATGACTTAATTGAAATGCTACAATTTGTTTGCAGGTACTCTGAACATAATCAGCTTCAGTCACGCCAGAGAACTGTGCAGGATGCCATTCAGTCCAAGCTTTCTGACTTAGAGCAGTGTATCACTCAGTACCAAGCAGCATTTTCCAACCTGGAAGCAACCCAGCTGGCCAGCCTGCTGCAAGACATCAGCAGTCCCATAGATCTGGGTTAGTGTTCTTTGGAAGTGATTTGGCAGAATCACAGTAACACAAGTGTTGGTGATGGTATAGTGGGTAACCTTCTGTTTGTCTACTGTTTATCAGGTCCACCTAGTTATGTTCCAGCGACAGCTTTCCTCCAGAATGCTGGTCAAGCTCACTTGATTAGCCAGTGTGAAAGCCTAGAGGCAGAGCTGAGCTCTCTGTTGCAGCAGCGCCGAGGAGCCCTTCGCAGCTGCCTGGAGCAGCTTCATAGCTATGCTACCGTAGGCTTACTATACCCACAGATTACTTTACTGCACCATCGAGCCTACCAGTGGAAGTCCTGGTTAGAGGAACTGTTGAGAGAAATGACAGTGGACCACTGCCAGCAAATCTATCGACAGTAAGTAAACAAGCATTTAGTTTTCCTTTTTAGTTTGTTGGAATGCATGTGTTAGTAGGGTTGTGCCGATGGACGATGGCTGACCAACATCACGATGGAGAAACACCATCGTGATGCCCCGCCCCGCTGCGAGTCTTGCGAGTCGAGTATGTGAGTGGAGTGGAGCGGCGGCAATTTCCCCTCCGCTCTATGCATTCAAGAATCACTCCGCTCCAGCTCCGGGTTTTCCATCTCCCGCTCCCCGCTCCACTCCCTATGCATTCAAGAATCACTCCGCTCCAGCTCTGGGTTTACCATCTCCCGCTCCCCGCTCCAATCCTCGCTCACTGATATCAGAAACACTGCTCCATCTTCGCTCTGAGGAAATTTGCGGCTAACTGCTAAAGTAGTGATCCATCTGTATCAAGCTGGTTGTTTACCGTGTGAGTTCTGAACACTGCACTATGCTTATTTAAATCTTTTTGTCTCTACACATATTAGGCTACATATTTCTCATGTCTGTAAGGCAAACCTGCTGAGTTTCAGTTTATTTGAGACGTGTTCATGAGCAATGAAAGCGATCGCGTCCACGACCTCATAGTCTACTTATTTGCTTCTTATTTATTAAATACATGCAATTGGCCGAAGAAAGCTTTATTAAAATTAAGAGACAATTTGTACAAAACGAAAGAAAGGCTTTTTACAAAACAAAACTTATATATACTTATAACAAATATTAAACTAAATATAACCACCAAAATCATTTCTGACCCACTCGCATCTTTGCACTTATTGTCTATCATAATCAGATGAAATTTAAAAATAATAATATAATATTTAAACATAAATATGAAAGAAAAAAAACATTGTTTAATGGCTACAACAAGTATAGTAAGCTACAGATTTATGTCATGTCTGAGCTGGATTTGAACCAACATCATTTTACAGGTGGGTTCATGAGTGCGCGCCTGCGGATTATTGAGCTGAGCTCATTAGTCATTACAGGCTCGTTCTCCTCAGAACGCACGTATTAAAAAAATGGTCGGGTTTAAATCGGGCTCGGGCTCATAATTAAAGTTAAGGTGTAGGGCAGGGCCGGTCTCTCGGGTGCACGGGCTCGGCATGAATTGTACTCGTGATGGAGCGGCAGTGGAGCGCTCTCAGAGCGAGTCAAAACCACAACGCTCCGACTTTTAAAAAATCTGCTCCTCACTCCATTCATAATCTCGCCGCTCCCACTCCGCTCACATAGTCTACTCTCTTACGTGCAAACTTTTGTAAAGTGCAGATGAGTCATTAGTTGAGTTAGTAAAATAACAAAATAATTGCTTTTAAATAGAAAAAAAAAATTATTTAAAGAGATATTAAAATAGAAATTGCTTAAAATGCACAGCTCTTCTTAAGTGGAAGGAAGCTACTTTTTCCCCTTACTTGCAACCTATTGGAAAGGCAGGATGAGTAATTAGTTGGTGAAATAAAATAAATAAAGTAATAAAGTAAGATAACGAATAATAATTATATAATAACTAATAATAACATGTCATCGTCCATCGTGATGTTTTACTGGTCACATCGTCAGCTGCCAATTTAGATGACATCGCCCAACCCTATGTGTTAGTACTAAGTGTGGTCTCATCAGCAACCGATCATGATGGGCTGATTTTGCTAAAATTGCTAAAAGGAGATCAGCTAGAAGTGAAGATCAGCAAGACCAATCAATGGACTCAAACTTTAAATTTTCAATTCTATCTGATGTGAAGGTTTGATGAAATGTTTAGGACAGTAAACTGCTGTTTGCAACATTTGTCATGAGGAGTTTTCCAAGCTGTAACCAAGAGAAGTAGCTCAGCAGCTCAAACACCACTCAGGCAGCTCTCGTGTCACAGACCTGTATGGCAAGGACAATAAGAAACACAAAAAAAGTGTCCAAAGAGAGTTACTTTTAGCATTGCGGGAATATTATAGATGAGGAGAGGAACAAACTATCTCCCTTAAATACAGAGATCCTCATATTTTAAAAGAGGAACAACATGGCATCAATGTTACATCCCGTCTCTGATGTTTGATTGTTGTGTAGGCTGTGTTTGTCTGTGAGTGATTGTTTTATCTGTCGGGCTTCTGTTGTATATATTGTGTAAAAGTTTTATAGATTGTGTGCTATTTCTTTGTAATGTTTTGTAACTAAACATTTTTATTCCTCATGTTTTAGCCTGACTTTTAACGTCTGTCATGGGACTACAGATGAAAAATAGCCTGTTGGCTAACTGGCATATTTACAATTTTCTGTCTATCAATATGCACTGTCCCTGAAATAAATAAAGAAATAAACAATGCTCATTTAGCTTGGTCATGTAGCTCCAGTCAAGCTCCAGTCAGTGCCTGTTATTTGTCTAAAGCCTAATGTAAAGTAAAGCTAAGGACTGACTGACTTCAAGCAATATTTGTGTGTAACTGTAATTTAGTTAATTATTTTATGTTTCTTGGGAGTTTGCTGCCTGTGGTTATTGTGAGAACAACTGAGTTCTTGGTGGTTAAAACTAATAAATTATTCATTGTCAAACATTGCCAGTAGGGCTGGGCCGATAAACGATATCACATCGAATCGCGATAAAATTTAAATCGATAACGATGATAAGCTCCGGACATTTTCACTCGATATGGATTGATCCATGAACCATAACCGGAAGTACTAGAACATGAATTACACACTCCGGTACAGTAGGTGGCGGTATGCACCGGAAACAATTGGTTGCGATCCGCCAATAATACTAGAGAAGAAGAAAAAGATCCAAGAACCAATCACACAGCAGAAATATGCAACAGCAGCGTGCACGTCAGCAGTGTTGCAACCTTAGCGACTTTGTCGCTATATTTAGCGAAGTTTTCAGACCCTCTAGCGACAAATTTTCAAAAAGCGACTAGCGACAAATCTAGCGACTTTTTCTGGAGTTATTGGAGACTTTTGGAGACTTTCTGAAGTGAAAGCACACATCGTTCTTACTCTAATCAATGAGCAGCGGGTGCTGCCGGCCCCACCCCATCCCAAAGCACTCATAGTCGGCCCAGTCCTCGCGCAGCAGCCCTCCCAGCTGCAGTCAGAGCAGGAGTTGTTCACCCCTAGTGATGAGTCGCTCATGAACGATTCGTTCTTTTGAACGAGTCTTTAATATGACTCGGGAACAACTAGTCATCTCAGAGAGCGAGTCGCTCATTTTGTGTAGACTCAGCGCATGCGCATTCCGCCACACCTCATACAGGAAACAGAAAGGAGATGCAGACAGCGAGACCAACCCCTGGAATGGTGGAAGATCAATTCAGCAATATACCCCAGAGTGAGCCTCCTGGCAAAACGTTACCTGTGTATTCCTGCCACCAGCTCACCCTCAGAGCGTGCTTTTAGCACAGGTGGTAATATAGTGTCCTGCCACAGGGCAGCTTTAAAGCCAGACACTGTGGACAGACTAGTGTTTCTGGCAAAAACCTGTAAAAGTTTACAAATTGTGTGCACTAGCTAAAAGTTGAATATTTTTGTTTACATTTTGCAAATTTAATCTACCTCTTAAAGCCAGACACAGTGGACAGACTAGTGTTTCTGGCAAAAAACCTGTAAAAGTTTACAAATTGTGTGCACTAGCTAAAAGTTGAATATTTTTATTTACATTTTGCAAATTTAATCTACCTCTTAAAGCCAGACACAGTGGACAGACTAGTGTTTCTGGCAAAAAACCTGTAAAAGTTTTACAAATTGTGTGCACTTGCTAGAAGTTGTATATTTTTATGTTTATATTTTGCACATTTAATGTACCTCTTGACGCCAGACACTGTTTACAGTTAGTCTTCTGGTTGGAAAAAAACTGTAATGTTTACAAATTATGTTTACAATAGTATTATGTTTACATTTTGGAAATGTGTAATTTTTTTTTTTAGTAAACTATACTTTTAAAGTGTAATTTAATGAACCCTCTCATTTTTGTGGCTTCAGTCATTCAGGCATACTATTTTTAAGCTGGAAGCATTAAAAACTTGTATCGAATATCGAAAATCGTTATCGTTCAATATGGATATTTTATTTCGAGATCACATTTTTGCCATATCGCCCAGCCCTAATTGCCAGTTAGTTTTAGTACCTTTTTAGTTTTACCATCTCACATTTTTAATATTTATAATCATTGATGGTCCACATTAGATAGACTGCATGATTGGTGATTGGCCTCAAAAATTCCAATCGTAGCAGCCTCAGTTAGTATTGTCCAAACTAACGACTAATTCAGTGGACACTCAAGTTCTATTTCATCCCTCCTGACCGCCAGGGGCAGTGCATTAAGCACTGAATGATCATCTTTGCACATGCGCAGGTCGAGAATCCAATACCAACAAAGTCACTTGTGACCTCCCGGTGACCCACGTGGAGCTATTTAGTCACGGGATCCGGGAGCTCAGTCCCTTTTTATCTTCTCGCGCGTAGGTTCACATTGTTGTGGAGACTTGTGTATATATACATGTTATACGATCCACATTTGTTTATACACTCAGCTTGTAGCCTCGTGATGTGTGAGTTTTTGAAACCACAATCGGAGCAGCGGAAGTGCCTCGCCCTCCAGGGGCTGCACGAGCTAGGCGTTGTTTTTGCACTACGGACGCCGGTAAGCCACAGTCCACAGTTGTCTGTGCAACAGATGGTAAGTTCGTTTTTCGAGCGTTATATACGTTTGGTTTGCTTTCCGTTGTCGGCTAAGCTATACACTGTTGAATTGCTGCCGTGTTCGGCTGAGCTATATACGTTTGGTTTGCTTTCCGTTGTCAGATAAGCTATACACTGTCGAAGTGCCGCCGTGTTCGGCTGACCTATGTATGTTTGGTTTGTTTTCCGTGTTCGGCTAAGCTATATATATATTTTGTGAATTGCCGCCGGGTCCGGCTAAGGATACACTGTCGACGTGCCGCCTTTTTTGGCTGACCTATATACGTTTGGTTTTTGCTTTCCGTGTTCGGCTAAGCTATATATTTTGTGAATTGCCGCTGTGTTTTGCTGAGCTATACACTATTGAATTGCCGCCGTGTGCAACTGAACTAATTACTATTGGTTTGCTTTCCATGTTCGGCTAAGCTATATATATTTTGTGAATTGCAGCCGTGTGCGGCTGAGCTAAAAACTATTGAATTACAGCCGTGTGCAGCTGAGCTAAAAACTATTGAATTGCAGCCGTGTGCGGCTGAGCTAAATACTATACTATTGCTTTACGTGTTCGGCTAAGCTATACACTGTTAACTTGCTGCTGTGTTCGGCTTAAGTAGAAGATTTATTTGATTGCGTATTTTGGCACGAGGATTACGAGTGTAACTTCAGTTCCAAGTGGCATCCCGCGGTGGATTCACTAGTGGTGTTTTCGGCTCAAGGTGATTCGCAGTGGTCATTGTACTGTACTGGGGGTCACTAGTGGCGTTTCTTGCTCGACCTGATCTCCCCTGTATAAGGCTAATTGTTGACTGTCATGCTGAAGTCCCGGTGCTGTAGGGCATGTTTGGCCCCCCTCCAGCTTGAGGATGGCCACGATCTCGGCCCCCCTGCTTGGGAGTTGGTCATCTCAGGGAGGGTCTCACAGATGAAGCCTGTACAAACTGCAGCATTATGCCCCGGTCTGTTCGGATGGCTGGGTTGACAGCTGTTGAACAGCCTAGGGCTTGGTCAAAAGACTTGCAGCCTGCTCAGTTACCAGCAGGACAGGGTATACGGCTGAAGCGCCCGGCTAGTGGGGCCACGCCTTCTGTTCCAAAGAAACGCTCTAAGGGACAAATGTCCAAGAAGGTGGACAGTCTTCAGAGTTGGCTGAAATGACAGCCATCCTCCAGTCCTTTCGGGCTGAAGAAAGTCTCGAGGCGGCTGCACATGTGCAGGACGTAGCTTCTCTTTGTAAGGATGATGCCATTTCGGTGGCGGCTTCAGACTCGTACTTTCACGAGACCCAGGAGACGAGCCCTGAAGCGTCTGAAGCCGGGTCCCATGCCCTCGCTCGAATACAGCTAGATGACCCTCCACCACGACTAGTGGCATCCAGCGCAATTTCCGACGGCATGGTGCGGCTACCTCTTTTCTGGTGCCCCCTTCTGCTGAATATATTGAAGAGCTCCGTGTGTGCTGGGCAGATTTGAAACATTTTCACGGCCTACTTCCAATGGAAGGATGCTCGCCTCAATCCAGGATGCCCCCAAATTTGGGTTGGGTCCTCTTTAATTGTGGTCCCAGACGAAGCCAGGCCACCAAATGCTAGGTGCCCGCGACCGCAGTGTCGGGTCACAAATGACTTGCTGTGTTAAGCGTATGATGCGGGGCGCGAATGGGACGGATCGGGAATTCCCTGTCCCATTTACTGCTGGGTCTTGCGTCTTCGCTGGAGGCCACTGGGGTCGATATGCCTACCCAGGGATTAATGGCTACTTCTCTGCAGACCTTCGCTTTCATGACCACTTTCTGAGACCTGCAGAAGGACCCTACGGGGCTTACCGGTTGACCCTGGGGAGCTCTTTGGTGCGGCTGCGATTGAGGCCCTACATCGCACGGCCCAGGCGTCTGAGACACGACAACAGTTAGCCAGCCTTTGCAGACGGACGATTGCTCGAACTGTGGCTCGCCTTCTGCTACATCTTTCCGGCCTGGTTTTGCTACTTCAGGCTCGTTTGTGGTGCCCCGGCAACCAAATACAAGATCTGGCCGTTTTTCCAGGTGATCGTACAGGGTTTAGGACCCCGCGTTTTCCTCGGCCTACACAACCTGGCCGTCAAACCTGTCGGTTGTTTTACCCTGGAGCAGCTCTCCTACTGGGCCACTCACAGCCCCAACATCTGGGTGCTGACCACCTTGTCACGGGGACATTGACTACAATTCCGATGCCGACCCCCAGTTTTTGGCCAGGTCAGGATGAATTTCATCCGAGACCCGGCGAGAGCCAGTACTTTCAACCAGGAGATCTCCGTGATCCAAGGAGTTTTATTTGAGATATTTCCTAGTGCCAAAAAAAAAAACTCTGCAGGTGCGGGGATATCAAGATTCTGTACCTCAACAATCGGCTCATATGTGCACCAACCCGCACACAGACCGTTCGAGACACAATGACTGTTCTCGAGCATATATAGCGCTTGGCCCTGGAGGTGAACTTCGAAAAGAGCAAGTTGGTTCCGGCACAGCGTACAATCTTTCTTGGTGTCAGTCTGAAAATAATCTCCATGAAAGCTTGTCCCTCTACCCAGCAGGTCAACAGCATTGTAACAATGCTTTCCGCTTTTCGGGGTGGCAGGGCACTTCCTTTTGTCTTAAATCTTCGGCTTCTGGGCATGTTGACAGCCGCCTCCAGTGTGGTGCCTCTGGGGCTGCTCTCGTTGCGCCCAGTGCAGAGGTGGTTGAACGGCCTACACTTGGATCCAACACGGTATGTGCACAGGTGCAGGAGGATACGTGTGTCACCCCAGTGTCTCGACGCCCTGTCTCGGAGGGACAGGGGTTGGATTACACCAGGCGTTCCCTTGGGCTCTCTACCAGTGCGGATAGGTTGTATTCACCGAGGCCTCCTCCACAGATTAGGATGCGATGTGGCAGGGACGCATGGACCAGGGGGAGTGACCCCGACATCTGTACACAGAACACATAAATGTTCTGGAATTAATTGCCGTACATCTGGCCATGCACCATTTTCTCACAAATCTGTGAGGCTGGCCCGTACTAATTCGTTCTGACAACATGTTGGTGGTCTACCAGGTGGCCACCCATTGTCCACTGTGGTTCTCTCTGGTGGACAGCACCAGTCCGTTAGGCCTGGATGTGCTAGCGCACAACTGGCTGACAGTGCTCCTATATGCGTTTCCCCCGTTCCCTCTAATAGACCACACACTCTGCAGAGAGCTTCAAGAGGAACACGGACTCCTCCTGGTGGCCCCTACTGGCCGGTGAGGATGAGGTGTCTAATGCTGTGCAGGTTCTGCTGCAGCTCTCCTAGGCATCTCCCCTCCAGGACAGATCTCTTGTCACAGATGGAGGGGCGAATATTACATCCCAATCCTGATCGCCGCCAGCTATGGGTCTGGCCGTTACAGGACCTGGATCAGGCTTCTCTGAGTTTGGCGGGGATGTGGAGCATACTAGTGTTGTCACGATACAGGAATTTCTAACTTCGATACGATACCTTAAAAAATATCAATATTCGATACCATTTTCGATACCGAAGGGAAAACAACTGACACAATATTATTATTTTTTATTTAAAGATAAATATAACATGTCTAGATAGAACATGACAATGAGGTATATTTTACATTAACAAAAAAGTCTTGAGGTAGTGCAGGGGTCTTCAATTAAAATCAGCCAAGGTCCGCTTAATTAACTTTCCTCATCCTCAATTTTAATAAAAGTATATGTGTTTGAATATAATTCTTTAAAGTAAAGTCTCATTTATTCCACACCTACAGCCTCAATATATAAAGAACAATAAACAATATGGAGAAGAATGTTGATACTCCACTGTTTTCTGTATTTTATCCTTTGTTTCCATGAGGAGGATGTTTGAGTGTTTAGCTTTCACCAAACATTTTACATTTACATTTATTCATTTAGCAGACGCTTTTATCCAAAGCGACTTACATTACATTACCAGTGTTACAGTCACTGGAGGCAAGGTGGGTTAAGTGTCTTGCCCAAAGACACAGCGACAGTATGAACTGTGGGGAGAGTGGGAATCGAACCGCCTACCTTCCAGTTGAAAGACGACCGCTCTACCCACTGAGCTACTGCCCCCCCAAACACAGCTCACAGACAAAAGGAAAATACTACAAAATCAAAAGAGGCTAAAGCTTAAGACCAGGTGGTTTATTGACAACAGCCTGGAATCCTGCATATTATGCCTAATACTCCTTGTGTGAGAACATTTTAAATAAAAAATCATCAATTCAAGCCAAAACATATTTGTTAAACAAATATGACAAAGATGCCTGTCATAATTAATCTCTTTCTATTGTCATTCCTCTGAAAACAACAGGAACAAGGGAAAATGCACTGAGCATTTCTTTAGCATTATCAGTTGCCAATAATTAAATGTTATTGTTTAATTTGCAGGTTCATCTTTAAACATTTTCAAAATTTAGAATAGAAAAATTTCCTGTATTTTCCCCGTGTGGGGTAACATTTAAATTAAAATGCTTATGATTAGTTCTGTAACAGGATTTAGGATTCACACAGAAACTGACACAACTTAAGGAAGACTTAACCTGTGTCACTCATCTCCAAACCCTCCTTTCACATCTTTTCTGTTTTTAATCACCCAAATGAACATGTGTTGGGTTCAAATGAACGCAAATTGCGTGAGCTAATTACTCACGTTGTTTGTAAATGAGGTCAAATATGCGACAAACGAGTCAATACTTAACCTACGACAGAATAAAGAAGTTGACAGACAAATGTACAACTCACCACATTATTAGACGTCCTCACTTTCCTCTGAGCTGAGTCTTTTTAATCCTGACATGAAAACTGTCCAGTCCTGGTTCTAGTTCTGGGACTAGAGGATAAAGGGCTGTTGTTCAGCTTTGACACTGACACGGAGCTGAGGAGCTGTATTTTCTGATTAAAATAAACGTTCCCTCTCATCCATAATGTCAGCGAGTCTTCATTATGTTTTGCCAAGGCTCAACTTTTAAATTTTACTTGTTTTTAACTCATTATCAGGCTACGCTAAACATGTTGAAATTTCCCGCTGCTCTGTCCGTAACCATAGTAACCTGAGGACCCGCGCGTGTTGACGTAGCTGTCCTAGAAGTGCCGGTTCAAAAATATGTTTTATACAATGCGCTTGTAATTATGAATAATGTCTTGCTGTCCAGATCGCGGTCCGCCTTTTGAAGACCCCTGATGTAGTGCACTTGTTCAAAGGCCTCTCAGATTGTTATACATTCAAACCAATAGTGCAAGTAAAAAAAAAAACTCTTTTCAAGTAAAATCCAAAGCTCAGCTGGTATCGATACTTCGGGAAATGAGTATTGTATCGTTTGAGATATTTCAGTATCGATATTTATCGAAATATCGATATTTTTGACAACGCTAGAGCATACCATGAGAAACGCTCAGGCACCAACCACGCAACTGTTGTATGACAATCAATGGAAATTGTTGGAGAGGTGGTGACGGGGACAGGACCCAGTAGAATGTCCCATTTCATTCATTCTATCGTTTTACAAGGACTCCTGCATCGGGGTCGTCTATCCCGAAGGTATATGTGGCAGCAATGGCACATATACGGCACAGCGATGGCAAAACTGTCGGCATTAATAGGCATGTTTCTTTGGCTGGGTGCATCTATTGTTCCCAAGGTGGTGTCCGGGGCGCAGGGTATTCAGCCGCTACAGCTGACCCACTTTGATACAGGAGAATTGTGTGAACATCTATGCTACGTCCGAGCACTAGAGGGGATGTAAAGGCAACCGCTGCAATGCGCAAAACAAACCGGTTGTTTGTTTGCCATGCTGGTCCACATAAGGGGCAGGAGCTGCCTAAACAACGCTTGGCGCACTGGGTGGTGAGTACATTTAACCAGGCGTACAATGCCTGTGACTAACCACTACCGGTAGGAGTGAGGTGTCACTCTACAAGGGGCATTACCACTTCCTAGGCAGCAGTGAACATCCACTGGAGGAAGTTCTACAACAGGACACTTCTACGTCCTAATAAAGTATGCTGGATTAGGGTCTGCTGATTCCTCATGACCTTGCTGGTATATGTCATCCAGTGCTTAATGCACCGCCCCTGGCGGTCAGGAGGGATGAAATAGAACGAGAGTTGCGAATGTAACTACGGTTCTATGAATCCCGGATGACCGCCAGGGCAGTCAGTCCCTCGGACTCCTTGTACTTGCAAGAAGGTAAAGGAACTGAGCTCCCGGTATCACGTGACTAAATAGCTCCACATTCGCAAAGATGATCATTTAGTGCTAAATGCACCACCCCTGGCGGTCAGGAGAGATTCATAGAACCGTAGTTACATTCGTTTTCTATATTACACAATCTCAATCAACATTGTGTGAGCTAGTTCTAATTCAGCTGTACATACAGTGGCATGAAAAAGTATCTGAAGCCTTTGGAATTGCTCACATTTCTGCATAAAATCACCATCAAATGTGATCTGATCTTTGTCAAAATGACACAAATGAAAAAACAGTGTCTGGTTTAACTAAAACCACCCAAACATTTATAGGTTTTCATATTTTTAATGAGGATAACATGCAAACAATGACAGAAGGGGGAGGAATAAGTAACTGAACCATCACATTTAATATCTGGTTGCCCCCCCCTGTGGCAGCAATAACTTCACCCAGACGTTTCCTGTAGTTGCAGATCAGCCTGGCACATCGATCAGGATCAGTCTTGGACCATTCCTCTTTACAAAACTGCTGCAGTTCAGTCAGATTCTGGGATCTCTGGCATGAATCTCTGTCTTGAGGTCATGCCACAGCATCTCAGTGGGGTTCAAGTCAGGACTTTGACTTGGCCACTCCAGAATGTGTATTTTGTTCTTCTGAAACCATTCTGAAGTTGATTTATTTCTGTGTTTTGGGTCATTGTCCTGTTGGAGCATCCATCCTCTTTTTAGCTTCAACTGTCTGACAGTCGGCCTCTGCTTTTCCTGCAAAACATCCTGATAAACTTTTTAATACATTTTTCCATTAAAGATTACAAGTTGTCCAGGCCCTGAGGTTAAACAGCCCCAGACCATGATGCTCCCTCCACCTGCTTCACGGTGGGGATGAGCTGTTGATGTTGGTGAGCTGTTCCATTTCCTTGGGCAAGACACTTAACCCACCCGCCTAGTATGAATGTGTAGGAATGTTTAGTGAATGAATGTGGTGATGGTCGTAGAGGCCGTAGGCGCAAAATGGCTGCCACGTCTCTGTCAGTTACTTGTCACTTATTATTATTTTTAGGCCCGAGCCGGTGATGACCGGGAGGGCCTATTGTTTTTGCTCAGATTTTTTATTTTTTTTTTATCTTTCTTCTTCTCCCCATATGATCCTAAATTTGACCCAGTGAACATGCACGAAAAGTCATTTTATTGGTCCCAGACTTCAAGCTCGCCGAAAAAAAAATACGAAAAATGACTCAGTGGCGACCCCTACAAAATCAAAATACATTGGGCCTATGGAAAGTGAAAGTAATTTTTTTCCAACGTAGAAAAATGAAACTTGGTATATCCATAGGACACCTCAGGGCAAACAGAAAAGTCAATGACAGTCACACCCTAAACTCAACAGGAAGTCCGCCATGTGGGGTGAAACGCTGCCACTAAAATCGCACTTGCGCAGAAAGATGCAAATCATTGTGTTTTAATCTAAATGGCCCCAAATTTGGTGAGTATCATCTAGACACGTGTGCCAACCAAAGTTGTGACTTTGTTGTTGATATCTTATTGGGTATGGGTGTGGCAAGCCTGTAACGAGGTGGCCATTTTTGTGAAAATAAAACGTCTCTTAACTCTCAAACGCCTTCTCGGATCGAGTTGGACCCAAAAAGGCGTTTGTGCACATTCATGACCTGAACAAAAAAATATGTAAATAAAAGGGTTATCTTTAGAAATGTCTCTCCAGCGCCCCCTACAAACTTATAATGGGACCCAAGAATTTAGTTTGTCATAGAGACATAAAATTTTGTACACACATCTCTTATGTCATGACGAGCATAAAAGCCAATGACAACCACCCCCTATCTATAAATGTGTTGCCATAGCAACGTCCCAAAAAATGTGAAAAAAGTCAATGGGAAGTGAAATTTTTACATTTACATTTACATTTATTCATTTAGCAGACGCTTTTATCCAAAGCGACTTACATTACATTACCAGTGTTACAGTCACTGGAGGCAAAGGTGGGTAGTGTCTTGCCCAGGACACAACGACAGTATGAACTGTGGGGCGAGCGGGAATCGATCCTACTACCTTCCGATTGAAGGACGGCCACTCTACCACTGAGCTACTGCCGCCCCATTTTTAGTTTGTTGTAGGCAAATAAAACTTGGTACACACATCCACCATGGGCTTATGAACAAAAAAGACAATGGGGACCACACCCTATCACACACAGGAAGGCGGCCATTTTGAATTGAAAATGTGAACCGACTTAAAATACACCTCTTTTTTAAAAGTACACAGAAAAAAGCTGCTTCATTCCACAGACACCAAACTTGGGCAAAATGAGCTAAACACATGTATGTAAAAGAGACAAGTGTTTTTCTAGACTTTTTTGCTCGAGTTATATATTTTTTTATTATAATTCGGTATATATTTTTTTATTATAATTTTTCTGCAAAATGATCCTCAATTTAACCTAGTAAACGTACAACTAAAAGTCATTTTTATTGGTCCCAGACTTCAAGCCCGGCAAAAAATGTATGTATTTGAAGTCCCGAAAAAAAAATGAAAAATGACTCAGTGGCGGCCCTAGAAAAGTCAAAATACATTGGGCCTATGGAAAGTGAAAGTAACTTTTTTCCAACGTAGAAAAATGAAACTTGGTACATCCATAGGACACCTCAGGGCAAACAGAAAAGTTTATTACAGCCATATCGTAAACTCAACAGGAAATCTACTATGTTAGGTGGAATGCGTGGCCACCTAAATTGCACCCCTTGTGTCTAAAGGCTTTTCATCTAAACAGCTCCAAATTTGGTGAGTATCATCTAGACACGTGTGCCAAAAAAATTATCAATTTGTTTTTGATAGATTTGTGGCTGTGGTAATGAGTCTGTGAAGAGGCAGCCATTTCTTTGGGAAATAAATGCCATTTCCCAATTGCCAGGATCCTTCCTTTGGAGGAGGCCCCTCCAGAGCCAAGGCTAGAGTCTTAGAAAACTCCTCAGAATCATTTGGAACTTGTAACCTTGTACTTTTAGACAAGTTATATTTACATTTGTCTTTTTAAACAGGGTGCAGCGATTCCTGAGTCATCTCAAATCTCCAGCCAGTACTTTGTTTTTCTGCCTTAGCCCAAGCATAATCTATTATTTCCAAAGGTTCAGACAGCTCCCAGGAAAACCAGAGATTGTGGAGACCTTTAACTCTAAAGTTAGGTTACAAGGTGGTGTAACAGGCCCAAGCAGTAGCACAGGCCCGGTTATTTGACATTACCGTGAAGTTTACGCTTTAAAGCAATTGAAATCCTCCGAGTGCATGTGTCCCCGCGGTCTCAAGGGAGGCGAGGGCCTTTATCGCCGCTTGCGGCTTTAATTAGGCCCGAGCCGGTGATGACCGGGAGGGCCTATTGTTTTTGCTCGGATTTTTTTTTTTTCTTTTCCACCTATGATCCTAAATTTGACCCAGTGAACATGACGAAAAGTCATTTTTATTGGTCCCAGACTTCAAGCTCGTGAAAAATTTATGTATTTGAAGTCGCGAAAAAAATACGAAAAATGACTCAGTGGCGACCCTACAAAATCAAAATACATTGGGCCTATGGAAAGTGAAAGTAACTTTTTTCCAACGTAGAAAAATGAAACTTGGTACATCCATAGGACACCTCAGGGCAAACAGAAAAGTCAATGACAGCCACACCTAAACTCAACAGGAAGTCCGCCATGTGGGGTGAAAGCGTGCGCCACTAAAATCGCACCCCTTGCGCAGAAAGATGCAAATTATTGTGTTTTAATCTAAATGGCCCCAAATTTGGTGAGTATCATCTAGACACATGTGCCAACCAAAGTTGTGACTTTGTTGTTGATATCTTATCGGGTATGGGTGTGGCAAGCCTGTAACGAGGTGGCCATTTTTGTGAAAATAAAATGTCTCTTAACTCTCAAACGCCTTCTCGGATCAAGTCGGACCCAAAAAGGCGTTTGTGCACAATCATGACCTGAACACAAAGATATGTAAATAAAAGGGTTATCTTTAGAAATGGCTCTCCAGCGCCCCCTACAAACTTATAATGGGACCCAAGAATTTAGTTTGTCATAGAGACATGGAATTTGGTACACACATCTCCTATGTCATGAGGAGCATAAAAGCCAATGACAACCACCCCCTATCTATAAATGTGTGGCCATAGCAACGTCCCAAAAAATGTGAAAAAAGTCAATGGGAAGTGAAAATTTTAGTTTGTCGTAGGCAAATGAAACTTGGTACACACATCCAGCATGGGCTTATGAACAAAAAAGCCAAAGGGGACCACACCTTATCACACACGGGAAGGCGGCCATTTTAAATTGAAGATGTGAACCGACTTAAAATACACCTCTTTTTTAAAAGTACACAGAAAAAAGCTGCTTCATTCCACAGACACCAAACTTGGGCAAAATGAGCTAAACACATGTATGTAAAAGAGACAAGTGTTTTTCTAGACGTTTTTGCTCGAGTTATAATTTTTTTTATTATAATTCGGTATATATTTTTTTATTATAATTTTTCTGCAAAATGATCCTAAATTTGACCCAGTAAACCAACAACTAAAAGTCATTTTTATTGGTCCCAGTCTTCAAGCCCGGCGAAAAATTTATGTATTTGAAGTCGCCGAAAAAAAATACGAAAAATGACTCAGTGGCGACCCCTAGAAAAGTCAAAATACATTGGTTCTATGGAAAATGAAAGTAAATTTTTCCAATGTAGAAATACAAAACTTGGTACATCCATAGGACACCTCAGGGCAAACAGAAAAGTTTATTACAGCCATACCGTAAACTCAACAGAAAATCTACTATGTTGGGTGGAATGCGTGACCACCTAAATTGCACCCCTTCTGTCTAAAGGCTTTTCATCTAAACAGCTCCAAATTTGGTGAGTATCATCTAGACACGTGTGCAAAAAAAAGTTATCAATTTGTTTTTTGATACATTTGTGGCTGTGGTCGTTATGAGTCTGTGAAGAGGAAACCTTTGGGAAATAAATGCCATTTCCCAATTGCCAGGATCCTTCCTTTAGAGGAGGCCCCTCCAGAGCCACGGCTAGAGTCTTAGAAAACTCCTCAGAATCCTTTGGAACTTGTAACCTTGTACTTTTAGACAAGTAATATTTACATTTTGCCTTTTTAAACAGGGGGGTGCAGCGATTCCTGAGTCATCTCAAATGTCCAGCCAGTACTTTGTTTTTCTCGCCTTAGAGCAAGCATAATCTATTATTTTCAAAGGTTCAGACAGCTTCCAGGAAAACCAGGGATTGTGGAGACCTTTAACTCTAAATTACAAGGTGGTGTAGCAGGCCCCAGCAGTAGCACAGGCCCGGTTATTTGACATTACCGTGAAGTTTACGATTTAAAACACGAAATGCAATCCTCCGAGGGCATGTGTCCCCGCGGTCTCAAGGGAGGCGAGGGCCTTTATCGCCGCTTGCGGCTTTAATTATTATTATTATTATTAGGCCGAAGGTTCAGTTACTTATTCCTCCCCCTTCTGTCATTGTTTGCATGTTATCCTCATTAAAAATATAAAAACCCATAAATGTTTGGGTGGTTTTAGTTAAAGCAGACACTGTTTATTCATTTGTGTCATTTTGACAAAGATCAGATCACATTTGATGGTGATTTTATGCAGAATTGTAAGAAATTCCAAAGACAGATATTTTTTCATGCCACTGTATAATAATTGACTGTATATTGTGTAGTATACGCAAAATGTTAAGTAACATTTAGCTTTGCATGAATGGCCCTAATGATCCTTTTGTCTACAGATATGAGGTGCTGTTTGCACCCCAGCCTCCTGCTCCTTCCTGTCAGTTTCTGTCAAAAGTGGAGCTGACCTTACAGCATCAAGTGGCTGATGCAAATGAGTGTGTCATGCATCAAGCAGAACGACTGAAGACCGAAGGAACCACTGCAGCAGCCTGTGAGGAGCAGCTGCAGGAGATTGAACGCTGTATTGCAGTGTTTCTTCAAGAAAATGGAGACGCAGGCTATCTTAGCCTGTCGGGAATCATCACCTCTGCCCTGTGCACACTGTGCAGGTTATTTAACAAATTCAGATTTATGGAAGCAAAAGGTTATGTACTTAGCCCAGTCTTTTATATAGGGATCAGAAGACTGTAGAGGGAGTTCTTTTGCAGTTTTACCACATTTCTGGTAAAAAATAAATAAAATAATAAGGCCATTTTTAATTCATAAAGAAATTATTGTATTGCATATCTCTATCTAAAAGCAGAGTTATTATGATTAGATGATTGCTACATTGAAGTGAATTTAAGAAAGTACACTGTAATGTCCTAACGGAGGGGTAGATAACAGTACTGCACTTTATTTTGACGCCCATCTTCGTTTGAAGATGACGATTGATGTTCCAAAATGAACCAGTAGACCATGGTAGACCTCTAAGATGTAACGTATATACTGTATATAGGTTCCAATTACTGCTAGGGCATCTCTAAAATATTAAATGTGGTAAATGTTTGGGTTGAAGGCGGAACCTGGTGATGGAGGGTGCTGCGGCCAGTGCTGGGGAGCAGTTGGTGGACCTGACGTCGCGGGATGGTGCTTGGTTCCTGGAGGAGCTTTGTAGTATGATGGGGAATGTCAGTGCTCTGACAACACTATTACAGTGTTGCCCACCGCTTCCACATGACCTGGAGCTGCCAGCACCTTCAGTCACGACCCAGGCTGTTTATCTGGCCAACGCTGTATACACATGCTTACAGGTAGGTACCTCAGAGAACAACGCTGGACTCACTGTTTTCAATTAGAAGCAGCATTTTTAAAATGTATTCTGTGTATTTGTTGAATTTGCATTCTGTGTGTTCATTGTAGGAACTGAACAACAACTTTCATCAGATCATCTTTCCAGAGGCTCTGCGCTGTATAATAAAAGGAGAGCCCACCCTGGAGTCCATGTTAGCAGAGCTGGAGCAGCTAGTGGAGCACACTGCTGATGGCATTGGCCTACAGGATCTGATTGATAACCTACAAGCTACTCCTGGAATGGAACATGATACACACCACCACTGCCTACACGTTAGCAGGTAACTGGTGGTCACTCAACCAATGCTGAAAAATAGCAAGCATGTCTTAAATGAATTGAAATATGATTTTTTTCCAGGCTGCTACGTGCTCAATACACTGAGCTAATTCAGCCTCGCAACATAGATGGATCTGCTCAGGACACACCAAAGATGTCTGCTGGCCAGATGTTGCTGGTGGCTTTTGATGGAATGTTTACGCAGTTGGAAAATGCTTTTGGCCAGCTTACTGAGAAGGTAAAAAAAAAAAAACGAAATGTGCATTTTAAGTATCTAACGTTTAATGATACATGTTCAGGCCATATCAAATTTAATTAGACATAATTAATTAGGCCTTAGGCCCAATGTTGTAGGGATAGGCTCTCAACCGCGACCCCTAACGGGACTAAGCGGTAGAATATTAATGAAAAAAACAAAACAAAAGCGTTTTCATTCCCATCTGAGACACAGCTTGTATCAAAGACATCAATAAAGCAGAACCAAACGCTGGATCTTGTCCAAGAGTGCGTTTGGTGCGGTTCCAACATAGTCTGGTGCAGTTACTGTTAGTGCGGTTCACTTGGATAAATGATCCACGCCAAAACCCCCGTTAAATCAGAAGTCTCGGCGCACTTCCAAGAGAACGCTGGTACGGATCGATTCAAGTGTGAACCTCACACAGACCATTGACGAGCTCAAACAGGAAGACCCACATAAATTGGAGACAAAAATATTTCTTATTGCTTAGTTTCCTCGAGGTTGTAAATGAAAATGAGCTATAACAATATTGTCCAACTAAATAAAATGAGAAGAGATCAAATGTGAAGCACTGAGAAGCTAAAATGCTATAATAACATGCCTTATTAGCATTTTGGGCTAACCGCACCATCTATTGTCTCTTTAAAAAATCCTGTTTTTACGTTTGGTGCAGTTTAAAATGCAGTTGTAAATGCTCGGCAGACCAGGGCTTTTAACTGACAAACCAAGCTAAATGGATTGTTGTTTTGGTGCGGGCCAATGAAGCCGACTACGACTACAAATGTGAACACGCCCTAAATCAAGTCTCGGGCCATAAGTCCAAGTCTTGTGACCAGTAGCCAAATTCAAGTCCAAGTCTTTTATTCACAAGTCCAAGTCAAGTCTATTTCCATGTGTTACTTAATGTGAGGACTTAAAGCAAGTGTTATGTTAACATTACTGTTTTTTATTATAAAACTTAAAATAGTACTTTCCTTATAAAGACTTGTGGTGCTGAGCTCATGAGTCTGGCAAGTGTCACCAAAAGATTTTTTTTTTTTTTTTAATTGAATTTTGCAATGACTTTTAATGACAACGTGACAACGGAGTGACCTTGACCTAAATCCAATTGATAATATAGATTTCCCATAATACAGATTATGAGCACATTGACGGATTGGGAAGGGTAAATATTCTGACTTATGACAAGTTGTGCTTCGTTAAGAGAATGTTGCTGAGTGCTGTTCTAAAATCCAAAGGTCTCTGGTTGAACTCTGTAATCATTAGACTTCTTTTTTTTTTAATGTTTTGCCATTTCATTCTAAAGGTAATGGGTCACGGGTGAGTCGGCCGGGTTTTGAACTCGCAACCTTCTTGCTGTGAGGCAGGAGTGCTAACCACTCTGCCACGTGCACCCATTTAACATTTTATGCTTTCATCCTTTATTCCATTTTTTAAACCATTTTTCTGCTGTTCTTCTTCTTTTTAGTTAACTTCTCTGGAGGTGCCATCTGCCTGGAGGAAAGTTGATGTGTTAAAAGAGGCTCGCGCTGCACAGCTCCATTTTTTTGACAGTCTGTCTCAGCGTCAACTCATGGATGAGATCTTCTTCCTCAAGAGGCTGGAAACCATCAGAAATTTCTTTAGATTTTGTAGCACCTTTGCTCAGGTTCTGTCAGGTAAGGCTTTGTAAACACAAGGGCTGCAACCATCAGTATAGTCTTTGGTAGGTCAGGGTACTTCTTTAGGTACTAATATTTATTTACATCACCTTCCACAACAATACACCTACCATAAGTGTTTTCTGCAGAAAATGTGTGAGTGAATGATGAGCTGGTGATATGTGTTTATGTCCTTAGACCCTGATAGACCACTGTACAAAATGTTGTTTTGTACAGTGCCCATTTGCTGCCTATTTGTCTTTGTAATACCCTTTGAGAAAACTGCTGTTGTTTTATTGGACTATATAAGATTGAATTTAAAAGTAATAAAAATATTTATTATTTATACTACTAGTAACTGATCAATTGGCTGTGAAATCAACTGTTGGTGTTGATTGTAACTGAAGTTGAAAGCTCAAAACAGAAAAGTGGGAGGCTTCTGTGTGGCTCAAGCTACTCATTCAGGTGACTCCACTGTGATGACTCCCTAAGGGGAAAATGTCAAAAAGCACTTACTGGTGTGTTTAGTTGGTACCAGTGTCCACTGAGGCCCCCTGCTGTATCGAACTGTCTTGTGTTGAATGACAGTTAACACAAGTTAAACTAGTTCATGCTAATGTAATAAGACATAAATTACAAAAATAGCTTGGGTCGTTTCATCTTTGATATTTTTTCTGGCATTAAAGATCCTGTACTCAACTTATTTTTTTTGTATTTGAGTGAAAATAGTTTTTTCCCATAAAGTATGTTGTAAAAGCAGTAATTTATGTAAAGATCAAATTGCTGTTGTGTACACCTTTTTTTTTAGAGTGCTTTTTATTTTATTGAAACCCGTAAGCAAGAAGATTTCTTTTCCTGAGCGGCTCGCCCGTTCTAAGCATATGCATGTCTTGTAAACAGTGAAGCATGGCTACGGAAAATCCACCCCGCAAGGTGGCTATACACCATCTCACTGTTTGTGCAGACAGGGCAAAAGAGCCAATAAAGACACATAAGAAAGAAGCAAAGTGCACAAGAGACCAAAGGAGAACTAGAACACGCATAAATACTGCGTGATCACGTGCATGTGAAGTAGGGGAAAAGGGAGGGTTTGTGAGAGTGATGAGTGACTTGGGAGAAGGAACTAACAGTTTGAACTGAGCCTACTGCTTCTATTATAGTTTAGGAAAATGTGGAATCAGGTAAAGCACCTTTTTAAAGGTGTGTGTTATCTTGTGGCGAAAGTACATACGAGTCTACATCCCACTCATAAATCTCATCAGTAAATATTTCCTTTATTTTCCCGTTGGGGAAATTCACTGCCCAGCATGTTTTGATGTTTCTAGTAAAACTTTCTAGGAAACCCTCTGCTCTATTTTATAGCATGAGAACACCTATGGTGCCCTGCAGGGACACTGTGTTGTCTTTGAACAAACCAACAAAGTGTCATAAGTTATTTCATAAATGCCCTAAGGTTTTGTTTACCTTGAGCAGCAGCTGGACTCTCTACTCACTAAAATCCATCTTTTCCTGCTCTGTGCAGATTTCACTCGATAACACAACCAATGTCTCTGCTGAAGAGGGGGTAGCAGAAGATAACCCACACCCTTCTGGTGTGGCATATGTACTACATCATTTTGGCCTTTTTGGATGTCTCTGTGAACGTAGATCATATTGTCACATTGTTGATTAATTGGCAACAGGATAACTGTTTTTCTGTCCAGCATTATCGTGTACAGTAATGTTCAAAATAATAGCAGTACAATGTGACTAACCAGAATAATCCAGGTTTTTAGTATATCTTTTATTGCTAAGTGGCAAACAAGTTCCCAGTAGGTGCAGTAGATTCTTAGAAAACAAACAAGACCCAGCATTCAGGATACAGTGGGGATCGAAGGTTTGGGCACCCCAGGTAAAAAAAATAATTATTAATGTGCATAAAGACGCCAAGAAAAGATGGAAAAATCTCCAAAAGGCATCAAATGACAGATTAGACATCCTTATAAGTCAAAAAAAGTTAGATTTTAAGGATGTCTAATCTGTCATTTGATGCCTTTTGAAAAATAGCAGTGTGACATTTAATCAGAGGTCATCAGATTTGTGAAAAAACAGGTGTGATCCAGGTGGCCCCTACAGTATTTAAGAATTACACTATTTTATTACACAACACCCCTTTCAACTAATTGTCCAATACTAGAGCGTAATCTAGTGGTCTCCCTTTGTAAAATCCCCCTCAGATGAAATGTTTCATTTGACAGTGCAATAATAAATTTAAATAATTCCTGTTCAAACAGCTTCTGTGTTTATCAAGGAGCCAAGTGTAAATTTTAATGTTATAAGATTTTTTCGGAATTGCACAAAAAGGGAAAGTGGACAGTGGAACTACTGTCTGTGTTATTTGCAACATAGCTTATATATAAGCTTTTGTTGTCTCTAACCTGTGTATGGCTGCAAAAACTAATCGAATTAATCTATTCTAATTGATTGATAAATACATCTTCATGTGTATATGCTCATGTGTTGTAAAAAATATCGATATTTCGATAAATATCGAAACTGAAATATCTCAAACGATACGATACTCATTTCCCGAAGTTTCGATACCGAGTATCGATATCGAGTTTTTTTTTTTTTTTTTTCTTTTACTTAGTGCACTACATCAGGGGTCTTCAAAAGGCGGACCGCAATCTGGACAGTACAACATTATTCATAATGTCAAGCGCATTGTGTAAAACATATTTTTGTACCGGCACTTCTAGGACGGCTACGTCGCTAACACCTCAGGTTACTATGGTTACGGACAGAGCAGCGGGAAATTTCAACATGTTTAGCATAGCCTGATAATGAGTTAGAAACAACTAAAATTTAAAAGCCTTGGCAAAACATAATAAAGATTCACTGACGTTATGGACGGGAGGAGCGTTTATAATCAGAAAATAATTTGGCTTGAATTGATGATTTTGTATTTAAAATGTTCTCACATATGAAGGAGTACTAGGCATAATATGCAGGATTCCAGGCTGTTGTCATTAAACCACCAGGTCCTGAGATTTAGCTTTAGCTTCTTTTGATTTTGTAGTATTTTCCTTTTTGTCTGTGAGCTGTGTTTTGTGAAAGCTAAACACTCAAACATCCTCCTCATGTAACCAAAGAATAAAATACAGAAAACAGTGGATTATCAACATTCATCTCATCATATTGTTTAAGAGGCTGTAGGTGTGGAATAAATGAGACTTAACTTTAAAGAATTATATTCAAACACATATCCTTTTATTAAAACTCTAATATGCTCTATCCAACAGTCCTGTGGCATACCTGTAACTTGGTCTGGTGTAGAGTTTGTAATCTGTGTGAATTCTATTTTATTTTTTCTTGTATCATTTTTGAACAGGAACAATGAAACACCTCAGGTTTTGAAGCAATTGTCTTTGTTAGTCCACCAGGTCCTCATGCTTCACTATCTGAATTTTGGTTAATTGAAAAATGAATCCTCAGATTAATCAATTATATAAATAATCAATTTATAATAATACATTAGTTGCAGCCCTAAACCTGTGTGGGTTACCTTTGCAGTGTGTGACAAAAATAATCATTTTCTTTGATGTGTTTAGGTACTTATACATCCTCCGAAGTGTTTTCTTCAAATGGACCTGCAGGTTTGGGAAACCAATTGCTCCACCGTCCAAGTACGGCAGCTCCAAACATAGCTGTGGTTAGTGAGGAACAGATGATCCGTCCTATCAAGGCATTCACTGCAGAGTTTGTTCGTGAAATGCTGATGGGTCTGCCCAGTCAGGCACTAGGACTGGCCCTCTGCAGCATGATATCTGCACTAGGCCTTGACATTGTCAGCCATGTTGAAGCCAAAGACTTTGGTGCAGAAAGCAAGGTATAGGTTTTGTGTAAGATATATGAAATGGGTTATTACACTTGCAGTGTTAGCTCAGTATCAAACTCAAACCAATATTAAAGCACAGTGGATTTGATGGTAGGCTGGTCTCTCCTAACCCCTTAGGTGTCTCTGGAGGAGGTTTGTAAAACAGCAGTAGAGCATATCCTTGCTTCAGGCAGAGTCTCTCAGCTTCTCCTAAACAGAGCCACGGTATTGGCCTCCTCTTATGACACAGCCTGGAAGAAAGTGGACCTGCTAAGGAGACTGGACACCAACTTGGAGATAGCCAAAGCCAGTGTACAGCGGAGCCAGCTGCATATGGCCGTGTTCCAGGTACACAGCAGTGGGGATAGACAATTGTTAAGTGGTTACATGTTTAAATTTTGGACAACAGGTTTCCATGAGGTGTAATGAGTACCTGCTACCCCCAGGGAAGAAGCTATAAAGCTTTCCTTCCTTTTCATTTAAATGGAAAGAAAAGCATTCACTGGCAGATAATTTAACTTATTGTTACAAAAGAGATGGCAGTTATTTGTGTACACTTGTGAAATATAATTTTTCTGAATAATCTATGTCCTAACGTCCTAACCAGTGGCAGCATGAAGATGTTCTGGGACCCAGCAATCAGCCGCTGAGTGTCAGCATTCCTCCACGCTCTGTCATTCTCAACAACATGAAGAAGAAACTGTACAAGCTCAGTCAGGAAGAGAGTGCCATTGTCACTGTACAGGTAAGCCTGATGAATGGGAAACAGCACTTTTGTTTCTCTTTGTTAAATGAAAGTTATTCATATTTCACTCAAAATGGACTAACAACTAATCATAAACTAATCACACTTAAATATTTTTCAGAAATATTCAAAAAAAAATATTAAAATATGAATACAGCACAGGGCTGTAAGAAAAGATTGAAAGCCACATTGAAAAGTAATATTAAAAAAAATATTTTGGTGTGTCAGTACCAGTACTCCAGTCTTATGGCAATGGCTATGTATACTGTGTAACATGGCCATGGATGCTATTTTATAAACAATTTTTTTGTTCTCAGGAAAAACTGGTATCACTGGAGGCTAGCATCGAGCAGCGTCTGAAGTGGGCCGGTGGAGCCAACCCCACACTTGCCCCTGTCCTGCAGGACTTTGAAATGACAATCAGGGAGCGGCGGGCCATGGTGGCTAGAGAAAACCAGCGCTCCAGTCAGGTAGATACAGAGCCTTCTACTTTATTATTTATTATTAACAGATCTACAAGTTTCTCATTGCCTATTTCAGGTGACCTTTTTATGCTCGACCATCCTGAACTTTGAGAGTCTTCGGACCCGTTGCCCCGAGGCCCTGAGCATGGACGCAACATTGTTCGAGCTGATGAAGCGCTGCCAGCAGACTTGTTCCTATGCTGCTCAGTTCAGCAGTACAGTGTCCCCTCTGGAGCTCCAGCTTCTTCACAGACTGGTGGGTGTTCAACCTGATGCTAACCCACAATTGTCTGTTATGATATTAGAGACTGTGCTCAATATACTCATAGCCTGTGGGATTTGGGGAAACTTCAGAAATAGCATTCAGAATAGGTGGGGTTTAAATAAAAATGTGGCATGCAGGAGTGCATGTTGTGTCTTTTTGGTGCATAGGTTTAGAGGTCTCAGAATGCTTGCTCCTGATTCCTGTTCCTAGCCACTGTTCCTTAACCTTTGTGAGCCACATCATGAGGTCAACAGTAAGACGTTATTGATAAAGGAAAGGAGCTTCAGCACAGAAAAGACTCACTGACAGTAACATTTCCAACAGCTGTAATCCACCCAAAGCCCTGGCCTGGTTCTGGTCTGGCCAAATAATCCATCAAAGCCATGTTCTTTCCAGCTGTCAGTGGGGATTTAATAATAATAGATTTATATGGCACCTAGGTAAAACGGTTTGGATCGGTATCGGGAATATCGGCAGGGGCGGTGGTAGAGCAGTCGGCTTTCAACCGAAGGTAGTGGGTTCGATTCCCGCTCTCCCCACAATTCATACTGTCGTTGTGTCCTTTGGCAAGACACTTAACCCACCTTGCCTCGTATAAATGTGTAAGAATGTTGAGTGAATGTATGTGGTGATGGTCGGAGAGGCCGTAGACGCAATGGCTGCCACGTCTCTGTCAGTCTGCCCCAGGGAATCTGTGGCTACAGCTGTAGCTTACCATCACCAGTATGACTGTGTATGTATGAATAATGTATGGCCTGTAAGCGCTTTGAGTCCCTTGGTCCCTCGGGAGAAAAGCGCAATATAAATCCAATCCATTATTATTAGGGGCCAAGCACCGAAGGTGCGTAGACCCTATTGAAACTGTTAGATTTCTTATTATCCTGCAATGGAAGTCAATGGCAGGCCATAGAACCGTTTGATAAAAAGTTGTGAAATTTGGTACACTCATTAAGGACAGTCCAGGTATTGATCTTAGCAAATTTGAAGTGTCTAAGTCAATATCTCTAGCGCCACCAACTGTCCAAAGTTGGACTTATGTTTATGCTAATAACTTTTGAACCCTAAGGCCTAGAATGAAAATTCTTTTTTCCACTGATTCCTTCGGTCAAGGCGATTCGATTGCACCCTATGACGTCATTTTCCGCCTAGATAATTTTTCCGCCATTTTGAATTTTACGAAAAACCTACTTTTGCGAACTCGTCCTAGGCCGTAGCCCTGATTTTCATGAAAATTGAACCAGATCATCTCCAGACTATGTTGACAAAAAGTTATGAGAAGAAAGTTGATTCGTCAAACCGTTGTTGAATACCGCGCAAATGAAATCGACTTAGTGCGCACAAAAATATAAGTCAGGCTATATCTCTGCGATGCTTTAACGTATTCTAACGAAACTTAGTACGTGTTATGTCAACCGTGACTTGAGGATGTCTGCAGAGTTTTGGCGCAGCGCCACCTAGTGGTCCGGAGATGCAAAATGTGACCTTTTTCGATTATTACTTCAGAATGCTTTATCCAAAAATCACAAACCCGGTCTCTTTAGATTCGTGGCGTCATGCCGAGTTGTAGCATATCCAATTTTCCCATATCAACTATTTTGGGAGTCGGCCATTTTGAATTTTCTTAAGCGTACTTTTGCAAACTCCTACTAGGCCGTAGCCCGATTTCCATGAAAATTGAACCAGATCATCTTCAGACCATGCTGACAAAAAGTTGATAAAAGAAAGTTGATTCGTCAAACCGTTTTCAAATACCGCGCAAATGAAATTGACTTAATGCGCACAAAAATAAGTCAGGCTATATCTCTGCGATGCTTTAACATATTCGAACCAAACTTAGTACGTGTTATGGCAACCGTGACTTGAGGATGCCTGCAGAGTTTTGGCACAGCGCCACCTAGTGGTCCGGAGATACAAAAATGTGAGCTTTTTCGATTATTACTTTAGAATACTTTATCCGAAAATCACAAACCCGGTCTCTTTAGATTCGTGGCGTCATGCCGAGCCGTAGCATATCCAATTTTCCCGTATCAACTATTTTGGGAGTCGGCCATTTTGAATTTTCCAAGTCAAAGTCAAATTTATTTATATAGCACATTTACAGATGGCTGAGCCACACCAAAGTGCTTCACAATAAAATGCTAAGTGCAATAAACAAAGAAAGACAAAGTAGAAATAATAATCATAATATATAAACAGATTAAAATAAAATGAAGAAGGGCAACAATACAAATAACTACAGGAGTTAAAATAATGTAGGCCTTTCTCTAGCCAGGAGAGTCTGTGAGGGGAGTGGGATGGTGGGGGGTGAGAGGAGAGTCTGTGAGGGGAGTGGGATGCTGGGGGGGTAGAAGAGTCTATGAGGGTAGTGGGATGGTGGGGGGTGAGAGAGGAGTCTATGAGAGGAGTGGGGTCAGCAAGGGTTAGAGTTCAGTAAAGAGACAGCTCTGGGGAAGAAACTGTTCTTTAGTCTGCTGGTTCTAAATGAAATGTCTTTAGATGCTTACTGCCGTTGGTCTGCTGATGTCTGGTCTTGTTGCCGGCCGTGTCGTCGTGACATTTAATGGCCTCCTAAGTGCTTGGCCCCGTCATGGCTGCTTGCAGCTATATTTATTATTATTATTATTAATGGCCCCTTTTTTGGATCAATACCAAATTTTGCAGTATCGCACACCACTGCTATTCATGCCAGTGAAGAGGGATTGTTGTGAAATGAGTGCTCAAGCCTTTTTTATTCAATGTACAATGTATTCATTATCCTCCTTGAACCGCCACCTTATTGTGGTGGAGGAGTTTGAGTGCCCGAATGATCCTAGGAGCTATGTTGTCGCGACTGTATGCCCTTGGTTGGGTCTCCAAGGCAAAAAGGTCCTAGGTGACGGGCCAGACAAAGAGCGGTTCAAAACCCTTTATGGAAAAGATAAGATCAAGGACTGTAACATCGCCCGGTATGGCGCAACCACCCTGGAGCCAGGCCTGTGGTTGGAATGCGAGCGTCTGGTGACCGGGTCTTTCCCCTCAGGGCCCGGCCGGGCTCAGCCCGAAGAAGCAACGTGGGGCCGACCTCCTGTGGGCCCACCACCTGTAAGGGGCCGGTGCACAGTGGTTTGGGTAGCAGTTGAAGGCGGGGGCCTTGGCGACCCAATCCCTGGACACAGACTCTGGCGCTAGGGACATGGAATGTCACCTCGCTGGCGGGGAAGGAGCCTGAGCTTGTGCGGGAGGTTGAGAGATACCAACTAGAGATAGTCGGGCTCACCTCCACGCACAGCTTGGGCTCTGGAACCCAAATCCTTGAGAGAGGCTGGACTCTCCACTACTCTGGAGTCGCCTGCGGTGAGAGGCGGCGGTTTGGGCTCATAGCCCCACAGCTCAGCCGCTATGTGTTGGAGTTCACCCCGGTGAACGAGAGGGTTGCTTCCCTGCGCCTTCGGGTCGGGGATAGGTCTCTCAGTGTTGTTTGTGTTTACGGGCCAAATGGCAGTGCAGAGTACCCGGCCTTCTTGGAGTCTCTGGGAGGGGTGCTGGAAAGTGCTCCGAACAGAAACACCGTTGTTCTACTGGGGGACTTCAACGTTCACGTTGGCAGCAACAGTGACACCTGGAGGGGCGTGATTGGGAGGAACGGCCGCCCCGGGTCTGAACCTGAGCGGTGTTCTGTTATTGGACTTCTGTGCTAGCAACAGTTTGTCCATAACGAACACCATGTTCAAGCTTACTCCACCAGTGCACGTGGCACCAGGACACCCTAGGCCGGAGATAGATGATCGACTTTGTTGTTTATCTGACCTCCGGCCGTATGTCTTGGACACTCGGGTGAAGAGAGGGGCGGAGCCCGGCTCCGATTACAGGGGAGAAAGCTGGACAGACTCGGCAGCCTGTCGTGGCAGCAACTCCCAAACCTGTAACGGACATCGGAAATAAGGGATGCCGTCAAGCTGAAGAAAGAGACCTATTGAGCCTTGTTGGCTCGTGGGAATCCTGAGGCAGCTGATGGGTACTGGCAGGCCAAGCGGGCTGCAGCCCGGCTAGTTGTGGAGGCAAAATCTCGGGTCTGGGAGGAGTTTGATAAGGGCATGGACAAAACCATCGGTCAGCCTCGAAAAAATTCTGGCAAAACGTCCGGCGCCTCAGGAGGGGGAAGCAGTGCCCCGCCATCACTGTTTACAGCCGAAGTCACTGAGGTAGTTGGGAAGCTCCTCGGTGGCAAGGAACCCGGAATGGATGAGATACGCCCTGAGTACCTCAAGTCTCTGGATGTTGTGGGTCTGTCTTGGCTTACACACCTCTGCAACATTGCATGACGTTTGGGGACAGTACCCCTGGACTGACAGACCGGGGTAGTGTTCCCTCTTTTTAAGAAGGGGGACCGGAGGGTGTGTTCCAACTACAGAGGGATCACACTCCTCAGCCTCCCCGGGAAAGTCTATGCCAGGGTACTGGAGAGGAGAATGCAACTGATAGTTGAACCTCAGATTCAGGAGGAACTATGCGGTTTTCGTCCCGGTCAACACTGGACCAGCTCTACACCCTCTTCAGGGTGCTGGAGGGTTTATGGGAGTTTGCCCAACCAGCACCACATGTGTGGATCTAGGGAAGTCATTCAACTGTGTCCCTCGTGGCATCCCTGTGGGGTGTGCTCTGGGAGTATGGGGTCCAGGGACCTTTGGGGCTGTTCGGTCCCTGTACAACCGGAGCAGGGACGCATTGTCAGCAGTAAGTCAGACCTCCCTAGGGAGGTGTTCCGGGGAAGCCCTAAGACACACTGGAGGGACTATGTCGCTCGGCTGGCCTGGGAACGCCTCGATATCCCCCCGGAAGAGCTGGAGGATGTGTGTGGGGATCTTGGAATCTTGTGTACCTGGTTTGTCTCAAACCGATTACTTACTACCAGGACTACTTTACAACCTGTTGTTTTAGAGCCCTGTGCTGGACCTTCCCATCGGCAGCCCTGATTGGCTGAGCTGTGCCCAAAGGCAACTGGAAGAAGAGCTAAATGATGAGCAGAGGAAACAAGAGGATCGTGAGAGACAGCTGGAGTCCTGTGGAGAAACTCTGCAGCTTTTAGTCGACTCCATTAAGACCAGTTTATCAAACCACAATCGCCAACTAGCTGATGTTAAGCACCTGCTTAGAGCCATGGCTAAGGTCTGTATTCTCCATCTTGAACACATTTGTCAATTTGGCACTAGCATGTTTGCGCTTGTGGTGTGAAATTCAGATAAAGATTTAACATTGTGTGGTGAAACTGATGTGCTTTGTCAGGATGAAGAAGCAGCCCTATCTGACGGTGAGGAGGTGGCCTACGAGGGCAGCGTGCGTCTCTTTCTGCTAGACTACAAGGCTTGGCAGGAAAACATGCAGCTGGCCCTGCTGACTGTGGTTCAGGCCAGTGGGCAGCCTCGCAGCCAGGAGCAGCTGGAGCTCCTGGAGGAGGTCCCTGCTACGCTCAAAGAGCTGTACTCTCAGACACAGAGGTAAAGTGCTGACAGACAGTTGTCCCTTCTCTCTGTAAACATAGTAATTAACTTTTGTGTGTTTGTGCAGCATGTACAATGGCCTGGTGGGCTTTGCCTCTCCCTTGGTCACTGACAGGGACACAGGCTGTACCAGTCCTGTTAGTGCAGTGCACACCACATTTGCAACAGGTAGGACATGAAACATTTACACATGGCTTCAACTCATTTCTTAAACGTGTGATATTTTTCTATTTTTCTGTAAATTATAAAGGTTATTGGCAGTTATTGGTAGTTTTTATTTATTTAGAACTGCCTAAAGAATTTTGTTTCCCCGTTTGCTGTGAAACATAAATAAAAACTCGGACAGTAAATATTGTGTTATTGCGTTATAACAACAATTATTGGAACATGTGAGTACCTTAACCAAACCTTTTAAAAGTTTAAAGTTCAAACAGTATGAGGGTTATGCTCCAGACGCACAGCGTTCCCGTCACTGGCTCACCGTGGAGACTACACTGTAAATGTTCTCACAACGGATTTCCACGCACTTGTTACTAGGGTCCCTGAATGATTAAGTGCAGGTGTGAAAGTTGAGAGGGGGGAATTTGTTCCAACAACCAGCTCACAAGGCTATGATAGACATATGATGTGTGGATTATAATCAATGTGTCAGAGTGGCTTTACATGTAGCTGTCCAGCTTATCCACACTGCTCCCCTCGGTCTGTGACTCTCTTCAGCTGTCAGGTGCAGCCTGGTGAAGACCCAGCCAGACTCCATGTCCCAGAATGCACGCAAGACTCTCCCACGCAACATGGCCACCCCCACTGACACCCCGCCCAGTACTCTGGTTGTGAACAGCAAAGGTCTGATCCCCAGTCCTAAAAGGGCGCTGCGAGACCCCAAAACAGGAAGAGGTATGTTTCTTCAGTTTCTTCACAATTTCTGTCTGATGGTCACTTTTCTAAGAGGTTGTAACGCCTGTCCGTACCTGGTGTTGCAGCTGTGCAGGAGAGGAACTCGTATGCTGTCAGCGTTTGGAAGAGGGTCAAAGCCAAATTAGAAGGCCGAGACATTGATCCCAACAGGAGGATCAGTGTCACAGAACAGGTAAACCGTCCCACACAAAAACTCCACATACTATTAATTGAACTGTGCCCAGATTTAAAGGTTTTCTCATTTGTTGGCAGTTTTCTACCTTTTTTACCTTTTTAAGGTTTTTATTTCCTAAAACTTTCCACAGCTGAAAAAATGAAAGCCAACAAAATTGTCCATAGATTATTTGCAAGTTTTTGTTTTGTTTGTATTCCTTTTTCAACCTTGTAGCTATCCAGGAGATGGTGGCAACATTTCTCTGCATGTACTGTATATATGGTAGAATTGACAATAAAGCTGACTTTGACTTATGGAACAGTCCAGTGGCATGTTAAAGTAGGTTTGGAACAAAAACCATACTAGACGGCCATGTGATGTACAATGTATTCATGTCTGTTGGCTGTGAGTTCACTTTATATCGGATGTAGAAACATCTTATGCAACAGTTATTTTGACACTGCTGTGTCCACCAACTACAGCCCCACAATCTGTTTAAACCATTCAAACAATAACAAACTGATCTAAAAAAAAAAAAAGGCCACAGCTCAACAAGGCTGTGTTGTGTCGTTCTAGGTGGACCTGGTGATCAAGGAAGCCACCAACCTGGACAACTTGGCTCAGCTGTACGAGGGTTGGACTGCCTGGGTGTGAGCTAAACGCTGTTTCATGTCTTTGGTCCAGCGAAGGCTTGGACATCCACCATAGTCCAGTGGGTCAGAGGTGTCTGCACAGCAGTACCAGACCCCACTGGGGAGAGGAACTGGGATGCAGATGCTTAGCCTGCACTCCCACGCTCCTGGGCACCCGTAACTGGGGCAGCCACACAATCCGCCAAAAACCGATGAGGGGCCAACCCAACGCTCTCTTGGCCTGTGGTCTCGCCCATCTTTCTGGGTGTGGGTGGTCAAAGTACTATCGGATGGGGGAGGGGGGGCTTGCTTCAGCATCCCCCCCCCCTCACCTGCGCAGCCTGCTCTTAAGTTGTACCCATTAACTACACTGCATCCTGTTGAGCCTTTAACCAGCAGGAAGTGAGCTGTGTCCCGTTGAAGCACACAGTGCACTGTGTTGGGACTTCTCCAGGGGGGCGCACACGCAAGATACATACTGTCCACACTTTCTGAAATTATTTCTTTAAGGAGCTGTGATTGGCTGGAGGATGATGTAAAGGTAGAAATTATGGGATCAAAGGCTCTACTTGGACATCTTTGTGAAACATGTGAAACGTAAAGGAAGCTTTAAAGAAATCAAGGAGAGGGGACTGAACAGTAAGAACTTGAAAACATGTCTAACCTGAAAGAGTGTAGAAGCACAACAGTGCTGGATGGAGTACGGATGTCCAGTCACGGAGACCTGTTAGATCTGTTTATTCCTTAAGTGCGATCTTTGCTCTATGTTGTGCTTTGTAACTAGTGCTAGTCTCTTAACACCAGCATGGTTGTAGTTTTTTGACTTGCCTTTAAGTACAGTTGCTTTCCTCATGTATTCACTTCCCAGCCCTACTGCTTGCATTTTATTGATGTTCTAGTTTTACATTTTTAGTGGGAAAATTGTTTTGGGTGCTGGTAGAAAAATAGAATTCTTATGCTTTTATTGGATTTTGTTTGATGCTAAATAAACTTGAGACTTAGAGGTTTTGTGTGTGTTTCAATCAGTAATTTACTCAAGTCCATGTAAAAAAATAACCTCAGAACTAGATAACTTCCATGTACAATACATAACACAAAATAGTCCTAATTTCAATATTTTGTTAATCAACAGCTTCAGCAGTGCAATGTAAACATGTAAGGACTCACATGAAGCTTCAATTCACCAGTGTTACATTTACCACCTACCTTCCGGTTGAAGGACGACCTCTCTACCACGTTTCTTGCGACCCTGTCGACTATTTGCTACAAAATGTTTGATGGTTCTGTGATCACGTCCCAATATCTGAGATATTTCAAGAGTGCTGCTGTGAAAGACTTTTTAAAATTTTTGACTTTTCAGAGTCAGTTAAATCTCTCTTTTGGCCCATTTTTCCTGAGGAGAAGAATCTGCCTAATAATTATGCACACCTTGATATGACCTTGTTGATCTCCTTAGGCCACACCCTCCCTCGTTAATCAAATACACTTGATATGCATTAAATCCAATTTAGGATTCAAGTTTAAACAGCTTAGAGTTGGAAATTATGCATAAAATTATGATATGGTCAAAATAATCACTTGTCTAATAGTAATAATGCAAAGTGTATACAGTGGTGGGAAGAGTACTGAAAAATCATACTCAAGTAAAAGTACTATTACTTACCAAAAAATGTAATGTGAGTGGAGTAAAAGTACCTGTCCTAAATACCACTCAAAGTACGAGTAAAAAGTAGCCCCTTCAAAAGTACTCAAGAGTAGGGAGTAGTGAGTATTATGCTGTGACTTATTCCACCTTATACCCTGTGAAATAAATATGTAGCTTTATAACAGTGTCGTTCTCTTTTACATTCAAATTGCGCATTGTATTCTGCAGTGTATTTAGTAGCGGTTTAAAGCCATTTTGCGATTTAAGTCATTATACATAGGCGACAGTATAACCAGCAACAACCCGCTCCTCTTCTCATCAATGACGACGACTGACGAGATAGTCTTATTAAGCAGTCGTTGTGATGATTTTTTGCGTCTTCTCGAACACGTCCATACTGCTGCATTAATAAAATGACCGTGCCTTCACTCCAAGCTGGTTGCTAATCGCTAACGCAATTGTTTTTGGCGAATAATTTCGGTTGCCTGAAACATTCGGTGCATCCTAATTCACATTGGCTCATAAAACCTAACACAGTTTTATTTATGCCCCCACACTATATTTGTGACGTTTATTATACCATTTAACATAAATATTTAAGATATGATACTTAGCAAATATGAAATCTTACCTCGATGTGCTTTTTTAAATTAGAGGAAGAACTCTTGAATGCTGATATTTCAACCGGTCTGGGCAACCAAAGTAGGCATGACATAACGACACAATTGCCCTTCTTCGCCTTCATTGTAAAAAGCTCCTTCAGGTGCCAAGGATGCTAAAGTGCTGTATTTGAGTTACTGCATGTTGAAGCATCCACCACACTTCCTTCCTCCTCCTCCTCCATGATTAAACTAAATTGGCGCCAGGTGTTTTGAAGTCTGTCTGATGCAAGTTTTCTATGCGCGATTTGATTGGACGGGAATCACTGGACTGATTATTCTCCTTAGCCAATCATCATTGACAGGAAAAAAAATAAACAATGTAGTGACTGCGGGTTGAGGGAAAATAGTGCAGTAAAAGTACCGATACAGCACTAAAAATGTACTCAAGTACAAGTAAAAGTACACTGTTTTTAAACTACTTAATAAAGTACAATTCCTGAGAAAAAATACTCAATTACAGTAATGAGAGTATTTGTAATTCGTTACTTTACACCACTGAGTGTATATTATAGAGTCATTGACGTCTATTTGATGCATATTTAAATTTAGATTATAGCCCTTTTGATGAATACATTTTAAAACTAAACTACAAACTTTTGGTGTAGAATTTTACTTAAAACTAATAGACAATGTCGGGGGGTGGCATATCTTTACCGAGACAGAGATGAGCTGTGGTCAGCAGGTAGTTCTGCAGTAGTAGTGGGTTGGCAGCAGGTTATTGACTCCAAGAGAGTGCACTTTGTCCTGTCTCTGAGGTTGCGTCATTGTGAGCCTCAGCAGTCTGCTCCCAGCCATCAGTCGCAGCCATGTCGCCACATTATGTGTGTGTGAGTGACTTTGAAGAGCAAGCCAGAAAAGTTCTTCCAAAAGCTGTGTATGACTACTACCGCTCAGGTGCTGATGAGCAACGCACCCTGGTCGACAATGTGGAGGCCTTTAACAGGTACAACACTCTTGGTACAACTGTAGTGGTGGTGCAAACTTTTGACTTCTCCGTGCCACAGGTGGTGTCTGGTCCCTCGAGTTTTGAGAAACGTGTCCATGGTGGATCTGTCTGTCAGTGTTTTAGGCCAGAAGCTCAGCATGCCAGTGTGTGTTGCAGCCACAGCCATGCAGAAGATGGCTCATCCTGAAGGAGAGACAGCCACAGCCAGAGGTACACACTAACAGTTTTACATTTTCTGCATTTTCCTGATCATATTAACGGAAAATGAGTTGCATTGTATTTTATTTTTTTTTACCAAACTGTGTCGTATCCTATAATAAAGTATTAAACCTGCCTTGTAAATGACAAGATGACTAGAAGGAGGTAATAGAGGGTTAATTTTTCCTTAGAGTCCCTAGATGAGGGCAAAGAGCACTCCACTGTCCGCTGGGATCCCAGAGCAGAGGTGTCCCACTTCTCTTTTCTCCCACTACCCTTCAGCCCAGATCAATCAGACAAATTAACAACTAAAGTAGGAATGGTCAGAGGTCAGTCTTTGAAGTGGAGCGGTGAAGGATATGGTGATGTTTGTTCGGGCTTGTCTTCAGCCTTGGGGGAAGAAGCGCAATATAACTTTGGGACAGAGGCAGGGTACACCCTGGACAATGGCCAGTTAGTCGTAAAGCTGACTCTTAGTCATTCACTCTCACATTCATTAACTTAGGGACACTTTAGATTTGCCATTTGACCTATACATGCATGTCTTTGGGTGGTGGAGTACCAGGAGAGAACCCACAGTAACACGGGGAGAACATGCACAGACTCCTCACTAGAAAGGCCGGAGTTGGCCGAGGATGTTCGAGTCGACTCATAAATCAAATTCATTATTATTAATACTGTACTGAACAAAGGTGACCTCTCAATGCTTAATCGAATCAATGAAGTCCTGAGCAAGAGGCTTCAGTTTCAAAGACAATTTAAGCCCAATCCCAATTCAACCCTTTGCGCGTACAAGAGAAATTACGTGGTGTGCCAAGACTCATTTGGATCAAGGGGTAGGGCTATATAGGGAGATATATATAGATAGATAGATATATAAATAGATATATAAATAGATATAGATGTATAGATAGATAGATAGATAGATAGATAGATATAGATATATATATATAGATAGATAGATAGATAGATATGAGATAGAGTGGGGTAGTGTTGTCAAAAATATCGATATTTCGATAAATATCGATACTGAAATATCTCAAACGATACGATACTCATTTCCCGAAGTTTTTTACTTGCACTATTTGTTTCTGAAAGTATGACAATCTGAGAGGCCTTTGAACAAGTGCACTACATCAGGGGTCTTCAAAAGGCGGACCGCAATCTGGACAGTACGACAGTATTCATAATTACAAGCGCATTGTGTAAAACATATTTTTGAACCTGCACTTCTAGGACAGCTACGTCAACACGCGCGGGTCCTAAGGTTACTATGGTTACGGACAGAGCAGCGGGAAATTTCAACATGTTTAGCATAGCCTGATAATGAGTTAGAAACAACTAAAATTTAAAAGCCTTGGCAAAACATAATAAAGATTCACTGACGTTATGGACGGGAGGGAACGTTTATTTTAATCAGAAAATAATTTGGCTTGAATTGATGATTTTGTATTTAAAATGTTCTCACACATGAAGCAGTACTAGGCATAATATGCAGGATTCCAGGCTGTTGTCATTAAACCACCAGGTCCTGAGCTTTAGCTTTAGCTTCTTTTGATTTTGTAGTATTTTCCTTTTGTCTGTGAGCTGTGTTTTGTGAAAGCTAAACACTCAAACATCCTCCTCATGTAACCAAAGAATAAAATACAGAAAACAGTGGATTATCAACATTCATCTCATCATATTGTTTAAGAGGCTGTAGGTGTGGAATAAATGAGACTTAACTTTAAAGAATTATATTCAAACACATATCCTTTTATTAAAAATTTCCGGACCCCTCACGGTGAGGAAAGTTAACTAAGGTCTGAGCGGACCTTGGCTGATTTTATATTTATCTTTAAATAAAAAAATTTAAAATAATAATATTGTGACAGTTGTTTTCCCTTTGGTATCGAAAATGGTATCGAATATCGATATTTTTGAAGGTATCGTATCGAAGTTAGAAATTCCAGTATCGTGACAACATTAGAGTGGGGATTGAAAGTTTGGGCACCCCAGGTAAAATATTTTATTAATGTGCATAAAGACGCCAAGAAAAGATGGAAAAATCTCCAAAAGGCATCAAATGACAGATTAGACATCCTTATAATAAGTCAAAATAGTTAGATTTTATTTCCATCATTTACACTTTCAAAATAACAGAAAACAAAAAAATGGTGTCTGCAAAAGTTTGGGCACCCTGCAGAGTTAATACCTTGTACTGCCCCCTTTGGCAAGCTAGGACCTGACAGTGTCATGGATTGTTCTCAATCATCGTCTGGATAGACCAGGTGATGTCAATCTCAAAGGTTTTAAATGCCCAGACTCATCTGACCTTGCCCCAACAATCAGCACCATGGGTTCTTCTAAGCAGTTGTCTAGAAAACTGAAACTGAAAATAGTTGACGCTCACAAAGCAGGAGAAGGCTATAAAAAGATAGCAAAGCGTTTTCAGATGCCAATATCCTCTGTTCGGAATGTAATTAAGAAATGGCAGTCATCAGGAACAGTGGAAGTTAAAGCAAGATCTGGAAGACCAAGAAAAATATCAGACAGAACGGCTCGCAGGATTGTGAGAAAAGTAAGTCTAAACCCACGTTTGACTGCACGATCCCTCCAGAAAGATCTGGCAGACACTGGAGTTGTGTTACACTATTCCACTATAAAGAGATACTTGGACAAATATGGACTTCATGGAAGAGTCATCAGAAGAAAACCTCTTCTACGTCCTCAACACAAAAATCAGCGTTTGAAGTTTGCAAATGAACATATAGACAAGCCTGATGCATTTTGGAAACAAGTTCTGTCGACCGATGAGGTTAAAATAGAACTTTTTGGCCGGAATGAGCAAAGGTATGTTTGGAGAAGAAAGGGCACAGAATTTAATGAAAAGAACCTCTGTCCAACTGTTAAGTATGGAGGTGGATCAATCATGTTTTGGGGTTGAATTGCAGCCAGTGGCACAGGGAACATTTCACGAGTCGAAGGAAAAATGGATTCAATAAAATTTCAGCACATTTTGGATGCTAACTTGATGCCATCTGTGAAAAAGCTGAAGTTAAAGAGAGGATGGCTTCTACAAATGGATAATGATCCTAAACACACCTCAAAATCCACGGTGGATTACATCAAGAGGCATAAACTAAAGGTTTTGCCATGGCCTTCACAATCTCCTGACCTCAACATAATTGAAAATCTATGGATAGACCTTAAAAGAGCAGTGTGTGACAGACAGCCCAGAAATCTCAAAGAACTGGACGACTTTTGTAAGGAAGAATGGGCAAAGATACCTCAAACAAGAATTGAAAGACTCTTGGCTCGTTACAAAAAGTGTTTACAAGCTGTGATACTTGCCAAAGGGGGCAGTACAAGGCATTAACTCTGCAGGGTGCCCAAACTTTTGCAGACACCATTTTTTTGTTTTCTGTTATTTTGAAAGTGTAAATGATGGAAATAAAATCTAACTATTTTGACTTATTATAAGGATGTCTAATCTGTCATTTGATGCCTTTTGGAGATTTTTCCATCTTTTCTTAGATACAGATAGATACAGATAGCTTTATTAATCCCCAAAGGGTTAATTCAGTTTCATTCAGTTTCTACAGTACAGTACACCGTCTAGACATACACCCATTCACACAGCCGACGTATGTATATAACAAGGGTAACATGATAGGGCCTGGGTCCTTGAACAATTTAAGAATAATAAAAAAAAAAAAGATAAAAGACATCAAAGCAGAAAAATAAAATCTCCATAATTATTTCCTCAGCTCTTTGTTTAACAGCATAATTGCTGAAGGAATAAATGATCTCCCATAACGGTTTGTTTTTCTGGGAGGCTGCATATAACGCCGACCTGATGGCATAAGAACAAATTCGTCCCCCAAAATATGATTCTGGTTCAACAGACTTTTTGCTTTTTGAAGAACACGTTTCTCCCATAGAGAGTTTAGGTCGCACATTTGGCTTCCAATAATTTTGGAGCAGATTTTAACAATGTTATTTAGACAATTCCGGTCCTTCACTGAAATATTGCCAAACCAACAAATGAAAGAAAAAGTAAGAAGGCTCTCAATATAAGACAAATACACCGTGCACAGTATAGATTTAGAAACCCCGAAGGAATTAATCCTGCGCAATAAATATACTCTCTGCTGGGCCCGTTTGACCACTGCTTCAGAGTTCCTTTCGAACTTCAGTTGAGAATCAAAAACTGTACCCAAATATTTATAATGGTTTACAATCTCCACATCCTCGCCATGGATCCTGCATGCTGAAGTATTTGTCCCTTTTTTTCTAAAATCGATAATGAGTTCCTTAGTTTTAAGAACATTAAGGTCCAAAAGGCTGTCCTCACACCACTTTACAAAATCAGGAAGTGCACGTCCGTGATCTGACTCTGTGCCATGGAGAAGGGAGAGCAGCGCAGTATCATCAGAAAATTTAACAAGAAAACTGTCCTTTTTAAGAGACCTACAACTATCTGTGTATAAAATGAACAGTAACGGGGAAAGTACACAGCCTTGAGGGGAACCTGTGTTGGAGACTAGGGTTTTTGAAGTAACCCCATTTACTGAAACCCTCTGTGTCCTGTCAGTCAGAAAGTTTAAGAACAAAGCCAAAAGCTGATCAGGCAGATTAAAATAAGAAGCAAGCCTCTCAATCAAAATGAGAGGCTGCATTTTATTAAAAGCTGATGAAAAGTCAGCAAATAAAAGCCTGGCATGAGATTTGGGTTTCTCCAGATGCTTATAAAGTGTGTCCAGAATAAAAAGCTTAGCATCATCCACACCTTTATTCCTCTGATAGGCAAATTGAAGAGAATCAAGTTTGCCCTCGACCAAGATGAGAACCTCTTCTTTTAAGATTTTCTCAAGGTTTTTTACTACAAGAGAGGTAAGCGCTACAGGTCTGAAATCTAGTAATTCCCTAGCTCTATTGATTTTGGGTATAGGAATAACAATAGACGATTTCCAAATAGTTGGGAGCTTGCAGTTATCAACACACATTTGAAAAAGATGGGAAAAAACACCACTGAGTTGTCCAGCACAGTGGTGTAATGTGTGACCACAAATAAGGTCTGGGCCTGGGGCTTTCCTCTCTTTTGTTTTCTTAAATAGAACCTCCACTTGTTCTTGGGATATTTTGATATCATTACATGGTGTCAAGGAGTTTTTCAGCCTGGAGACATCATGCCTGGAATCAGACGTTTCAAATCTTTAAAAAAAAGTATTGAAAGCATCAGGCAAACATTCATCCTGAACACTGTTAAGGCTGATCTGCTGCTTGAGTTCCTTATCATACTGATTAATTGTAGCCATGGATTTAATCCCGCGCCATGCTGACCTAAGGTCGCCATTTACATATTGTTTTTCTATTTTTTCCCTGTACTTACTTTTGGCTTTAACTATTTCAGCCCTAACCTCTCTGGATACAGACTTTCTTTCCAATGAGTCACCAGTAAAAAATATTTTTTTCTTCTTGTTAATCACTCTTTTTAGATCTTTGGTAACCCATGGTTTATTGTTGGGGAAGGTGATAATGGTTTTGGCTGGGATAACATTGTCCACACAGAAGGTGACATAGGATGAAACAGTGTCTGAAAGTTCATCAATATTATCCCCACAACCATCAAAAAAACATTTCCAGTCCGTACACTCAAAACACGCCTGGAGGGAGGATATACTGTCCTCTGTCCAGAGTTTAACAGTTTTTGATTCTCTCTCCCGACGTCTAATACAAGGTTCATACGTTGGCACAAGGAAGATGCTGTTGTGATATGAAGCCCCCAACCCTGGCATAAGAAGAGACTTATATCCTTCCTTTACATTTCCAAAACACAAGTCCAGTGTGGTATTTCCTTGCGTGGTTATACAAGTCACATATTGGTCATATGTCCGTAGGACCTTATCCAAACGAACATGATTCATATCCCCCATATAAAATTTGGGAGCGTCACTGCAAATAGTATCCAACCGCTGGGATAAATCCACAATCACTTGTGTGGCTGCAGTAGCATTAGCTCGGGGATGACAGTACATCAGCGTAAAAAACAGCTGAGGGAACTCACGTGGTAAATAGAACGGTCGTAAAGAGAGGGTGAGTAACTCAATATCTGGAGTACAGATTTTTTCCCTCACATGAATAGTTTTACAATACCTCTGATTTACATAGAAGCAAACGCCTCCTCCACGGCTCTTTCCTGTCGTCTCCCTGGAGCGGTCCAGTCTGATGGGGCAGCCGAAACCAGTGAGCGCCATCTCGTTATCCAGATCGCTCTCATTTAGCCAAGTCTCAGTGATCCCCAGCAGGCAGCACTCTTTAATCTTATGACTTAATTTTACCAGGCTCTCCAGCTCGTCAATATTGCGCCTCAAAGACTGCGCGTTAGATAAAAAGACCGAGGGCAGAGGGGGCAGCCGGCGTCGGTCATCCAAACAGAACTTATTGACTCTGCGCCTAATGCCTCCTCTTTTACCTCTTTTCCTCCTGCGGTGGCCGCCTTGGGAATTCCAGTCAATGTGGAGAGGCACAAAAATCTCTTTCGGAATTGAGATCGGTATCTTACCCTCCGTTGAAGAGCGTAGTGACAGGAGAAGCTCTCTGGTAAACACAATAGGATATCCATACTGCTGAACAGCCATCGCCCCACAACAGGTGCAGCAAACCAGCGTAATTATAAAAACTTGAAAGAAAGATCTGACGACCCCAAGTTCCATCTCTGTTCTCCTTCGTTATACACCCATGCGCACCGCATTCAAAAAAGAAATAATAAATAAGTAAGACGTAAAAAACCACATAAAACAACCAAGAGACGGTGCAATGCTGTAGTGGGTCGCACACAAGGGAGCGCCCCGGAAGTCACACCCTTGGCGTCTTTATGCACATTAATAAAAAATTTTAACCTGGGGTGCCCAAACATTTGATCCCCAAGGTATATGTATGTGTATATATATGTGTGTGTGTGTGTGTGTGTGTGTGTGTGTGTGTGTGTGTGTGTGTGTGTGTGTGTGTGTGTGTGTGTGTGTGTGTGTGTGTGTGTGTGTGTGTGTGTGTGTATATATGTGTGTGTGTGTGTGTGTATATATGTGTGTGTGTATATGTATGCGTATATATATACATATACATTATTTCCAGCAAGCAGAAGAGTCAAAGGAAGCATACACTATACACGTCTGCCTTGTCCGATTGCAGGAAGTGAAGTCCGGGGGTATGGGTAAATTAATGGTAATTGGTGTGCATTTATATATTACTTTTTTGCACCCAAAGCGCTTTACATCGTGCTTCTATTCAACACATTCACACACATTCACACCTGGGGCAGACAGAGAGGGGGTTTGTCATAGAAACAGTGCTCACAGCATTCTCCAACCACCAAACACACCTACAGTCACACACATTCATTCATGCTACGGGAACTGGGGGCAAGGTGGGTTGCGAAGTGTCTTGCCCAAGGACACAACAACAGTATGAAGAGAGGAGAGGGGGAATCGAACCGCCAACCTTCTGGTTATAGGACGACCACTGACCCACTGAAAATTTTTAGTTTCTGCTCAGAGGACCGAGTTCTGTGGCCTATAAAGTTCATTGTTTTTTTTGGTTGAATTGGTTGAGTGTAGCTCTGTGACCTGGGTGCGTCCTGCCTCAGTCATAGCTGCTGTGTGTGTCCGCAGTGAGGCGCAGTGGTATAATGGTCGTCCTTCATCCGGAAGGTAGGCAGTTCGATTCCCACTCTCCCCACAGTTCATACTGTTGTTGTGTCTTTGGGCAAGACACTTAACCCACCTTGTCTCCAGTGGCTGTAACACTGGTAATTAGAAGCTCAATGTAAGTCGCTTTGGATAAAAGCATCAGCTAAATGAATAAATTAATAAATGTGTCCACAGCATGCAGAGCGGTGGGCACAGGGATGATGCTGAGCTCCTGGGCCACATCCACCATAGAGGAAGTGGCAGAAGCATCAGCGCTGGCCTCTGGTGCCAGGGGGGTACTGTGGATGCAGCTGTACATTTATAGAGACCGGGAGCTGACCCTGTCTCTGGTACGGCGTGCCGAGCAGGCCGGATACCAGGCGGTCTTTCTGACTGTGGACACCCCTTATTTAGGAAGGAGATGGGACGATGTACGCAACCAGTTCAAACTGCCCACGCACCTCAGGTAGGAGCAAAGACTCCACTAGGTTCTATTTCACCATGCTGGTGTAACCGAGTGTGTTCTCTATCTTCAGCATGTCCAACTTCTCCTCAGCTTCCCTGTCCTTCTGTGAGAGCAGCTATGGCACTGACAGCGGTTTGGCCGTGTACGTGGCCAAAGCCATTGACCCGTCTCTGTGCTGGGATGACCTCCGCTGGCTCAAGAAACACACATACCTGCCTGTGATTGTGAAGGGAGTCCTCAGTGGTACACACACACACACTTTTAATCGTAAAGGGAGTCCTCAGTGGTACACACACTTGTAATGGTGAAGGGAGTCCTCAGTGGTACACACACACACTTGTAATGGTGAAGGGAGTCCTCAGTGGTACACACACACACTTGTAATGGTGAAGGGGGTCCTCAGTGGTACACACACACTTGTAATGGTGAAGGGGGTCCTCAGTGGTACACACAGTTGTAATGGTGAAGGGAGTCCTCAGTGGTACACACACACACTTGTAATGGTGAAGGGAGTCCTCAGTGGTACACACACACTTGTAATGGTGAAGGGGGTCCTCAGTGGTACACACACACACTTGTAATGGTGAAGGGGGTCCTCAGTGGTACACACACACACTTGTAATGGTGAAGGGGGTCCTCAGTGGTACACACACACACTTGTAATGGTGAAGGGGGTCCTCAGTGGTACACACACACTTGTAATGGTGAAGGGGGTCCTCAGTGGTACACACAGTTGTAATGGTGAAGGGAGTCCTCAGTGGTACACACACACACTTGTAATGGTGAAGGGGGTCCTCAGTGGTACACACACACTTGTAATGGTGAAGGGGGTCCTCAGTGGTACACACACACACTTGTAATGGTGAAGGGGGTCCTCAGTGGTACACACACACTTGTAATGGTGAAGGGGGTCCTCAGTGGTACACACAGTTGTAATGGTGAAGGGAGTCCTCAGTGGTACACACACACACTTGTAATGGTGAAGGGAGTCCTCAGTGGTACACACACACTTGTAATGGTGAAGGGAGTCCTCAGCGCACACACCTCCTTGTGACCATGTGTAGTGCACGTGTCTAATGCAGTGGTTTTCAAAGTGCACGCCAGAGCGCCAGAGGGCGCAGCAAGTTGGAAGAAAAAAGCAAAAAAAAAAAAAAAAAAAAATTATAAGTAAATATTTATATTATTATGAGTATTTTTATGAAATTGCATTAGAGATATCAACAAATTATTATAATGCTATTTCATAAAAATACTCATAATATAAATATTTACTTATAATTGTTTTTTTTTTTTTTGCTTTCTTCCAACTGCGGCGACCCACCTGGCGCTGGCGGCCCCCACTTTGAAAACCACTGACCTAGGTGTTTTATTTATTTATTTACATTTGGTGTAGTTTTGTCGATGGGTTCAATAACACCGTGCAAAAGGGGGGCCTTGGCCAGAACCTGGTGGAATTTGGGGGGCCTTGTCATGGAAAAGTTTGGGAACCCCTGGTCTAATGCATAGTGCACGTGTTAGGGACATAGCTTAACATCTCTTACTGTACCATTTATAAAAATAAATAAAAAACTAACATTTGACAAGTTTTTATCATATTGTAAATTTAAATACTCCAGTGACTTTCCAGGAAATGGGCTTGTCTTGTCCTATAAACACTGTAAAAGTGGGAGGATGTGACTGTCTTTTGCATTTCTCCTCAGCTGAGGACGCTGTTCAGGCTGTGAACTACGGAGTGGATGGTATACTGGTGTCCAATCACGGAGCTCGACAACTGGATGGCGTTCCTGCAACGGTCAGTAGCTGCATTAACAGCGAGTATAGAACATGAAGGCTCACACCTTAGATCACTGTTCATGTCACAGAAGGTCACTTAAAATACTTTCAGCTCTGTTCAGCCATGAATATTGAAGTAGAAACTCAGTTATCAATAGTCTTACTCCTGCCTTGCAGTCTGGAAACCCTATATCAGGAACATGTCTGTCTCATTCCTCTGCTCTTCAACAAACAGACCATCCCTTTTCTGGTAAACTGCTTTTAATCAAACACCTATGTTTGTTAGCACAGTAGGTTAGGAATAACCTTGCACTGCTGCTGGATTCTTGCGAGATTTGAAAGTTTCCAAACTCAGGTCAATCCAACCTCTTGAGTCAAACCATGGGCTCGTCAGCCTCTTGTGACCAATGATGTGGCAGCACAAACAGGAAATGCAACAAGTATTCTCTTTGTTATGCTGAAAGATGTTAGCATTGATGCTAAAGTATTTCGCTAGCAATAAAAATGTGGCACTAAAGAATTTTCTGGAAGGAAAAGATGTTTGCTCTATTCCTACTGGCTTAGGATATCCTAAATACATACAGGCTCTTTTCCTGTCCTCGTTTCATTTACCAATTTAGTGTTGGTGAACGTTCTGTTTATTCACAAATTCACTTTGCATAAACTGTTACTGTGCAGTGGTTTGTTGTTTTTTCATATCTGCCGCACTCTGGTTATGTCAAATGTATTGTTGCTGTGATTGGCTAAAACAAAGTTTGTGGTAGGCGCATACTTGTCGGTGCTTCATCCAATCACCTAACAAGTTCCTGACAGAAGGCCCCTCCCTTTTGCAAACACTTTCAACGGGAGCCTTACCAGATGGTATTGTGAAACAGACTGTCATGTGAGCAGTTCTATCTGGCGGAGTCAAGTTAGGTTAGGACTTAAGCTAATGCTGTCCATTACTGCTTTGATTGACAAACGCTGCCATCAGATAGACTTTATAAAAACCAAAACTATCTGTACATGTGCCTGGTCCTTTGTGTGGCCTGACAGAGGATCACTGATGTGCGACCTCCTGTCTGTGTTTGAAAAAGACGCATATGAGCGGTTCACTTTATGTTGTGTTTCAGCTGGACGTGCTGTCAGAGTTGGTGAGCGCAGTGCAGGGCCGCTGTGACGTATTCCTGGATGGAGGGGTCCGGCAGGGAACAGATGTCCTAAAGGCCCTAGCTTTGGGGGCCAAGGCTGTTTTCATTGGTCGACCAGTGTTGTGGGGATTGGCCTGTCAGGTGATGCCCCGCTGAAGCCAGAGCCACAAATGTACCTTTTTCAGTCAGTCTCTTTAAATGTGTGTGTCTATTCAGGGTGAACAGGGAGTCACGGAGCTTCTGACGCTTCTAAAAGAGGAGCTGCGTCTGGCTATGGCCCTGGCAGGTAACAACACACCCTTTAGTGGTTCTCTGGACTATACTCATGGTCTTTACCCAGCCACAAAACAGTTCACTTCTCAGCTGTAGGTCAACTCTGTAAAAGTGAGCTCAGGAGGCAAGTATTAGTGTAGCTGTTTGCTTGGTTCAGATCACAAAATGAGATGACCGCATAGGGTAAAATAAAATAAAATGGAAGACTAGTTCTTGCAAGAATTAAACAAATCAGACACATGTAACATAGTACAAGGAAGAGTTTACAGCACATTAACCTTTATGTGTACATTATGCCCGCCTCTCACCTCCAGGGTCAGCGTAAACTCAGATGTTATTGAATTTACGTGTATGCCACTAACTGTACAGAACAGAACGTACTAGAACAGTGATTAGATGTATAGCAAAGTGATGTCTTTGTCTTGTTTGGATTAGCATGGAATAGGAGATGCAATTAAAGATCTGAAGTCATAAGTGGATAACTATATGAACTTGACCAGGAGTGAGAGCATTCAGCAATAATATACAATTTATTTTACAGTAGCAGTTACTCTTTATTAGGTTTTATGGCTATTTACAAACGGCTTTCACCGTACATATGTAAATATTGTTCACATTTGGTTTAAAGCTGTGTGTTTGTCTGTGTAGGCTGTCGTTCTGTCTCTGAGGTCAGTAGATCTCTGGTTCGACGACGAGCAGAGACCTCACGGATGTAAGACATGGAGGCTCTGCCCCAGAAGAGTTATGTGTTCATACTGATCTGTGTCGTTAATGTAAATAAATAAAATTTAAAATGCTGTCATGTGCCTTCTGTTACTTCATAGTTCGTGCATAAAATCTGAGATATTTGAAGGTTCCAAGATTCATAAGAACAGTGTCTGTGCAGACAAAGACAGACACAAATCAGTCATCTTTCACTTTATTCTCCTGGCATTTAGTCATTATTTAGTATGTGACAGTCAGGCAGTAAATGGGGCCAATGGCAGCAGTGCTATCTTATGTATGGTATATGCTTTAATATGTGAGCTACTGAGCCAACTGTTTGATGAATAGAGTAATTAAAACAATCTAAGTGATGCTTTGACAAAATCCTAACCACTGTGCTACATGTCTTGAATAATGCACACACAACACTGCTGCCCTTATTAAAGGTTCAAATTGAGGCATGCAACAGACTCCGACTGACTTCTCTACAAAGTGGAGAGGGGGGGTCTAATGAGCCATGCTGAGCTGAGTGAAAATGTTCAGGTTACAGCTGTAGGCTACCTTGGTCTGTTGGGTCTCATCTATGCTCTGTCTATTGGCTGGATGAAGCTAGCCCCTGGACTCCAGAGATCTGCAGGAAGAAGGACAACAGGAATGTGTTTCTGAGTAGTACATGTCACTTTAATCATATACTTATATATATATATCATATAATCATATACTTGTATATAATATATACTCTTTAACTGAGAACTCCGAAAGTGTTTGAAACTTGTTCAGTAATTAAAATGTGGTTTCCTGGGACTTTGGTCCGATAATACTCCAGCTTACTAACTCAATAACATACACTTATTAACAAGTACTTCATAAATCCCAAGTCTTACGAGTAGCTGGTGTGCTGCTGACGTCTGCGAGCGCTCCTCATCTTCTCAAATCGGGCTTCCATTTCCTCCAGGACCTTGGGTGTGTAGCGGACCACCAGTTTGACGGAGCCCTGAGCAGCCTTTAGAAGCTCCACTGCCTTCTCATGGTGCTCCCCCTCCACACTCTACAGGACAGGACACAGTTATGAGCTTAGCCAACTGGGTCTCATGGTAAAACCACTCTTTAACCAAACTTTATCTATTTAGCTGGCTTCTATGGTCCTGTTGAATAGTTCTTCAAATATTAATTTTAGGTTACCTAAAATAGTTCACTGAAGCTTTTAAGTTTAGGTTACTTTATTTGTAGCCGTAGGTAGACTTTCTTTGGAGTGTTGAGTGTCCAGGTCCCCCATTCACAGACAACCATAGAGTCATAACAAAAGACAGTAAATCCAGTTAGCACTGGAGCGCAATATGCATTATCTTAGTAGTTTTGATCAATTACAATAGTCTAAAAACGTTAAAACCATTGAATAAATATCTAAAGTGTGCAAATATCACAGCTTGTTCATCACCATCAGTAAAATAGCAGTGGGAACAAAGCTGTTCTTAAAACGTCGTACATCTTGGAACTAAAAAAATTTTTAATAAATGCCAATAAGACGCAAGTGGCCAGCAGTGAGACCCACGCATTTATGTACTGAAAATAGAACAAAGGTTTATTCCATTGTGTAGCTGGCCATGCAGTCGTTTCAGTCTTGGATTTAGGGTCAAAGAGTGACGGTTATCGGAGCCGGGAGTATGTATGTAAGATTGACTTTTCTGAAACAGCTTGAAGTCCTCCTGTATTTGGCTCTTGAAACCGTGGCAGTTCTCCTGTGCATGTTGTCGGGGGCCTTACCACTCCGTTGACAGACAGTAGTTGGTCCCCTCTCTTGAGCCCTCCCTGGCGATCGGCCACTCCTCCTGGGATCACTCTGGAGATGTAGATGGGTGAATTCTGCTCCTTGCCTCCCATTATGTTAAAGCCCAGTCCCTCATCTGTCTTGGGCAGCTCCACCACTCTGGGGTGGGCATGGCCCTCACTGGCGGCAAACGCTGCCACTGTGGCCTAAAGCACAAGACACAAGTTACAGCAATAACAGAACTACAGTAATAACTGTTTATAACAGTTTATACTTTTGTATGGTTTATAATAGAGGATGGGATGTTATATTAATTCATCTAGAAGCATAATAATAGAAAAAAGAAAACGTCAGAGTATATGGTTTAAAACATGATTAGTTAAATGCACACACACACACACATACACATACACACACACACACACACACACATACACTCTCACACACACACACACACACACACGCACACACACACACACACACACACAGGGAAGAGCTGGTTAAAGATAAGAACATGGGTGCCTGGTACCAAAGAGGTCAGTGGGGAACTAGGACAAAGGTTAGAAGGAGGGGGTCCTCTGCCCCCCCTGAAGAAGTGGTCGTAAATATGTAACCTGTCATGTGAAAACTATAAAAGCCCAAGTTAGATGTAAAAGCTTTAGTAGAACTAGGGATAGTCTACTCGGGTCAATATAGACTCTGTAAAAATGGTCATGTCACTTTAAATTTGTTCTAAGCATGTTAGTGCTTCAGGCAAGGCACGGCAATTTTATTTCTATAGCACAATTCATACACTGGGTAACTCAAAGTGCTTTACAGGAATAAAAGACAATTTACAAGATTTAGATTAAGAAACATAAAAAAAATTAAACATTTTAAAAGAAGAGTGCAGATAAAAAAAAAAAAAACTAAGTTGTATAAAGAGCTAAAGAGGAAGGTTTTTAACCTCCCCTTGAACATTGTTAAAGTTGAGGCTGTTCCAGGTTTTTGCTGCATGAAACTTAAACGCTGCTTCACTCTGTTTAGTTCTAACTCTGGGCACGAGCAGAAGGCCTGTCCCAGATGTTCTCAGAGTCCGAGGAGGTTCATAAGTAACTAGCATGTCAGAGATATATTCTGGTGCTAAACCATTTAGAGACTTGTAAACCAGCAGTGCTGTTTTAAAGTCTATTCTCTGAGCAACAGGAAGCCAGTGCAGGGATTTTAAAACTAAAACTAAAAAGTTTTAGAAATCTAGTGGGTAAAACATCGAGGCAGCAGGTGGATGAACTCAGGCTGGAGACAGTTTTTTCAATTGTTCTGTCATTAATTTGTGTAAAATGTGTTAAACCAACCAAGTGTCTCCTAGGTGGCTGCAGTGTTGTTTTATGCCCTTTGGACTTTATCGCATGTTTAATGCCTTGAACCTTGTCGTTAAAAACAATGAAAACTCACTGCATTTAGTGGTGGAAACTAATTCTGGAGGAAATGGAGCTGGAGGGTTTGTTAATCTGTTCACTGTAGCAAACAGGACAGTAATAAAAAAAAAGTAATAATAAATTAAAGCCGCAAGCGGCGATAAAGGCCCTCGCCTCCCTTGAGACCGCGGGGACACATGCACTCGGAAGATCGCATTTCGTGCTTTAAAGCGTAAACTTCACGATAATGTCAAATAACCGGGCCTGTGCTACTGCTGGGGCCTGCTACACCACCTTGTAATTTAGAGTTAAAGGTCTCCACAATCCCTGGTTTTCCTGGGAGCTGTCTGAACCTTTGAAAATAATAGATAATGCTTGGGCTAAGGCGAGAAAAACAAAGTACTGGCTGGAGATTTGAGATGACTCAGGAATCGCTGCACCCCCCTGTTTAAAAAGGCAAAATGTAAATATTACTTGTCTAAAAGTACAAGGTTACAAGTTCCAAAGGATTCTGAGGAGTTTTCTAAGACTCTAGCCTTGGCTCTGGAGGGGCCATACCGTAAACTCTTTAGATTGTGGAGACCTTTAACTCTAAATTACAAGGTGGTGTAGCAGGCCCCAGCAGTAGCACAGGCCCGGTTATTTGACATTACCGTGAAGTTTACATTTTAAAGCACAAAATGCGATCCTCCGAGTGCATGTGTCCCCGCGCTCTCAAGGGAGGCGAGGGCCTTTATCGCCGCTATTTTTGTTTTTCTTTGTGTAGTTTCACGGTGCTACGTAAACAAATAGTTTAATGGCGTTCTTTATGAGCAAAATAAAGAAAGAAGCAGCCGTCTGAAACTGTCTGTGTCCTGTTTATGGACGTTAAAGGGCAGCAACAGCTCTATGACACTGGTTGTGTGTTCATGAGTTGTTGCATACAATCTTGCTGAAGCCTGAGGGTTCAGTATCAGACACGACATTATGAGCAATTATAGAGTATCTTTTTGTTCAAGGATGTTATTGAATTTAGATCAATTCTTTTTTTATTTAGCATTTTTGTTTCATTGCTATGAGTTTGGGCCAAAATCTATTACATTAGTAAAAATCTTGCATTTTATATAATCATTCCCACATTTCTGAACTTTAAAAAAAATAAAAATACACCAGACTATTTTTTACTAAATTATATAAAATATAATAAAATATAAAATATAAAAAGTGCACGTGGCAGAGTGCTTAGCACTCCTGCCTCACAGCAAGAAGGTTGTGAGTTCAAAACCCGGCCGACTCAAACATTCTCGGCCGACTCCGGTCTTTCTGTGAGGAGTCTGCATGTCCTCCACGTGTTACCGTGGGTTCTCTCCGGGTACTCCGGCTTCCTCCCATCGTCCAAACACATGCATGTACAGGTTAATTGGCAACTTTAAAGTGTCCCTAGTGAATGAATGTGAGAGTGAATGGTTATCTGTCACTGTCTCTAAATGTTAGCCCTGTGACTAACTGGCCACTGTCCAGGGTGAACCCCACCTCAGGCCCAAAGCTGCTGGGATAGGCTCCAGTCACCCGCGACCCCTAACGGGACAAAGCGGTAGAAAATGAAAAGGATATATAAAATATAAAGGTCAATGCCAGACCATGTTCCACAAGTCTGCACAGTTGTGTCAATTGTGTAATTACATTTGAAAGAAAAGTCCCTTTTATAATAATTTTAGTGCTTCAGGTAGTTTGCATGACAACAGGAAATGAATAAAGATGGCCACTGTGGTTACATTAAGAGTCTCTGCACAAAGGCAAATGCAGAAACAAAAAGCTCTTGTGAATTGTTCTTATATAGAAAAAATAAAAATTGACTAAGACCTTGGCTACAGCCTGAGCGCGCACCTCTGGTCCTCCTACGATGTCCAGGGTGTCATACAGCTGCTCGTACACCTATGGGGCAGAGAGGGCAACAGTGAGGCACTTAACACACATAACATATGGCAACGCTCAAGTCCATCTGTACTGCGGATTCTAATAATGCTGTTGTATATCTGAGAAATGTGAAAGGTTTGGCATTAATCCCACCTGCTGTATAATATATTTAGTATAATAATTATAATTATAATATTTAGTGATGCTCTGTTAAGGGACCTCCAGCGTGAAGAGCCCAGGAAAACTGAAACAGTAAAAAACTATTTTGTTTTTTTTAATGTTCTATACTCTCACTGATCTCACTAAACTCTCTTCAGGGGTCCCTCTTTTTTTTGTTTTAGTTTTTGCTCTGACTCTGATGGAGTGTCTAAGGACAGGGGATATATTTTTCTCTGTTAAGCCCTTTAAAGTGTGCTTGCTTTACAACAGCAGGTCTTGAACCTATCGTTCCATTCTGAGGTTAACTAACAGACGGTTCTTATTCATGCAGGTCAATACTTTTGAAGTAGGTTTCTGGATATTCTCAAACGATCCATTCAATTCAATTTGATTTCTATAGATCTAATATCACAACAGCAACAGCCTCAAAGACAATTGCATAATGTGTGAAATCATAATTCTGTCACTCTTCTGAGCTACTTATCAGAATCCTACATGGTTCAAACAATAGGCTACAGAAATACTTCTCTGATTGCAGCACAGAATCTGCTCTGGAGGACTCTCTGCAGGGCTTGGAGTTTGGGGGGAGGCAGTTCTCCACTTCTCTGGAGCCGGTCCAACAGCTCAATCACTCTGCATACATCTTAAACACACAAAAGACACCAGAGACAGAGAAGAATCTGTTACAGCTGTTTAGGGTCACAACAAAACTGCTCCTATACTTTACTTTCTAGAAATTCTAATGGCATGCCTTTTTTCAAGAAGAAAGAAGCAGAAGCCAAAGAACCCTTTTGAGGTGTGCAGTAATCTGTAAGTGAAAGGCGTTTTGAAGTGTTGTAGGCTCGTAGGTTGTAGGTTGTAGGTGCGCTTCATGTGGAGAGCCAGGTATTACGTGCAACATTAGTTGAGAAAACTTGATGAGCTAACTTGAGTAACCAGCAAGCCTGTTGGCTCCCTGTTCAAAGCTCTGCTCTTGGCCTACAAGACCACCGCTGGCTCCGCCCCCTCATATCTTCACTCACTAATACAGACCTACGTTCCTACCAGATCCCTGCGCTCTGCAAATGAACAACGTCTGGTGGTACCGTCCCAAAAAGGTACAAAATCACTCTCACGTACCTTCTCTGGCTCTGTTCCACATTGGTGGAATGATCTACCTGCTGCTACTAGATCAGCAGACTCTGTAGCCATCTTTAAAAAACACCTGAAAACACATCTCTTCCATCAACACCTGACTGACAAACACTGAGTTCTACTTCCTTTCTATCGATTCCTTTTCTTCAAAAATAAATAAATAAATCCTATCCTTAGCTTTGTAAACTGCGCTGGGTTTAAACTGACTAAATGTAGAAAAGAAGGCCTTTATAATAAAAAGAATGAACTAAATGTTTTATATATGTTATAGTAGGCTACACAACAGTCTCCATAGCAACCAAAACAGTTGTAGGCTAGTAGCAGAGTCGTAGTAAAGCTGCCACACAATAAGCTTGGTTTGGAGTGAGCCTCAGGAGATGCTGCAGGTCAGAAGGTCATCCTGTGAACATCTACTGATCCCAGAGGAGGCTACATTAGATTCTTCTATTATGTTCAAGCTCCTTCCGTTCTTTGAACAAAATGGAGGCTTGATAGTTTGTGGTGTTAATATCTAATTTTCCATCAGCTATTGAATAGAACTATCAAGGAAAACAGGACACGTGATTTTGAGTTTATTACTCAAATGACATCGAAATTGCCCGAACTCAAAATTGATATTTGTTATGGTTTGACTTCTTCCCAAGGGAGAACAGACGCACATTCTAACTGAATAACTCTCTTGAGTCGGCCTGGTCTTTCCAAATGAGATCGGACTTACCTCTCTCCAGACACAGCGGCTCGGACATGGCTGCCATGTCTGCTTCCTTGCCCGTGTGGTAGTAGGACGACATCATAGTGAGCCCTTTGTCTTGTGCGTTAATGCCCTGAATCACGCTGCGTGAATGAACCAGAGCTGTTGTTCAAAGCGCGTCCATCCTCGGTGCTCTGCCGTGATGCTGTGGAGCCAAGTGTGCGCAGTAACACCCGTTTCTTACGTTCGACAATAGCCTGAGGTTTTTAAAGGTACAGTATGAGGATAATGGACAAGGTTATTTTTTACTTTCCAAAGATTTTTTATTAAAATAGATTTTATTAAAGTTCACAGCAGTGGTGGTGACTCGGAGCAGTAGCCTACAATTAAAGAGAGAAATGTAGGAGTGTAACTAAAGCCCTGGTCAGAGCCTAACTCCACCCACTCACAAAAGTAGGCAGAGACAGAGGGGACAAACCGAGGGCGAGGCTCAGCGGGCGTGCACCTGAGACCAAGCCTCTTTCATGGAACCTCTTAAAGGTACTCGAGTAAAGGTGCCACCAGCAATATACCGCCGTCCACCAGAGGGCAGGCTCCAAAAGCGGAAATATAAGGTGAAACCATTGACTGTAAAAGGCGTGGACATAGGGTAGGTGTAGGCTCCATCAAGCATGACCCCCATTGACATCCATCGAAAAATCGGCGCCAATTACGAAGTGACTATTTTTGTCACAGTCATCATTCTAACTATGCCGTCTTTGTTTGAAAACATTCTTATTATTCCCGTAATCGTTTTATTGATATTTGTCACATAACTCAAGATATTAAGATTATTAACTAACCTATCAGCTGCCTCCGTTCTGCTATGTCGGGGTCACGGGGGCGTGGTTTGGTTGGCACTCGCTCCGTCTTGCTCTCGAGAGAAGAAGCCGCTGGATATTTATGGAGGAACAGAACCGAGACTCCCGGAGGGCTAACCATTTTAAATCAGTGAAATTTAAGCTTTTTGCAATACCAAAAGATTGTTTTTGGTTATTCTATATTTTACAAAGCTTTTTAGCCTTTTAGTCTTTGTTTTTGATTAATTAGTTTGTTAGTTGCCGCTGTTCATGAATGGAGATCGCTTACTGTTAGCTAAAAGCTAACGCTAGCTGTGTTTGGTTTAATTCAGCTGATTTAAATTACTTTTTCATCGTCCAACTGCACTAAATGAACCACGCTTCAGTTTCTAGGTGAGTACATTTTTGCATGTGTTAAAATACTGTTCAGAATATATACAGTTGGCTAAACTATTGAGCTTTTGTTAGCTGACCCGAAGGTGGCTGCTAAAGGTCTAACTTAACTACTGCTCCACCGTTTTAACAATAGGTTAATATGATACACTGGACATAACTTGTTTAATAATATGAAGATACGATCATATCTAACCTTCCTTCTAATTTTGGAAGGAATCAGGCATAATACTCTTATAGTTTTTTTAAAATAGTAAGATAAGGATAAATGTCTCTGACTAAATAATTACTGTGTAGTTTGCAAACCTAGTAAAGACCATAATATAATCATAATAATAAAAGTAATGTACTCTTTTACAAAGATCTGGGTTGTTGTTTTGGTAAATACATTTAAAACATGCCTCTTTTATGAAAATAGATCTTGTTCTCTCTCCACAGATTTCCTAAAGGTGATGCTGTCAGGCTGAGGCTGATCAGAAGAAAGACTCTTGGTTGTGTTGTGAACACTTTGAAGAGGATATTCAGACAAAGGTGGTTGTTACATTAAACATTAAACATTACACCTGCAATGCCCACTAACCTCTGAGACTTTTTACTCTAGAAAACACTTTCCTTACTCTGCAGTCATACATCCTTTAAACATTACTGTAGCTAAAGTGCATGTGTTAGTTTTATATTTGTACATTTGTCATCTGTAAATCATGACAACAGTAGACAGGTAAATGTTTATGGCAGGTTTTCAACATGACAGACATTACCTCTAACCCAGTACAGTTCACATTTACTAAAGTATTATATTGTACAAATGTAAGTTCAAATCAAAGTCCACTATTTTATAAAAACAGTCTTTACACACACAGTAACACACAGTGAGCTGGAGAATAAAAGACCAAAATTAATGTTGTCATTTGTTCTGTGATTAACAGTAAATCTCATGAACAGAGGAGACCGGTCCCAACAGCAAGACTTGTTTTAAACATAAGTTTTTACTTTGTTCTCTGTCTTTGCAGAGTCCCTCTACAGTTACCTGTCTGCTGCTGCTTCTGTCAGCCCTCCCCCAGCCCAGTCCAGTCTAGTCTAGTCTAGTCCAGTCCAGTCCAGGACCAGTACAGTCTAGTCCAGTCCAGTCTAGTCCAGGACTGTTCAGGACTGTCCAGTCTAGTACAGTCTAGTCTAGTCTAGTCTAGTACAGTCTAGTCCAGTCCAGTCTAGTCCAGTCTAGTCCAGTCTAGTCTAGCCCAGCCTAGCCCAGTTATCGGTCTGCTGCTCTGTCGGTCCTCTCTGCTCCTGCACAGCTGACATAGCCCAGCCTCGTCTTCCTCAGCTTCATCTGACTTCACATCCTGGTCCATCTACAACTTCAGCTTCTTTTAAATAAACTTAAACTCAATCAAATCTCCATTTATTAATGTGCTTCTAGGTTTGAAGGCATATTTAAACTGTATTTCAAGTAAATCTGACATAATTTATACACTTTGTATTTAAGTGCACAGAGTTAATAACTTGTAAAAATTGTTTTTATTCATTTTTAAAGAAACTTTTAAATAATATGAAAGTAGATGAACACAAACAGACAAAACTTTAAATCATTTATTTATCACTATAGTGTTATTTTAGCATGCCATAATCAATAGAAGTTATTGTTGAAAAGAATCAGAAATTCTACCGCTTATCCGGACGAAAACCGCATTGTTCCTCCTGAATCCGAGGTTCAACTATCGGCCGCATTCTCCTCTCCAGTACCTGGCATAGACTTTCCCGGGGAGGCTGAGGAGTGTGATCCCTCTGTAGTTGGAACACACCCTCCGGTCCCCCTTCTTGAAAAGAGGGACCACCACCCCGGTCTGCCAGTCCAGAGGTACTGTCCCCGACCGCCACGCGATGTTGTAGAGGCGTGTCAACCAAGACAACCCTACAACATCCAGAGACTTGAGGCACTCAGGGGGTATCTCATCCACCCCCGGTGCTTTGCCACCGAGGAGCTTCCCAACTACCTCCGAGCCTTCGGCCTCTGCTTCCTCAGTGGAAGACGTGTCGGTGGGGTTGAGGAGATCCTCAAAGTATTCCTTCCACCGTCCAACAATATCCCCAGTTGAAGTCAGCAGGTTCCCACCTCCACTGTAAACAGTGTTGGCAGGGCACTGCTTCCCCCTCCTGAGGCGCCGAACGATTTGCCAGAATTTCTTCGAGGCCGACCGATAGTCCTTTTCCATGGCCTCACCGAACTCCTCCCAGAACCCGAGTTTTATCCTCCACGACCACCTGGGCAGCAGTCCGCTTGGCCTGCCGGTACCTACCAGCTGCCTCAGGAGTCCCACAAGCCAACCAGGCTCGTTAGGTCTCGTTCTTCAGCTTGACGGCATCCCTTACTTCCGGTGTCCACCACCGGGTTCGGGGGTTGCCGCCACGACAGGCACCGGAGACTTTACGACCACAGCTTCGAGTGGCCGCATCGACAATGGAGGTGGAGAACATGGTCCACTCGGACTCAATGTCTCGAACCTCCTTCGGGATCTGGTCGAAGCTCTGCCGGAGGTGGGAGTTGAAGATCTTTCTGACAGGGGGCTCGGCCAAAAGTTCCCAACAGACCCTCACAGTACGTTTGGGCCTGCCGAGTCTGTCCAGCTTTCTCCCCCGCCATCGGATCCAACTCACCACCAAGTGGTGCTCAGTTGACAGCTCCGCCCCTCTCTTCACCCGAGTGTCCAAGACATACGGCCGGAGGTCAGATGAAACAACTACAAAGTCGATCATCGATATCCGGCCTAGGGTGTCCTGGGGCCACGTGCACTGATGGACACCCTTATGCTTGAACATGGTGTTCGTTATGGACAAACTGTTGCTAGCACAGAAGTCCAATAACAGAACACCATTCGGGTTCAGATCCGGGGGGCCGTTCCTCCCAATCACACCCCTCCAGGTGTCACTGTCGTCGCCCACGTGAGCGTTGAAGTCCCCAGTAGAGCACGGAGTCCCGGTCGGAGCACTTTCCAGCACCCCTCCCAGAGACTCCAGGAAGGCCGGGTACTCTGCACTGCCATTTGGCCCGTAAAAACAAACAACAGTGAGAGACCTAACCCCGACCCGAAGGCGCAGGGAACCGACCCTCTCGTTCACCGGGGTGAACTCCAACACATGGCGGCTGAGCTGGGGGGCTATGAGCAAGCCCACACCAGCCCGCCGCCTCTCACCGCAGGCAACTCCAGAGTAGTGGAGAGTCCAGCCTCTCTCGAGGATTTGGGTTCCAGAGCCCAAGCTGTGCGTGGAGGTGAGCCCGACTATCTCGAGTCGGTATCTCTCAACCTCCCGCACAAGCTCAGGCTCCTTCCCCGCCAGCGAGGTGACATTCCATGTCCCTAGCACCAGATTCCGTGTCCGGGGATTGGGTCGTTGAGGCCTCTGCCTTTGACTGCTGCCCCTATCCACTTTGCACCGGCCCCTTACGGTTCCTCCCGCAGGTGGTGGGCCCACGGGAGGATCAGAAATTTTATTTATTTTTTTTTATAAAACATTTTTTTTGTCTCTTTTGAAATTGTAATGATAAAGTAGTGGTGCAAAGATGGAAGAGTTTCTTGAACTTTCAGGTTGCTCCTGAGGTCTTTGACCTGCAGCTGCTCGGGTAAGAAAACTGAAAAACAAAAATCAAATCTGGTTTAACACATATTTACTCCATCTCAAAAATACAGCACTTGCTTCTTTGACTACAATTTCTAAATAACCAGTTTCTTTAAAAAAAGGTATGCAATGTTTCTATTTTATGTATTAAAATAAGTTGAAAAAAAGGTATTAACCACAGATGCCAAGATAGATTTCATACAGAAAATATAATTCATGCATTTTGTTTGATTTTGGTTTGATTTAGTGTTAATTACACACAAAACAGAGATTTCAAGTCTCCCTCTACAACTGTTAAAAAAACTCGTGTCTCAACAGGTGTCTCACCTGTGCACCTGCAGCTCACTGGTCCTGGGAGAGAATGTGTTATAGAGAGATACTCAAGGTATAGCTATGAAATAAGACCAGTGTCAAGTCCAGTTAATTAATTTAATAATATGCATAAAAGACACAAACCTCACCAAATATAATATTTACATCCAAAACAAAGTAGTGATAAACATTGTTTCTCATGTTGTAGGTAATGCACAGGTGTGACAGGTTGGTGAGTCGGCTGTATAACAGTCCATCCAGACTTTGAGGCAGTAGCACTAAACCCCTGTGTTACAGGCTCTAACACTTTTAATGTAGTAGTAGTACTTATCTTCATCTATTTGGTGAGATGCGCTTAACCCTTTATTAACTGCCATATAAACAAGTCCGCCAGAGCATTTCTTATATTTTTACAGGCTGTTGGGCCATTTTTTTGAGTATTCTAACAAGCTATACATCAATACAATCCCCAAATCCCATATTTTAAGAATATATGTGCAGTAAGTTTATAGTAACTAAAGAAGTTGATAAAAAGTGCAATAAACCAGAAAAAATATTTTTCACATATTTTCCCCCCAAAAAATGAAATTTCCTAGTTATATCTTTCAAAATGATGAGTATAAAAATGTGCAGATCATTTCAAACTCCATAATTTTTATTTGAAGTGTCTAATTTACTTTGTGAGATAGACATATTTTTTTATAAACTGGAAAAAACAAAAAATATAATTGATAATTTTCCACAATTTGCAAAAAAAAGGCAGCATGTACAACAAAATACTACTTTAAAAAAGATGTATCTAATTAATTAGAGGCTTTGTAATTAATTAATCAAAATTAATCGCATTTTAATTGCATATAAATATTTGACCCGAGAACAGTGAGAAGTATTTTTTTACGTGGATTTTTAGTATACCATTGAATAATGACTGAATACATAAGCTTAATCAACAAAATATTCTTTATTAATTTCAGTCCAGCAGACCAGTGCAATGTTTGTCATTAAGTGTAGCAGTGTAGTTACCCTGGTCCTGATCATCTGGTGGAGTGTGGGTTGGGTGTGGGTCCTTGTAACTTTACTTAGAGTCGGGCTAACGTCCACACTAACTCCTGTGTGTTTTGCGTTGAGGTGATATTTGAGGCTCGATGTGCTGCGGTGATACGCAAATCCCTTGTTGCATAGCTTGCACACAACCATGCTCTTGTCGACGCTTCCATCCTTTCGTTTTTTTAAAACAAAATCTCCCATCCACGGGGCCAAGCAAAGCGGTCTCGTCAGCTTCTTCATGTTGACTGTGGTCGGAAGTGTTATAAGAATTCTATATCCTTATATTATCCAGAGAGACACAGAGACAGATTATATTATAAAAAGCGGCCAGGTTTTATTCTTGCAAGAATAAAGCAAAGACACGCATATATCAAAGGTACAGAAGTGAATTTGCTTCATTCTTGCAAGAATAAAACCTGGCCTTTCGCTTTTTATAATATAATCTGTCTCCGTGTCTCTCGAAAATGTATGTTTTTTATCGAGACCCTACCTGTCAATCTAATGGTGAGATTTTAAACGGGATTTCTGATGTTGATCTGTGTTAAAGCTTGTTGTCTTGCTAGATTTAAGTTTGATAGATACCTTATGCTCTGTAAGTCTTTATGGTGTTTCTTGAATCTGACCCGCGCGGTGAGTTCATTGGCCGTGACAAGTGCGGAATCTACGAGATAGATAGTGCACCTGATTACAAGAAGGAGTATGAGGTCTAAAAAGCTTGTCTAGAGAGCACAAGAATTTATCTTAGATCAATAATCACGTATCGTAATACGCCACAATCGAACTGCCTTGCATAGCTAGTATTGTTGGTTTTAATGGTGCGTTGGACGCACAGGAAAAACTCGAGTATGGACTATTATCGAGATACTTACTAACAACAAAAAGTGAGATGAATAGGTCCGACCATTATCAAGATATTAACAACAAAAAGTAAGATGAATGAGTCCGAAGTCAATGTGACTAGAATTAAATTGTAGGCCTACGTAGGATTGTTCCCTGCAGACGAGAAGTGAGATTTTAAAGCCCACTAGAAGTGAGAGGCTTTTGCTGAAAAAATGTTCACTGCATATTGAAGCGGTGAGAGAAAAAAAAAGCCCACACGACGTGAGGGGGCTTATACTGAGAATTGTTGACCTAAAGAGTTAAAGAAAGGTGTGAGAGAATAAATGTGTTATGAATGGGCCATTGTTGGATGAAGAATGAGTCAAATTCCACTGATGGACATTTGGAATGTCTTTGAAAATAGACTTCTACAATGGTCAAACACTACCCCCTGGTGGTCAAATGACTCTGACTTCTCATCACAGGACATTTTTGTGTTTATTCCATTAAAAGAAAATGTATCAATGGGCGGATACTCCTCTCCGTTTGCCTCCCATATGCTAGAAAAACAATAAACCTGGATTACGACTCGAACCTGGACCAGCTGGAGGACTACATTGACAAATGTTTCAATAGAATATGTACAATGGGCCGATCACGCAAAGCCAAAAAACCCCGCACTTCGGACTCTCCCATATCAACTGATTCTTCATTATTTTACATTTACATTTATTCATTTAGCTGACGCTTTTATCCAAAGCGACTTACATTGTTCTAATGTAATTACCAGTGTTACAGTCACTGGAGGCAAGGTGGGTTAAGTGTCTTTCCCAAGGACACAACGACAGTATGAACTGTGGGGAGAGTGGGAATCGAACCGCCTACCTTCCGGTTGAAAGAGGACCACTCTACCCACTGAGCTACTGCCGCCCCGCCTCATTATCACCAACATCACCAACATCCACTCCTATCAAAACAAACTGCTGTTCGGACATACTTTTATCAATCAACGAGCGCTTATCTAACTTGGATTCTTGACTTTCACTAATCGAAGTACTTCACAAAGAATTCCAAAATCTTCGTTACAGCCTGGAACACAGTCAACAACAAGTCAATTTGCTCACAGAAGAAAACAAATCAATTAAAAGCTCCGTGGCCACACTCACTGCTAAACTTTCCACGGTAAACACTCAACTTACCTCTGTCACCGCTGAGAACAAAGCTATGCAAGAAATCGTCCTGGATTTGCAGTCACGAAGTATGAGAGATAATTTAATTATTTCCGGCGTGGCCGAGTCATCCACCGAAGACCCCGAAAAATCTGTTAAGGACTTCATGGTTAGCCAGCTCAAACTTACACCAGAGACTGTTGAGCATATCACTTTCCAGCGCGTACATCGTTTAGGACAGAAGCTTCTCAACTCCACCCGACCCCGGCCCATCATTGTCAAATTTGAACATTTCAAACAAAAAGTACTGGTTCAACGTCAGGGCCGGCAGCTAAAGGGGACTCATTACGGACTCAATGACCAATTTCCACAAGAGATTATCCGCAGACGTAAGCTACTCTTCCCTATCCGCAAGACAATGATCAATCAAGGTAAAAAAGCAATCATTACAGTAGACAAACTATATATCGATGGACAATTGTTCAGAGACAAGGACACTACTCCCTGGCTTTACTAATTCTAAAAACTCTTAAACTGTTAAATGATGTTTCTCCTCTTTCATCTTCCTCCCTTCCTCCAATCAATTTATATTATTACATTAAACTATTGGTACCATGCACACACGTTGTATACTAAATGTACCAAATTAGCTTTTTTACTCCCTGTTTATATGTTTTGTTGTTAGTTAGGCAGCCAGTTATAGTCCTTCGGACTATAACTGGCTGCCTGAATTCTACCCCTGTCTACCATCTGCCAACACTAGCAGGAATTGCCCCAGCCGGCCTCCGACGAGAGGCTGCTACCCTCGCTCTTGCAAGGAAAGCCCAAAGATGCAACTGGCATATCCTGCACAATACCACCACAACAGCACTGCCTCCTCATAGACTGAAGTCCCGCCACCCGTACAACAAGGCGGCACAAGACCTGCTCAGGTCCATCCCTGAGGACCTGTCTACAGAGGCATGGCTCGCGGCAGCTTGGAAGCAGGAGTGGGAGTCAGCAGGACCCTCACGAATCCACCGTTACATCTTTGACCCTGGAGGCGGTCTTGAAGGAGAGGATCTGCCACGTCGGCAATGGACTCTGCTAAACCGCCTGCGAACTGGGGTGGGACGTTACAAAGCATCGATGAGGAAGTGGGGCCTGGAGGACAGAGCAGTGTGTGAGTGTGGGGAGCCAGAGCAGACCGCTGAGCACATAATCACCACCTGTCCACTGTATAAACCACCTTCGGAGGCCGGCCTCTTCGACGTGGGACCTGAGATGAGAACGTGGCTGAGTTCTACTGAGCTGGACATTTGATGACGACACACGAAAGAAGAAGAAGAAGTTGTTAGTTATAAGTATTTATGTTTGACCCGTTTTGTTTGTCATCGGGTATTGTAGATCTACAAGTACACACACACACACACACACACACACACACACATACAATTACATTTACATCCATCCATACAGACTTATGTTCAAACAATGTAATTGAGAAATACACACTATCTTCATGCAGTTAAAATTCTTAACCTGGAACATTCGAGTTGCTTCACAAACAAAAAAAAATAAAGTCCTAAATTACCTAAAAAATACACAAGCTGATATATGTCTAATACAGGAAACACACTTCTCACAATCTACACAAAATAGCTTAAAAACTACACATTTTAACCACTGTTTCTCCTCTTATTATAACTCAAAACAAAGAGGAGTTTGCATATTAATAAACAAAAAAAATACAATTTAACCATCATACAACCATTTCAGATCCTGAAGGTCGTTTTATCATTATTAATATTTCAATCAACAATAAACCAATCACTATTGGTAACATTTATGGACCAAATTCTGACGATCCCTCTTTGTTTTCAAATTTTTTTACCTCTCTCTCAAATCTTTCCAGCGGCTCAATAATTATAGGGGGAGACTTTAATACGGTAATCAATCCATCATTGGACAGGTCAAAACATAAAGGTCCTGGCAGTCCTCCAAAACAATAAAACAGTTCATGAGTGATTTTGGTCTTGGCGATGGTTGGAGGCTACAACACCCACTTGACAGAGAATATACTTTTTATTCTAATGTCCACCAAACTTACTCCCGCATTGATTTCTTTTTAATTAGTAACTCAATTATACCAAATATTATAGAAACCAAAATTCATCCCATCAATATTAGTGACCATTCTCCTGTAACTCTCACATGGATCCCATCTGTAATGCAAAAACACCCCACCAGATGGCGTTTTAACATATCTCTATTGAAAGATTCAGAATTTGACAGTTACTTCAAGAGAGAGTGGGCATCCTTCCTTGAAATAAATGACTCTCCAAAGTCGCCAGCATCACTGCTCTGGGAGACATGGAAAGTAGTATTACGGGGAAAAATCATATCATATTCAGTCCATAAAAAAAAGAAGGAAAAAGAAAAAGAAGTCCAACTGGAAGAAACAATAAAAAAATTAGAAATTTTACACGCAAATAACCAATCGGAAACCACCTATAAAGAATTAAGAGAAAATAAATTTCTGCTTAATGAAATAATAAACAAAAGAAAACAGTTTTTGATTCACAGACTTCGTCACGAAACTTTTCACCACAGCAATAAATCCGGAAAATATTTAGCCAGTCAAATTAAAAGAAATAAAGAAAAAACAGCTATAACATCCATTAGAAACTCAGCAGGGAAGCTAACCAATTCACCTATCGAGATAAACAAAATATTTGAAGAATACTATACAAAATTATACTCATCTGATATGGACCCAAATCAAGAAGACATAAACCAATTCCTTGATAACATCATTTTACCAAAACTCAACCCAGAACAAATAACCTCTCTTGAATTACCAATCACTGAAAAAGAACTTCACTCTGCGTTGAAACATATGCATAATAATAAAGCACCAGGACCGGATGGCTTCCCTGCTGAGTTCTACGAACATTTTTGGTCAACTTTATACCCACTATTCAGTAGAACAATAACGGAAATAAAACAAAAGGCTAAATTCCCATACTACATGAATATAGTTCTTATATCACTCATTCCTAAACCTAACAAAGACAATACCCTCACATCTAACTACCGTCCTATTTCACTTATAAATGTCGACATAAAAATAATTAGCAAAGCATTATCTCATAGAATTGAGAAAATTATATCATATATCATCCATCCTGATCAGACCGGCTTTATAAAAGGTAGACACGCATCTAACAATACCCGCAGATTATATAATTTAATGCATTACTCTTCAGTACAACAGAAAGATACTCTTATTGCCACATTAGATGCTGAAAAAGCTTTTGATAGGGTTAACTGGAAATTTTTATTCACCACACTACAGAAATTTGGCTTTGGAGAGTCATTTATTAATTGGATTAAGATTTTATATACATCACCATCTGCCACAGTCACAACCAATGGACTAACATCACAAAGCTTCACACTGCATAGGGGGACAAGGCAGGGATGTCCACTCTCTCCATCTCTGTTTACTATTTTTATTGAACCTCTAGCAGCAGCTATCCGTCAAAATTCAGCAATCAAAGGTATTGAAACACCACAACAAACACATACAATCTCACTTTATGCAGATGATATTCTACTATTTATACAAGAACCCCTAGCATCTATTCAAGAAATAATTAAAATAATCCAGTCTTTTTCAAAAATTTCAGATTACGCAATAAACTGGAACAAATCTTCCATCCTCCCTTTACATAGAACCAAATGGGATGTGGCACCCCATCAAGCACCTATACCTATATGTCACAATCACATTACTTACTTAGGCATTAAGATTTCCTCCAGACTGTGAGAATTGGTAACACTCAACTTCACACCAATGTTAAAAAAAATAGAAGACGACTTGCTTCGATGGCTCAACCTTCCAATCTCCATAATTGGCAGGATAGCAGCAATAAAGATGACAATTTTACCAAGAATTAATTATCTATCCTCAATGATTCCAACCCACCCCACACTCACCTGGTTTAAATCACTAGATTCTATTATCACTCATTTCTATTGGAAAAACAAAACGCCAAGGATAAAACTCACCACACTACAAAAAAACAAGGATCAAGGAGGACTAGAAGCACCAAATTTTCATTATTACTCAATGGCTAACCAACTGCAATATATATACAAATGGATCCACCCCAGCCAATCTGATACTAAATGGCTAGATATAGAACAATCACTATGCAAAGAATTAATTATAGCTGACATACCATTCCTTACCAAATCAATCAAACAACACACATGTTTTAATGCTGTAACTATAGCTTCCACTCTGACAGCCTGGTGGAAATTTCACCAAAACACAAACTCTATATTAGCTCCATCTAACCTCACCCCACTGTGGAACAACCATGACTTTATAAGCAATAAAAAAATATTGAACTTTCACACATGGGCTGAAAGGGAATCACTCACATTAAACATATTTTCAAATCTAACATGTTAATAACATTTCCGAAATTGGCCCAGGAGTTTGGCATCGGGAGCAATGAATTTTTAAAATACCTACAACTTAAATCCTCTGTTCTGGCCAAAATAAACATCAGATCCATAAATTTAGAACTCCCACAAGTAATAGCAGACTTTGTTAACATTTCCTCTCCAAAAAAACTTCTATCTAAAATATACAAAATCATTTCAAATCAATTTCAGATTATATACTTACCAACAATAAAATGGGAAAACGATCTTTCAATAGCTCCGGATGCTAACTTCTGCACCCAAATTTGTAAAAACATTTATCTCATGTCCAAAAATGCTAATCTTCAATTAATACAATACAAAACACTTCATAGAACACATTACACGGGCAATAGATTAGCTAAAATGGGTTTCACATCAGAAGTTTGCACTCATTGCAATCACAATTCTATAGATACATACATCCATGCAACCTGGCACTGCACTCCAATCAAACACTTTTGGGAAGAGGTCACACAGTCACTATCCACTATAGTCGGCTGCCACATCCCGCTATCGCCCTCTCTTTGCTTGCTGGGGGACCTCACAATAATTACTAATAAAAATATAAACTCTAAAATGCTCCTCATAGCTCTAACTATCGCCAAGAAAAATATCTTCATGAACTGGAAAACTCGTAATAACATGCACATTAATTACTGGAAAAGTCTCATGATAGACTTCATTTCAATGGAATATACATCCCCCCCCCCATAATTACGAATCGGAAACCGATCTCTACCACCCAACACTTTCTGATCTATTACAACTATGAACCCCTTCTTCCGCTCAACTCCGACTCCTCTTTCTTTTTAATCAATTCACCGATATTTCTGAATAATTGTTATTTTTGTCACCCGTGCTTGTTATTATTGTTGTTGTTGGTGTTGTTGTTGTCATTGTAGCTGTTGTTGTTAGTATTATTATTATTGTTGTTGTAGTTATTAACTTGTTAATGCTGTTAATAAACTAATAAAAAAAAAAGAAAAAAAAAAAAAAAGAAAATGTATCAAGATATTGTGTTGTTTATACTGTTCTTTCCAGGACGCAGAGTTGTGACAAGATAACTCCTCATCCCAGTTTGTTTGCAGGTTGTGTTTTGTTTTTAATGAAATGTAATAAATGTTTCCATAATATTCGGACAAATATGCATTTTCTCTGTATAACTCTGCAGTACGAGTGTTTTGTGTATGAGTTATGGAAAACCAAGAAAGACATTGCGAAGCCCCTTCTCTGGAAAGTCTGCGTTGGCCACAACCAGTCCGGACTTTATAAAATTCCCCCGTAAGCTCTTCCTCCCCCCTTCTCTCTGCCGCTCTCTGATCCTGCTTCTTCCTGCGGCCGGTTCACCAGGACAGTCCGGTCTCCGCAACCTCCCAAAGCTTCGGGCCTCATGGAAACGAGTGGATTTTCTTTGTTTAAAGCCTGCAAGCGTAGCACGCTAAGTTTTCCTTCTTTCGAACAGCTGCTCGAATTACTTTCTCTAGAGTCTGCTACCAGACGGAAGTTAATTTTGCCTTTTTATCACACGAGTTTGCTCGAACAAAACGAGCGCTCGCAGAAGCAAGTTTTAAACCAGTGAAAGCCGACTTCTAAGACTCCTTTTCCAGTGAGTCACAGTAAATTTTTAAAGACTTAATTTTTCCCGCTATCCGGACGTCTGCTAAGGACCTAGCTTGTCAACTACCTTCAACAGAACGTTTCCGCCTCAACGCTACACCGCCACACCGCCACACAGCCACACAGCAACCCATCTAGAGCGGCGTGCACGTTACAACCACTCTGTCGTTTGGAGCAAGGCAGGACGTGCCAAATTCTGGAGGACACTTTGGACCTTGTTGCGAGGGCCTCCCTGCACCAATCCCAAAGACCACGTGGCACACACAGAGTCTGGCGTTAAATAAAAACGTAGTTTGTTAAAGCCCTGACTTAGTAGACCAAGCTGCTTCCCTAAAAGTCCCCAAGTGAAAGTTAATAGTCGAGTAGGATAAACAAACTTTTCTGGTTTCCTAGTATTCTCTGAAATGTTAGGGTTAGTATATTAGTATTTATAATAAAATAAATGTTTTATTGCTTTGCTATTAACCATCCCTGTATTAATGTCCTTATTATTAAACTGTGTTTAACCCTTATTGTGTTTTAATGCTTCCCATGCTCCCATCATTTTATTCACCATTATTCATTTGCATAATTTTTTATATAATTCTATAAAGACATTAGTGTTTCTCTGTTTGTATTAAGTTAGATTCGAAAACCAGAAGGATTCTCCTTCAGAACATTGTGAGACTAAATCTAACAGTTTCTTTGGACCTGTCAAAAACCAAGGTGGTGCCCCCAAAATAGAAATTAATTTTAATAAATTAATATTAACATCAAAGTTAATTACCTACTGCCAACATTGCTACAAGAAGACAAGGCAGCCATTTTGGAAGTGATGAAGTCTATTCCTTCCCCCGACTCTCACACTGGTAAAACAAACGCACTCACTCAAACATTGCCGCCAGCCACACCACAAACAGTGTCTCCACAGGGGCGCAACTACCCAGTGCTAGAGGGGTATGCAACATCAATTTTGGCGCCCCCCCGAAAAAAAAAAATTGTTAGCTACCAATTGTTTGCTACCAAACAATCTAGAGCACTCTTTAGTTCATACTGGATTCAAATCTCTCTCTGGACGCTATGAACTAACCAGTGTGGATTGGTTGTTTTCCAAGTTATTGTAATTTATTATTGATCATGGCATGCTGTCTTATATTTTCCAGTTTTTAGCTCAGTAACCTCAGTTTTGCATATAAAGCTAGCCTTAAATGAAACCCCATTTAGCTGCTACATTCCCAGTGTTAGCAAACGCTAACGCTAAGTCTGTTAACATGAATATTGCAAGCCCCCAAGCACTGAGGTCTCACTTTAAGTCCTACCTGTTGCTTTTCACTATCCACTTGTTTATCAGCTGTCCCATACCTTGACACGCCATCTCCTTTTCCCTCTTTCTTTATTTTATTTTTAGTTTTATCCATCTTTCAAAGACAACTGTGTGCGTACTGTGACAACTAACACATAACGTTACCCGCTCACGACGCCCCCGCCAGCCACGCCTACTTGCGATAATCCATTTATTCTATTTATGTAATCTAATGAGGGCGCCTACTGTAGCCTGTTAGTCCTATAAAATGTTATATAGTATTGAGGAAATACTGAAATGATTCAGAAACGCACAACAGCAGCTAAGCTACATTTAGGAAATACCAAAAAAAAAAAATACCATCGCTTTGGCGCCCCCCAAGGTGCGCCAAAGCGCCGCATATGGTGCATACCCCCTTTTTGTGCCACTGTGTCTCCATACACTGAAGCTAGAAACTTGTTAACACACACAATCAATTCAAACAATTTATTCTTATCTGATCTGGACTTGAATGTGTGTTTAAGCCTACGCTGAAAAAGGTGTAAAAGAATTCAAAGATTGTTGAGACACCAATGACATCAAGACTCAACTGGAACAGGTTGTGTTAACAATGTTTATGTTTTCAGAAAGAGAGAGAGATAGGTAATGTGTACTATAATGTAACATGCTTTGAAAATAACAAAACCAAAAATTATATAACGTTATTAGAACTCTTGAAGGAATGTGCTAGAAATTATAGTTACTTGATGTAACTACAGTTCTACGAGTGTGTGCGTAGCCCACCTACGGGCTTCGCTAGTGGTTACCTCTCCCTGGCGCGAGCCAGACTTCTGAGAAAGATCAAAGCATTCACCGCGCCAATCATGCCAGTGTACTGGCACAGCCTCAGGGGCTATATAAACCCCCTTGCCCAACGCTCTCCCTTCTTCGAACCAGCTCAAAAGAGGGAAGTCCAGCTGGGCCTGAGAGTAGGTGGGCTACGCACACACTCGTAGAACTGTAGTTACATCAGGTAACTATAATTTCTACTTCGTGTGTGCTCCGCCCACCTACGGGCTTCGCTAGTGGTTACCTACCAAGGCGAAGGCCGTAGGGGATAAATGTACTCCCAGCTGGACAGGTTCACAACGATTGGCGCGGGAACAAACAACGTTAGAAGCAACGCCGGCCCGCCTCTCCCAAGAGCAGCCAAGCGTGCCCCACTATAGGTCACGGCGTCAAAACTGCCTCTCCCAAGAGCATCTGTCGCCGTCCTATGTGAGCCTAATCAAGCTGTGCCCAGGACCGCCTCTCCCAAGAGCATCCTGGCACCCTGTTCAAACTCCAAAACTTCAGTGCCCATGGTCGGGGGATGGACCGCCTCTCCCAAGAGCACACGGGCCCCCACACGGCTGCACAGACAAACACATCTAAAAAGGAACCGCCACTAGCTGCGGTATAAGTGTTCTCAGCCGCAATAACAGTAACATCTGCAGTGTGCGCCAGCCTAGGTGACGAGGTTCTGGCCTCTATTCAACACTGAATGAGTGACAGAGCTCGCAGACACGTCCATGAGATAGGACCGCACAAACGTGGACACAGAGGACCAAGATGCCGCCAAGCATATATCTTCCGCAGAGACACCCCTACACAGGGCCACCGACGTGGCAACCCCTCGGGTAGAGTGTGCCCTAATCAAGGCTGGGGGAGGGCGGCCTTGAGCCACGTAGGCCGCTCCAATATCCCCACAGATCCAGTGTGCCAGGCGTTGGGCCGACAACGGTGACCCACGCCCCTTGGCGCGGCGCACACAAATAACTGGTCTGATGTCTGGACGCCCGCTGTGCACTCCACATAGCAGCGCAAAGCCCTGACCGGACACAGCATGAGTAACCACGCATCTGCTGTAGTCCCGGCTGGGGTGGGGTAGAGAGCTCTAATCCTGATCACCCTGGACCGGAAGGATGAGGTGATAACCTTCGGCTGAAAAGCTGGGTTGGGCCAAAGGTGAATTAGGCTTCCATCCTCACTGAGCAACATGCACAAAGAATGAACCGACAAGGCGCACAGGTCCCCCGCCCTCTTGGCGGAGGATAGTGCCAACAGAAGGGCGGTCTTGAAGGAGAGCAGCCGGACTTCCGCCCGCTCCAAGGGCTCAAAAGGAGGTCCAGACAGACCATCCAAAACAGTCTGAAGGTCCCAGGGAGGCACTACCTGTCTAGATGGGGGCCTCACCCTGCGTGCACCCCGAAGAAAACGCTTAACCAATGGGTGACTACGAGCCGAGAAGCGCCCAAAGCCCCCATGGCCCGTTGTGATGGCTCCGCAAACACCACCAGAGTAGATGCGGCACGACCACTATCCAGAAGTCCCTGTAGAAATTCCAGGACTACATTAACTGAACAGCTACAGGGGTCCAACGTCCTGTCACCACACCAAGCTGCAAAGAGACGCCAACGGGTGCCGTATGCCCTGGCCGTGGAAGGTGCCCTAGCACACTGGATGGTGGACACCACTCCTGGGGGAAGTCCTATACTCATAAGCCTCCCCCTTTCAACCTCCAGACTAGGAGCCCGCGGGTCAGGAATGGTCGGGACTGAAGGGAACCCCTGGCCTGCAGCAGTGTGTCGGGTTGGTCGGGGAGAGGCCACGGATCCGTCACCGCCATCTTCACCAGGTCCGGGTACCATCTGGCACCCGGACTGTCCGGAGCCACCACCAGGATGTGAAGGCCCTGCGACCTCCCCCTGTGAAGCAGAGGGAACAAGAGGCCTAGTGGTGGGAAGGCATAGAGGAGGCCTATGGGCCATGACTCGAGCCAGCCCGTCCACCCCTAGCGGTGGGTCGTCTGACGACCTGAGCGAGAACCAGAGTGGGCACTGAGCGTTCTCTGCACTGGCGAACAGGTTTGCCACAGGCTGACCGAACTGGCGCCAAGTCTGTCGTGCGACCTTGGGCGCCAAGCTCCATTCGTCGCGTAGGGGGCCACCCCGGGACATCCTGTCTGCCCCTGCGTTGAGTGTCCCGGGCACATGCCGTGCCCTTAGGGAGGCCAGGTGTGTGTCTGCCCACATTAGGATCTCTGCTGCCCTCCGATAAAGGAGGGGTGACCTGGTCTGTTCAGGTATGCCACAACTGTTGTGTTGTCCGACCTGATCATCACGTGATCTCCCTTCAAGCTGGGGGCAAAGTGCAGAAGCACCCTCTGCACCGCCACCATCTCCAGTACATTTATGTGGGATAGCGTTGGCTCCCAGGCCCCGCCCACTGCGAGCCGGCCTAAGGTCCCGCCCCATCCGGTGAGTGAAGCGTCCGTGAACACCTCCACATAGTGTGGGACGCATCCCATGCGCACTCCCAGTTGGAGACGGTCCGGGGTGAGCCAGAATTCCAGGTCCTGTTGAGCCCCCGAGGACAGTGAGACCCGGGTCCGTCTGTCCTGCGTGGGATGTAATCGGAGCCGAGCAAACCAGCGTTGGAGCCGTCACATATGAAGGAGCCCCAAGCGTACCAACGGGTGAGCTGCCGCCATCATGCCCAGTAGGCACCGGACCAGACAAGACGGTGCAGATGGAGCTACCACCAGCCTCTGAGCCAGACTCCTGAGGCACCCCTAGTAGCTGACTGTGTGGCCGGGGGTAGCGAGCCCTGGTCAGCATCCCCGCCCTTGCAGCTCAACACTTGCCGCTGCCTGAATAACTGCGGGGGCAAGCCCACGGCCCCCAATATCTGCACGCCGCCCCTGGCAGTTGCAGAGTGAAATCTGGGCCGTTTACCAGCCGCCTTAGAGTTACAGGAGAGCACAGGGGAGCGCCTCTTAAGCCCCTCCCCGGGCAGCATGGAAGGCGCCCGTGCTGCTGTAGGTGCGCCGGACCCACTTAAGCCAAGCACAATCCGTCTGCGTGGCGTAGTGGAAGGGGGCGGACCATAAAGAGCCGGACGGGAAGACCCAGAAGCGTGCTCTTTTAATGAGAAGTAACGGTCCCTACGACCTATAAACCTTTATTGACATGATTCTCATTAAAGGACGACTTGTAGGAGCGGGAAGAGCCAGCGCCCCTATTACGTTGAAAACCTCCTCTTCTCCCGGCGTTTTCCCGCCCTGCGCTATAAGACGGGATCAGCAGCGGCAACAGTGGGGCGTGCCCTAGCTCGCTCACGGGGAGTTGCGGACACCTGGTGCCGGTCTGCACGACGGCGCCAAATGTCGTGCCGCTGGCGTCTCGGCTGGAGGTGAGGAGCAAGCTACTGGGACGTTTTGGAGGCTGATTCTAGTCGGTCTACAAGAGACTGAATATCAGGACCAAACAGGGATGAGGTGGAGAGCGGCAGACCGAGTATGCGTCTCTGCTCCTGTTCCTTCAGGGAAGACAGGCCGAGCCACAGGTGTCTGGCGCCGAGCTGAGCCGCGCTCATGGTGCGGCCTCCATCCACGGCGAATGCTTGGGACATCCTCAGGAGAACAGCCGCTGTGAACATCATCTATCTCCTCGGGCGTGAGAACAGATCGCTCATGTGTGAGCTTGTCCAAGGAGCCCGCCAGGAAAGCCATATTGCTAGCCAATGCCACCCCCTGAGCGGCGTTAGCGTAGCAGCGATCTATCAGCGATGCCATCAATCTGTTCCTCTCTGATGGTAGAGCCGGCTTACCGCTCGGCCAGGGGGTAGATGACGGTAGCAGGCACATCCTCACCCCGTCTTCAACAGGTGGGACGCCGGTGATCCCATTCCAGCCCACCACGTTGCAATAGCCCAGATAGCCTCGGGCGGGGCCTCGCACCGAGAGCGGGCTCTGCCATTCTCGCTGGGCATAATGGGCGATGGGTGTCATTAGAGGGCAGTGAGTCGCCACGCGTGGCCGAGAACGAGTCTGTGACGATAGCCCCAGTGTGAAGTCCGCCGGAACCGTCTCAAGCGGCTTGGGCGGGAGCGGGGTCTCCATACGAATCGCAGCGGAGGCAAACAGCTGCGGCAGGTCATCTAGTGGGTACCGATGAGCTGGCTGGAGATCAGGGACGGAAACTCCAGTACCGATGGAGCCAGCGTCCTCGCCACGGGCCTCCCCGTCCTCACTACTCGCTGCCCAATCCAGCTGAGGTGGGGTAGCGCCAGGGGACACCGCGATGGATTGCGGTGGCAGGTCGGGTCGAGACAGGGAAATAGGACCCATGAAAGCCGCGCGGCGCTCGTACTCCTCTCTGGGAAGGCCGAGGCAGGCGGAGCAGGAAGACCGCTCCAGCTGATGACTCCATCCGAGGCAGGTGAAGCAGCAGTCGTGGCCATCCTCGGGCAGCAGCCAGGCGCAGCAGGAGCGGCGGTGCCCGACACCGGAAGGTGAGAAATCTCGGGCATGATTGGCGCGGTGAATGCTTTGATCTTTCTCAGAAGTCTGGCTCGCGCCAGGGAGAGGTAACCACTAGCGAAGCCCGTAGGTGGGCGGAGCACACACGAAGTAGAACGGTGTTGGATGTGACCTGCGGACGACGACCTGAACAGCGAAGACTGAGCTGTTTCCAGGTCAGCGGCAGAGCGGACGAAGGAGAGGAAGTGACGTGAAGCTGATAGTCAAGGAACACAGACATAATATACGTAGACGCCTCATGACGTGCTGGAGAGTGATCCAGCGTCGCTGCCATATTGGTTGGGTCTCTCCACTCAACGCTAGCACCAGAGTCAATCGGAGTCCACGGAGAGAGAGCAATTATGCCCGTATTTTGTGCAGCTTACGGTTGCAATAACCGACGCAGTATTGATATCAGATTGCTATAAGACGGGAGGGTTTTGTTGTGACTGAGACGTCAAATCTCTGCAGTGAACACTTCAAGCCTGATGATTTTGACAGGACGGGTCAGATTGTCAGGCTTAAAGATGGTGCGACCCCATCTGTCTTCAACTTCCCATGTCATCTCCAAAGAGTAGGTGTATTTTACTCTACATGCTAACAGAGATGTCTATGATTCATATGTAAAACAAAAACAGTAAAACCGTTAGATATTTCTGCATGTATTAGTGATGTAGTGTGTATTAAAATACACTGTGGGATACTAAAAACCTTTTCAAGTGTTTTTAATGAAGTTGTTTTTAAGTATTATGTTTATTATATTTTAGCCTGTAGTGACAAGGAACAAACAAACTTCAAGGAAAGCTGAAGAGAGCCTAACAGTGGACCTTTCTCAGCATTTTCCTGAAAGTGAACCTCAGCCCAATGATGTGAGTATTTGTAGGCTATTTGATATGTCCCATACAGCTGTGAGCATCATGGCTGTGGTCATATCAAAATATCTCCCTTGCTTTCTGCAACTCTTTTCAGAAATACTCATACACTTATATGTGAATGAGTATATGTTATAAATAAATAAATACACACGTGAACAAATACACACCTTCTTTCACTCACATTCTCTCATACACGCACCCTTTCTCTCTTTCCCATACTCATGATGCTGGCAGTGATATTACAGATAAGAAATGTGTGCCTGCACATATGCACCAAACAACTGTGAGTGGTATGATATGAACATCACTGAAAATATTTTCATCCTTCTTTCTACTAGGACCACTCCTATGCATTGCCCAGTTCTCCTACTCGTCAGGCCAGACTCAGTGAAGCTTTGGCTAGAGTGGAGAGTCTAGAGCGGGAGAAGCAAAATGCAAAGACCCGAGAACGGAGAGCAAAGAAAACTGTAAAGAGTCTTCTGGAAGATCTGAAGGAAAATAACCTTCTAAATGAGGAGTTGAATGAAAGGCTTGGCTTCCATTCTGGTAAAAATAAATTGATAATACCACCTTGAATTGTATATTGTTTACACTCTTTGTCCGACTTTACAAAAGGTATTATTTCAAGGGAACTTTCTAACTAGTCTGTCTAACTAGTTTAACTGAATTTCAGATCTTCAGGTAGACCTCTTTTCAAAGCGGGGCCATGAAAACACCAAAGACCAGAGAGAGTTTGCCCTCACACTGCACCTCCATGGTCCGAAAGCCTACAGTTACCTGAGGGATTCTCTGCATCTTCCCCTGCCACATCCACATACATTGCAACGGTGTAGTACATGTTTTTTTTATTACACTTTTTAGTGTGTGTGTGTGTGTGTGTGTGTGTGTGTGAGAGAGAAATAAATTCAAATGAACAATCGAACTTGTTTCTTTATTAAAATATAAAATTAATTCATTTATACATTTATCAATATGCCATTGTGTGTGTGTGAGAGAGAGAAATAAATTCAAATGAACAATCAAACTTGTTTCTTTATTAAAATATAAAATTCATTCATTTATACATTTATCAATATGCCATAGTCTACCATATGTCTTAGTTAAACCTCGTAATACAAAGTATTTCTACATGAAAGCAGAATTTTTCAATGTGTGACAGCGTCCTGTATCATAGCTAAGTCTCTGCCGTTTGTAACAAACCAAACCGTGTGAAAATCCGGTAAAAACTCGGGGAGTTATGATCATTGTAGTTGAGGAATACACCTTCCTCAGTAGAAATAAATGCGGGGGGCGGAGCATTGGAGACCCATCCAAGATGGCGCCACGCTGATACGTCCGCTCCAATAGGCAGCGTCAGTCTATGAGGCGTCTACGTATATTATGTCTATTGTCAAGGAAGATCAAAGAGCCAAGGGTGCGAGAAGAAGAGCCCAAAGAAAATGTCATAGCGTCATCTCTTGGACTGTTTCCATGACGACAGGAGTTCCTGTTTGTGAGCAGTACATGTGATTTGGAAATGTAATAGATTTAAGGTGCATTTACACCAAACGCAAATTCAGCGTTAAGCTCAACAAAATAATGAAATACTAGTTCTAATATTAGAAGAACTGAGATGAAATGGGATGGGATATGTGGTCCAATATTTTATATGTTATGTGTTTTAAACTATGTAGACCCAGTTAGTTATTCATTTAAACATATTAATATAAAAGACAAAACCTAATGTCAGACACACACACAGGAAGGACCAGATAAAGACGCAGGTGTCTGTTATCGGAGGATACAGAGGAAGAGTCTCCAAGGCCGTACAGAATGACATCAGGGAGTTGAGATCTACCAGGGCTTACAGGATGATATCAGAAAGTTAATAATGAACTTCAAGGCTTTACAGGAAAGAGTTATTACTGTACTGTCATATCAGAACTGTATAAAAGCTTATGTCTACTGTTCAAACATCAGTAGTTGCTGGGGAAGGCTACTCGAGTCATTTATTGTGTTGGTTGTGAAACAATAAAGACTGTATGGCATTGGATCTGGTGTTGCGTTCATAACTTATTCCATACAATAGTGCTAAAGACTGAGGGATCAGTTTTGACACTACAGGTGGGGGCGGGTTGAAAAATAGATGATGGTGCAGGGCTGGCTAAATAATTTCATAAAAGCGGGACCCGCGGGTTGGAAAAAACCCTGACCTGTGCAACACTATTCCAGAATCCTCTATTAAATTGACTGTTCAAGGTTATAGAGACAACCATGGAGAATTCAGATTCTGCCCATCAAGCTTTTGCTGATGTATGAATGGGTTAGAAAAAATGTTAATTGAACCACTGAAACTTTCGTAATGCTTCTTCAAGTGTCGGCTCTGTAGCCAACTGGCCATTGTCCAGAAAGAACCACTTTTGATTGTCAAGTCCAGACCACAGCCACAATCACAACTGAAATGTGACTGGACTATAAGACAGCCATTCCTAAGCAGAAATCAAACTGAAAGAATATTTTTTTAAAAGCAAGCTATAAACCACGTACAGTAAGTGACCACTACAAACCAACTTTGTCATAATTAAAAAGTTTAATTCAGAATTAACAGAGCAGCCTATTGTCACAATACCACTGTTATCACACATACAAACTGGAAGTGGGTCAAGACATCCAAATTCTAACTGCCTAATTAAGTTGCAATTGGACTACAGTATCAAAAGTATTTGCTTACCAGAGTCCACTGGATTATGACCAGAATCTTACAAGCACAAAAGAAAGCCTTTTACATAACATTTAGCAGTCCAAAGCAGGCAAGCTGCAACTTGACCTTAGTATTTACATTGAGAAAACTGTACAGGGAGATGTCGGGCAGGAGGAAGCCCTAAAATAACATGGGACCAATTAAAGAAAAAAAAACTAAGGCCTAGTCCACACCAATTTCAGTATCTTTGTCATCCAAATCGTCATCATCAGCAAATAAAAAAAAATAAAAAAAACCTTTACAAGGGAAGATTAGGTAAGTAGTTAATTCCATCCATTTCACACAGACTTACTGTTTTGTGATGTAAGCAGCACGCAACTAAACAAATTGGAACAAAACAATTAAAGTGGATTGGATTTTCTAATTTACAATTTGGCGTGTACAGGTCAACTAAGGTAAGGAAAAACAGTTCAATCTAATCTGCCCACAAAAAAAAAAAAAAAAAACAAGTGTATGCGCTTGTCCTCTGGGTGAACATGTCCATTGATAAAAGATGGGCAAGACGTGCCTTCTGTTGTGGTAGTGGTCTCAGTACTCTTCTCCGGTGGCCTCCATCTTGTATCCATTCTCTCCGTTGCCGTAGTCGTCAGCCGCCTCCGCCTGCTGCTCCATCATACCGTCCTGGCTGTAATCCTCCGTGTTAGGAGGTGCGCCGTTGTCCTCTTCCGGGCCCATCTCGTCTCGAGGCTCCATGTCGTCGTGCAGTGCTCCGTGACGCTCCTCTCTGCGATCGCTCCTCTCTTTGTCAGACCGGTCCCGTTTGTGCTCTCGGTCCCTGTCGCGGCGTCTGTCCCGGTCTCTGTGGCTGCGTCTGCGGTCACGGTCCCTGTCCCTGTCTCTGCGCTGATCCTCGCTCCCCTCACCTATCACCTCTCCTTCTTGCTGCTCCTCAGGCCCCCGTTCACCACCCTCTGGAGCCCCGTCTCCCAGACCTGGGTCTTCACCCTCGGCCCCTTTGGCCCGTTCCCTGTCTCTCTTGCGGTCCCGGCTTTTGCTCCTCCTCTTGCGGTCACGGCTCCTCTCTCTGCTCTTCTCACCCCTGACCTCTCGGTCTCTGTCACGGTCCCGGCGACGGGCACTCCCTGCCTCCTCGACAATTGGTCTCTCTCTCTGTTCACGCTCGCGGGACCTGGTACGTCTGCGCCTTTCGCGGGAACGGGACCTACGCCGTTCCCTGTCCCGGTCCCGGCTGCGTTCCCGACGTTCGCCTCTGTCTCGGTCACTGTAAAAACAAATAGGTATATGTAAAGACACTTTGAGAGCCAAGTGTAGAAGTTTTTATACGTTCTTAGAAGTTCACATTTCATTTAGCTGATGCTTTCAGTGGTAGAGCGGTCGTCCTTCAACCGGAAGGTGGCCGCTCTCCCCACAGTTCATACAGTCGTCATGCTCTTGGGCAAGACACTGAACACACCTTGCCTCCAGTGGTGTTCCAGCTGTAACACTGGTAAATGGAAGCTTAATGTAAAGTGCTTTGAGTGCCTACTAGGTGGAAAAGCGCTATAATAAAAAATACTCTTGAGGCAAGGTGGGGTAAGTGTCTTGCCCAAGGACACAACACTATGAACTGTCCACCAACCTGCATACTATACAATTCTCGTGGGAAACAGTTGCTGACCAACTAAAAGCTACTAAAATGGGACTGCTGTGGCCCTTGGTTAAAAACTTCTAACACGCAAATCACAGGGTAAAAAAAAATATATATCCGATTTCCTATTCAATTCAATGGATGGATGAAATGTTTTTATCAAGATGATTTTCAAAGCCCTGCAGACCCCTCTTTCTGCACCGATAGCTCATGTCTCTTTGGTTAATTGTCATATTGGTCTTGGCCTGTAGCTTTATTCTTTACATTTTCCTTTCCCAAAAGAAATCTCAGTGTCCTCTCCTGTCCGCTGTTGTGGCACTTCCTTTTGATTTAGTTCCTAAATTGTGGTGACTGCTGATGAGTTCAAAGTTGATCAATGACAGTTGCGCCGTTATCTTTTCCGCTCTGTAATGGGGTAAACCATTTTCAGGGGGGTGTATAATAAAACTGCATTTTTTAATAACCAGAAATTCCAACTCCCCCAAAAAATAAAAAATAAAGTCACTAGGGATCTAGCTTGAATTGTATGTGTCCTTTTCTGACACTGCGTTGACTGGCTGCTGCTGGCAAGGCAAGGAACATTTGTTTCTAGCACAATTCATACACCAGAGAATTCAAAGCGCTTTATAGAGTTAAAATAGTTTTTTGCCATTCTTATAACCTACAACTGTGTCACTATACTTCACTGGTGGACAGTCAAATACTGTTCTGTTCTTGTCCGGTGTGACCATAATCATGATTCACAGATGCTAAGGGACGCTCGCTCTGGCATACAACTTTACCATGACCAGGAATAAACACCTGACTCGGTTTATAAGGCACCAAATGAGATTTTTGCAGCATGAAACTGAAACACTTAAGTCCTTACTCTGGGTCTGCTCGTGCCCAGAAAAGGCAACCCACACAGGGAGGTGATATATTGAAGCAGGTTTGAAAAATGTTTGAATTTCACTTTATTTCTGAAAATAGTTATATTTCAATATAATCAGCGGCAGTGGCTGAGTGGTAGAGAGGTTGTCCTTCAACCGTAAGGTAGGCGGTTCAATTCCCGCTCTCCCCACAGTTCATACTGTCGTTGTGTCCTTGGGCAAGACACTTAACCCTTGCCTCCAGTGGTGTTCCAGCTGCAACACTGGTGAATGGAACCTTAATGTAAGTCGCTTTAAAATGAAACCGCCAACTAAAATGTAAAGGCCTGTTCACACCGGGACGAATTTCGCGCGCGATATTCGCCGACGTTTAACGCCTCATGACTAAACAAAGGGCGCCAATGTGAGTGTGCACACCGAAGCCACAAACACCACGCGTAAAAGCGTCATTTTTTACCTCGAGTTTGTTTTTTTGGTTTGATGCGCCGCGTCAAAAACTATACGACCAATGAGATTGGCGCTTTTGCTCTTGGCGCTTCTGAAGTTACAGTAAAACACAACTTGGGGGCGCTCAAACACAAAACGGTCTTGCCGAGCACACGTATGTAACTGCGACGAAGATATATGCCAAGTAGCGCCTACACTGCCGGGAAGAAATAAGACGTAGAAGATGCAAGGCAAGATGAATGTAGAGCTGCTGGTCTCGTTGGTGTCAGAACACATTTACATTACATTTACATTTATTCATTTAGCAGACGCTTTTATCCAAAGCGACTTACATTACATTACCAGTGTTACAGTCACTGGAGGCAAGGTGGGTTAAGTGTCTTGCCCAAGGACACAACGACAGTATGAACTGTGGGGCGAGCGGGAATCGATCCTACTACCTTCCGATTGAAGGACGGCCGCTCTACCCACTGAGCTACTGCCGCCCCGGCACAAGGAACTATATGACGAACACGACAGCAATTACAAAAATTAATACATTAAGCGCCGTCTAATGTCAGGGAATGAATTTGCATGTTCACTCGGCTCATCGTCAGCGAAAATTGCTTGGGTGTGAACACAAAAAACGCTGGCGAATAACACGCGCCGATATTCGTTCCGGTGTGTACGAGCCTTAACACTGTTGAATGCAAGTCGCTTTGGATAAAAGCGTCTGCTAAATGACTAAACGTAAATGTAATAATCTATAGTCTTTTCTACTGCAGATCTACAGTCTGTAGAGCCGCGGTCAGTGACGGATTTCCCTCTGTCTTGTACAATTTCTGTACACAGATGCTACTGGTTAAACGCTCACCTGCCCAGGGAGCGATCATCATAACGCGAGGCATCATCTCGTCCAGAGTGCTTGATGTTGACATCCGCCCCACCTCTCCTGGTGCCACCCAGTCCACCACCTGTATTAAAATAAAAGAAATCTCAGTATTTGTCTTGGTCTGAGCCATTTAAACATATCTATTTAGACTTGCAACAACAGTAAGATGTTTATGTTTAGTATGTTTGAAGTTTTCAAAAGCAAACTCAAAACATACTTATTTCACCAAACGTATGGAGACTGATTGATCATAGGTACACGTTTACACTGGTTGTAGCTGTAGGTACACGCTCACACTGGTTGTAGCTGTAGGTATACGCTCACACTGGTTGTAGCTGTAGGTACACGTTTACACTGGTTGTAGCTGTAGGTACACGTTTACACTGGTTGTAGCTGTAGGTACACGTTTACACTGGTTGTAGCTGTAGGTACACGTTTACACTGGTTGTAGCTGTAGGTACACGCTACACTGGTTGTAGCTGTAGGTACACGTTTACACTGGTTGTAGCTGTAGGTACACGTTTACACTGGTTGTAGCTGTAGGTACACGTTCACACTGGTTGTAGCTGTAGGTACACGTTTACACTGGTTGTAACTGTAGGTACACGTTTACACTGGTCGTAGCTGTAGGTATACGTTTACACTGGTTGTAGCTGTAGGTACACGTTTACACTGGTCGTAGCTGTAGGTATACGTTTACACTGGTTGTAGCTGTAGATACACACTAAACCGCTCATATTATCACATCTACCCATTAGTTTTTTTTTTCTTTATCTGTTTTCTCCCTCCTCCTAGGGTGGACGCAAACCTCTGACCTGCTGGGTGATGTACCCTTACCCTGATGGAGGGTCTAAGGACAGGGGATGTTGTCTAGTGCAGTCTGTGAAGCCCTTTGAGGCGACTGTTGTGATATTGGGCTATACAAAAATAAATGTCTTGTCTTGATGTGGTGGTGGATATTTCTACAGTAGAAAATATTTTAGTTCTTTGGGCAGAGTAAAAATCTGCAACGGGCCAAGAATAGCTTTTACTGATTAACAATGGTGCCACTGACTCGATTGGCCAATTATGTCTCACAAGGCACAATGAAGAACCTCACAATTGCACAAGCAGTTTTGGCTGATTTAGCCCAAGTCTGAGGTGATGTGCAGCCCTTTGGTACTCAAGTGCCAAAAACCTGTGTACTAGGATTGGGCGCCATGGCGATTATACATTTACATTTAGCAGACGCTTTTATCCAAAGCGACTTACAAGTGAGGAAAACAATGGAAGCAATTTTAACAACACAAGGTACAAAAAGCATAAGTGCACAAAAAAAAACTAGTCAGTTTAAACCCAGCACAGTTTACAAAGCTAAGGATAAGAGAATTTTTTTTTTTTGAAGAAAGGAATCGATAGAAAGGAAGTAGAACTCAGTGTTTGTCAGTCAGGTGTTGACGGAAGAGATGTGTTTTCAGGTGTTTTTTAAAGATGGCTACAGAATCTGCTGATCTAGTAGCAGCAGGTAGATCATTCCACTAATGTGGAACAGATCCAGAGAAGGTACGCGAGAGTGATTTTGTACCTTTTTGGGACGGTACCACCAGACGTTGTTCATTTGCAGAGCGCAGGGATCTGGTAGGAACGTAGGTCTGTATTAGTGAGTGGAGATATGGGGGTGCAGAACCAGTGGTGGTCTTGTAGGCCAAGAGCATAGCTTTTAACTTGATGCGGGCATCAACAGGAGCCAGTGTAACCTAATGAATAGAGGAGTTACGTGCGCTCTCTTTGGTTCATTAAAGACCACTCTTGCCAAGACAAGAGCCTGGACTAGAATTTGCGTGGAGTGCTCTGATAGGAAAGGTCTAATTTTTCTAATGTTGTAGAGGACGAATCTACAGGACCGGGTGGTGCTGGCGACATGACTTGTGAAGTTTAGCTGATCATCAATTACCACTCCCAGATTTCTGGCAGTGCTGGACGGTGTAATGGTTGATGGGCCTAGTTGAATGGAGAGGTTGTGGTGGGTCTTTGGATTGGCCGGAATCACAAGCAGTTCTGTTTTTGCAAGGTTCAGCTGCAGGTGATGGTCCTTCATCCGAAGTGAGATGTCACTCAGACATGCCGAGATTATATCGTATACCACGGTATCAAAAGATGCCCACAATTTCACTCAATAAGCCATGATATCGGCGTGTGTAAATATTTGGTTTAAACATGCAACGTTTTACTTTTATAGTACCAGCAGCAGCATGAGCCTGTAAATCCCAATAAAACGTATATAGTCATATCTGGTGATTTTAATGTGCATGTGGATAATGTTTGTGACAGAAATGCCAAAGAACTTTCTACTATTCTTGATACTTTTGGTCTTTGTCAGCATGTTAATGAGCCGACCCATAACAGAGGTCACACTCTGGACCTGGTCATTACTAAAGGTGTTCATATTTCAGATGTCACTGTGATTGATGTTGCTCTATCTGATCATTCTTGTGTCTTTTTCCATCTGTCCATAATTCCAAAAGTTGCTGTTGGGCCTACTGTTGTAAAAAAGAGACACATTAACGATAACACCAGGACACAGTTTATGGAGGCAATCAGGTTTGAAAATGCCTCATCAGGTCAAGTTGATGATTTGTTGAATTGTTATACTTCAGGTGTTTTAAATGTTATGGACAAATTTAATTCATTATGAGTTATACAAAAAAAATTTGCATGTTTTCAATTAAACTTTGCAAAAAGCAAGAGAAATATTCTTCTCAGAGATCATCAACAACAGCAGTAACAACTCGCGTGTCCTGTTTGCTACAGTGAACAGATTAACAAATCCTCCAGCTCCATTTCCTCCAGAATTAGTTTCCATCACTAAATGCAGTGAGTTTTCATTGTTTTTAACGACATGGTTCAAGGCATTAAACATGCGATACAGTCCAAAGGGCATAAAACAACACTGCAGCCACCTAGGAGACACTTGGTTGGTTTAACACATTTTACACAAATTAATGACAGAACAATTGAAAAAACTGTCTCCAGCCTGAGTTCATCCACCTGCTGCCTCGATGTTTTACCCACTAGATTTCTAAAATCAGTACTAAGCAGTTTGTTTCCACAACTCACTGATATAGTCAATAATTCCTTACAGCCTGGAACATTTCCAAGGGCCTTAAAAACTGCTGTCATTAAGCCTCTCCTAAAGAAGAGCAGTCTTGATGCTACAGTGCTCAACAACTATCGGCCCATATCAAACCTGCCATTTTTAGGGAAAGTCATCGAAAGAGTTGTATATCAACAACTTAATGACTTTCTATTACTTAACAACTGCTTTGATCCTTTTCAGTCAGGATTCAGGCCCCATCACAGACTGAGACTGCACTTATCAAAGTCACAAATGACATCCGTATGAACACTGACGCAGGCAAAGTCTCTGTCTTAGTTCTGTTGGACTTGAGTGCTGCGTTTGATACAGTGGACCATGAAATCCTGACAAAGATTAGAGGAGGGTTTTTCAACCAGTGTGCGACGGTACACTTGTGTGCTGTGAGAGATCGTCAGGTGTGCCATGGAAAATTATTAAATTTCACCTGATTGGTACGTTAGGCGAGCGGCAATGGATAAATTTACATTTAGTCATTTGGCAGACACTTTTATCCAAAGCGACTTACATTCACCAGTGTCACGGCTGGAACACCACTGGAGACAAGGTGGGTTATGTGTCTTGCCCAAGGACACAACAACAGTATGAACTGTGGGGAGAGCGGGATTCGAACCGCCTACCTTCCGGTTGAAAGACGACCGCTCTACCACTGAGCCTTGGGTCCTGGAGAAAATTTTGACCTAGATAAAGGCCCTAGCTAGAGTAGTGGGCAGAAGAAAGATAAAGGTAAGCTCAATACAATGAAAGTTATCTTGCTGTTGGATTTACTTATGCTGGGGAAGCAACCGAGTCAAACTATTTCAGTTCTGTATCGCTATATTTTGCTGTAAAATCACCTTAATGGTTTTGCACCAAAAAATATTTCTGACATGCTTGTTACTTATGAACCTCCTCGGACTCTGAGAACATCTGGGACAGGCCTTCTGCTCGTGTCCAGAGTTAGAACTAAACAAGGTGAAACAGCGTTTAAGTTTCATGCAGCAAAAACCTGTAACAGCCTCAACTTTAACAATGTTCAAGAGGAGGTTAAAAACCTTCCTCTTTAGCTCTTTATACAACTTAGTTTTTTATTTATTTATCTGCACTCTTCTTTTAAAATGTTTAATTTTTCTTATGTTTCTTAATCTAAACCTTGTAAATTGTCTTTTATTCCTGTAAAGCACTTTGAGTTACCCAGTGTATGAATTGTGCTATATAAATATAGAATACTGCGTTATCCCTCGTCCTTCCGTTGATATTGTAGTAGTGTTGTCACGATACTGGAATTTCTAACTACGATACGATACCTTCAAAAACATCGATATTCGATACCATTTTCGATACCAAAGGGAAAACAACTGTCACAATATTATTATTATTATTTTTTTATTTAAAGATAAATATAAAATCAGCCAAGGTCCGCTTAGACCTTAGTTAACTTTCCTCACCGTGAGGGGTCCGGAAATTTTTAATAAAAGGATATGTGTTTGAATATAATTCTTTAAAGTTAAGTCTCATTTATTCCACCCCTACAGCCTCTTAAACAATATGGAGATGAATGTTGATAATTCACTGTTTTCTGTATTTTATTCTTTGGTTACATGAGGAGGATGTTTGAGTGTTTAGCTTTCACAAAACACAGCTCACAGACAAAAGGGAAATACTACAAAATCAAAAGAAGCTAAATTTAAAGCTCAGGACCTGGTGGTTTAATGACAACAGCCTGGAATCCTGCATATTATGCCTAGTACTCCTTCATGTGTGAGAACATTTTAAATACAAAATCATCAATTCAAGCCAAATTATTTTCTGATTAAAATAAACGTTCCCTCCCGTCCATAACGTCAGTGAATCTTTATTATGTTTTGCCAAGGCTTTTAAATTTTAGTTGTTTCTAACTCATCAGGCTATGCTAAACATGTTGAAATTTCCCGCTGCTCTGTCCGTAACCATAGTAACCTGAGGACCCGCGCGTGTTGACGTAGCTGTCCTAGAAGTGCCGGTTCAAAAATATGTTTTACACAATGCGTTTGTAATTATGAATAATGTCGTACTGTCCAGATCGCGGTCCGCCTTTTGAAGACCCCTGATGTAGTGCACTTGTTCAAAGGCCTCTCAGATTGTCATACTTTCAGAAACAAATAGTGCAAGTAAAAAAAAAAAAAAAATCGATATCGATTCGGCATCGAAACTTCGGGAAATGAGTATTGTATCGTTTGAGATATTTCAGTATCGATATTTATCGAAATATCGATATTTTTTACAACACTATATTGTAGTACCACAGTTCAGCTTAACAGAGAAAATCAAATCGTTTAAAATATCTTGAAATATTGAAAAAAAAATATATATATATATAAAACTTTAAAGAGCCCTTGTTAACCCTTTAGGTGCCAGGGTTTATTAATAAAAGATACGGTTAGGGTTAGACTAGAAAATGGTGAGGCATGATCCAAAGTGAAATAATTTTATGCATCCAATTTGCATACCATGACGTTATATGTTGGCGGTTATGTTACAGTACATAAACATTAAATTATATTTTTTTCTGAAAATAAAATGATTAATAACAGCAACTTGTAAAGCAACATTAGTAAACTACAGTATAACTACAACATCTAATATACTATAACTAGTAAAATGTATGGAAAAGGATATGAGAAATATATACATGTACTGTAGGTTCGGTTGCAGAACACTACAGTTTGTAGTGCAGTTTTTTTTTTTTTTTAAAGAGTGTGGGCCCTCTTATCGCAAAACACAGCCATCACTTTCATTGCTATTGCTTCTTTTACTAGTGCGTCAGTGCTGACTAGGTTTACCCCTGCCTCTCCCTCCTGTACTGGGAAAATAGTCAGGATGAACATGTATATCTTCCACATGGCTTTCACTGGAAGCCACATTATTCCCAACCTCCCGTCACTACCACGGCCAGAGCAACATGCAACAAAATCTTGGTTGCCGTCAGAAAAGCATAATTGGATGTGCACTTAGACTAATCTAATGGGCTGTTAATTAAGAGTTAATTTAAGAAACCCACCTAGTCTGCGAGGCCTCCATCCTTTAACAGTGCGTCCTCGTTCCACATCCACCAGCACTCTTCGGCCATCGATCTTCTTCCCATCTGCATGCTTGTAGGCGGCTGTGGTAGAGCAACAGGAAAAGAACAAGCAGAGGTGAGGCTAGAGCATGATGTCAGTGCATCTAAGTGGCCAAGGAATCAGTGCATCATACTGACCAGGAGCAGGCGAGGCCGAGAGGGCCGCTCTCTGGGCAAAAGCCGATGAATAATTGGAGTAGACCTCCTTCCACCAGATGAGTGCGCAAAATCTTTATACAATTTTTTTTATAAATCACTGGGGCACTAATGTCTACTAAAATTGACGTGCTTTTATAACTCGGAAGATAATAAAAAAGCCTATTACATACAATACCTGATTAAGAAGGTTCTCTGTAGAGGTTAACACACTTTGATTAAGAAAGGGAGATCCTTCTACATGACTCACTATAATAGATGCTGTTTTAGCTGTATGCTAGGTTGCATGCTGGTTCTTATTTTTGGACCAGCCAATAGATTACCATAGAACAGTTAGTTTGAAACAAACTTCCACAGAAACTACATACATAGTTTAGAGCATGAAAAATTGCTTGACAGAATTAAACAAAAAGGTTCTACTGGGCTTTGTTAGAAACTGCTTTTAGCTATAAATTACCAACTTGTGATTGTCAACTGATTAGAGGTCTGTCTGAAGGCAGTCCAGATTAACAGAAAGCGCGCAGGTTCTTAGACTCCAGAACCAAATCAGAGGTCAGACCAGAACGGGCACAAAGCCAGAAGATGGACATGCTGTTCTCCGAGTGTAGCTTAACATGTCTGTGTATTCCAACACTAACAGATACACATGCACAAATTCAAAATCAGGCTTTCAATTCATTTATTTAAAATTACGTTTAAAACTAAACACATTTAAGTGTCCTGCTTTGCTTGTCTTTTTTTTTTTTTTTTTTTTTTTTTACAAAAAGATACTAGGCTTTCATAAAATGAAAACAGTCGCACTAACGTGCTAGTACTAATGAACATATTGCAGTGGCTTTAACTTGATAAAACAATTAACTGCTTCCAGATGCAACAGCAACAAACTGGAAGGAACTAACAATATAGAAATATCATCCCACACACATCAATACAGCACACACCCCACTAGGTTTTGCAATTGTGATTTGGAGATCCTGACGGCATAGAGGTTGCAGTGGTGAGCTCTATAGGAAATACACCAGGCCTTACCAAAGAGTAAAACAGCAAACAGTCCGAGGGCCTTACCCAATACCCTCATTAACCATGACTCCTCAGTCTCAGGACAGATCCTGTCACAACACCTACCCAGGGCCTTCCCAGAGCCCCTTTTGAGCCTGAAGATGACAACGTCAAAACCATTTTAGGGCCTTACCAAACCCCCAGCTGTTCAACAAAAGCTATGCACAACTCAGTATTAATTTAAAAATCACTTAATCCTAAACTATTCCTGGACAAACCCAGGGAAACTTAAGTACTATGCACTCTCACTTTCTGTTCTTATGTACATTTTGTCTAGATATCCTTAAGTGGTGTAAAATGTAGGAATGTTTATCCAATTTGATTCTCATACTCGCCCTCATTGCCCTTTTTATTTAAGCCGTGTTACACTTGTGACTTGCATTGGCATTGTAAATGCAATTTATGGTGAGTCTCATTGAGCCCCATCTTGGTATGCTCAATTTGTCAAGAGGTAAGGCTCTAGACACATTGAAACTTAAACATGTTTTGCTCATCTAAGGGGTCCTAACAAGTTAAAACACAAAAATCTATGCTCACCAGACATGTGGGAGCTGCTCACTGTTCAACTAGCTGAATGGTCATTGTTGAGCAATACTTGCCAATGGCTATTACTGCACACCATTAAATTAGGTTAACATTTACTCTGACACAAAATAGCCTAACTATGAGAACTAACATAAGGTGAAGGCAATAAAACCGGAGCCTGTTAAAGCAACAATAGGACTGTTCAGCTGTGACATTATCAGAGAGGTTTGATAATAAATACTGTTCAGATAAGTTCATATTTCCAATAGAAATGTTAACTAACTTCATATCACACTGCAGACTAAATTAAGTGTTCTATAGGGAATCTGTGCAGTACATGCTAAACAGGTTTATAGCATGTAGTTTACACAGGCCAAGGCAACTTTAATAAAAAGGGTTAAATCACTGGGCAGCATCTCAAAATGTAGTCAAGAGTGCAATCAACTATTAAGTTTGAAATGCACTGATTGCAAACTGTCATGCTTTTCCCACTGAACATCCCTATGTAGTATATGAGGGTGGAAAGAAATCTTACCCATCATACAAACCCATTATACCAACCATATACTGAGCTGTGGTAGTAGGGAGTAGATGTATCATAAGCAGCATCATCTGCCAGCCAGCTCTGGCCAATAGCCATCACAGATTGGCGGCTGCAGTGGCAATGAGAACAACAAAAAGTTAATACACTATAGAGCCCCGCATTATACCCTCCCTCAAGTCACCCAAAGCTGCGATCCAACAACTCTGGTCGTGAAGAGCTCACCGCAGTGACGGTGCCTTGGCTTTTGGTGGCACTATTCACTAATGTCATTTGAATTATCACTGCAGTGTTACAAACGTCTCACCATGACCAGGGTTGAAGACGTGGCTTATTCCAGCCAAACCAAAAGTAGTACCTAAGTACCTTTACAAAAATGAGGCATCTGAATAAAGACATTGACACTTGTAATGTGCCTGTTCAATGCTTGGTGAACAGGATAACCTTGTGCTTACCACAAATGTCCAACAGCAGAGCTGCTCTTCCACAGAGCTACCACGTCTGACAGTTATAGAAAATGTGCCCTGTGACAGCCCAACAAGTTCAGGTTCAAAGTTTAAATACATTCTACCTCTTGCAACCCCTGATTTTCATGATGCCCCATTCAAACTGTTGTTTCCCTCCAAAATCAGACTATAATTCAACTACTGACACGCACAACACAGAGACACAGCACACAACCATGGAGCTAACACAGGAACATGCACATTGCTACTGGATAAATGTGGATGTCAGCACTACTCATGAGGGGTATGAAGAGATGTCACCCGCTAGATTTAGAAAGGAGGTTGACCTAAAGCATTTAGGTTTATAGAGAACCCAATCAGACAGTTCAGTGCACAAATGGTAGAACTCTGTCGTACTCACAGTGCATGTCACGCTCGTGTTCATATTCGATGAAAGCATAGCCGCGGGGCTTCCCCGTCCTCTTGTTGTACACAATGTAGATCTAAAATAAAGCACACACACTCATTCCTTTAACATGTGTGATCAAATAGATTCTCAATTCTTAATGTTTACACAACTACAAACCCAATTCCAATAAAGGTGGGACATTGTGCAAAATGTAAATTAAAACAGAATGTAATGACTTGCAAATCTCATAAGGACAGTATTTTATTCACAACAGAAGTCAGGATAGCTGAAAGTCATTTTATCATTTCAGTAAAAACATCTTTTAATTTGATGCAGCAACCTGTCCCAAACATTCAGGTCAGCCACTGAGTATAAAAGGAGAATTTTGATTGCTGTATCAAGAAGCCATACAGTATGTGAACAGTGCATCCAGAAACTCTGTCTCAGCCATCCAACACTGACCTTTGACCCTGTCTTTTTTAGAGCTTTCTTCAGACTTTTGATATTGTGTTCTGTAGATAGTGGCATATTCAAAGCAATATTTCAAATTAAAATCTTTCACAAATTGTTCTACAATTTTTAGACTTTTCATAGATTGGTGAACCTCTGCCCATCTTGACTTCTGAGAAACTTCCTAAAATACTCTTTTATACTTTTGACTTCTATCCAAACTGTATAACAATATGTTAGACTTTAGGAGTGCCTTGGTGGCAGAGAAAGAGGCTGGGGGGTCGGTGTGGTGGTGATCGTTTATTCTGTATTTTTCACACTTCCTTTTCGTGTATTGACTTGTCTATGAAAACATACATATAGATTTGGATTTAAATTGTTTACACCCAGTCATGTGTCTGACCCATTTCCATTTGATAGATTTTTCTCCAGCTGTATTTTTTTTAGTCCCACTTACATTGAAATGGTAAATTGTCAGTTTCAAAAAGTAATTTTTGCACATACTCAATTTCCTCTAGTCTCTAAATATGTTGCAGATTTTAACCATTAATCCCCTTAGCCCAAGAGGTCTGCGTTTGCTTTGAGCGAGCTCTGGGCTTCTTCAAAAAAAAAAAAAAAAAGACAAACCTGACAGACAAGAGTGATGCAGCGATGTGGACAGACCAATATAAAAAGGCAGATTGATGTTGATTGGGGTGTACTCAACTGCCTCTGTATGAATTAACTCACAGGGCAGGTGGGTAGAAATTAATCGGTTAAGATGGGACCTCCAAATCAACGTTACCTACATACACTACATACACTCTTAAACACAAACGCCCCGCAATATGGTTCTTCTATCACAAACTGATTTCATGAAGACTATACATTACTTGGTGGTTGCCACCTAAACTAAAGAGGGCTATGGCAAACACTGACATGTTTTAACTCATGTACATTTGTGTACAGACAAACAGTAAAAACATACCCTTTTGATGGGGCCATACACCTCAAACTCACGACGAAGTTTAGACTCTGTAGTATCATAGTTCTGAAGGAAAAAAAAAACAGTAAGTGGAAACAAGACTTTTGCCCTGTTTGAAAATTTAGGACAGGTTGGGTACTCACCACTCGTGCCACAAACAAAGTCTTGAAGGCATCCCCTTGAGCATTTGGATCATTGTGGGGATCCCCTGCAAATAAAGAGTGGGCAATGAGAAAAACAAAATCAAAAGTTCACAGTTAAAATAAAGTCAAATTATAACGTACACAGTTTCAATTCTGTCTCCAACACTGCTTGTCTTCTCTCAATCTTCTCTCGTCTCTGAATAAAATAGATTAAAAAAAAAAAATGAAATTATAGGCTTTATATACACAATAGGGAATTGTGACAGGGCATAGGTCCTCATCCAGTTCTCATATCATCATGCACAAAACATTGCAAGCTTAAAAATATTTCACAGACTTCTTAGAAATCCTCTTAAGATTTGAGAGTACCTTCCTCTCGAGCCGCTCCTCTCTAGTCTCTGCCCTGGTTGGTGGAGGAGCATCTCTGGGATCCTTGACAAGCAAGAAAGACAAAAAACTTTTTAATGGAGAAAAAAATTAAGAGGTAGGGTTGAACAATAAATCATTTTTGCAATTAAATTGCAATATTAAAAAATGAGAGGCCGCAAAAACTGAATTTTTAGCCAAACAGACGAAGAGGTCTAGTTAAGGACTGGTTAGACACTGGTCATGTTGAGCCCTGTCCCGCACTAATTTGAAGAGCAAACACTACACTCATCGGCCACTTTATTAGATAAGCCTTGGAAGTACCGGGTTGGACCCCCTTTTGCCTTTATAACTGCCTTAATTTATTGTGACAGATTCTACAAGGCGTTTGAAGCATTTCTCATTGATTTTAGTCCATATTGACATGATAGCATCACGCAGCTGCTGCAGATTCTTCCATGGTGCAATTCTTACGTTCCACCACATCCCAAAGGTGCCTTAACGGATTGAGATGTGGTGACTGTGGAGGCCATTTGAGTAAAGTGAACTTACTGTCATGTTTAAGAAACCAGTGTGAGTATTTCAGCTTTGTGACATGGTGCATTATCCTGCTGGAAGTATCCATCAAAAGATGGGTACACTGTAGTTATAATAATAAGCACTTTGAGTGCCTACTACAGTAGGTGGAAAAGTGCTATATATAAAAAAATATATACTTTTTTTTTGGGTGTGACATGGTCAGCAACAATACTCAGGTAGGCTGTGACGTTTAAACCAGCGCTCCCCAACCTTTTATGCGCCACGGACCGGTTCAATGTCGGACAATATTTTAGTAATGATTTTCACGGACTGGCCTTTAAGGTGTGGCGGATAAATACACACAATAAAATGATAAAATCTAATATTTTCTAAATTTATTAATAAAAGTGTATTTTAATGCAGGGTGCTTGGTTGTCTCCAAGAGGCAAAGCAGTTTTGAAGGCTTCATTGCCTCATTAGAGAGCAGAGCGGGCATGGTTCCCTTTTGCGAAGAAACTCTCCAAAACTCTCATTTTGCTAGCTTTGGGGTTCAGTTTTAGCGGCAATATATTACGTGACCAGGACAAGCGTCAAGAGTGAGTCATAGATGGATGTAATGGAGGGAAACTGGTCATTTTCCAAAATAAAACATTGTTCAGACTCGAATAATAAATAAAACAGAAATAATGTATGTTATTTATTCTTTCTCTGCGGACCGGTACGCGGCCCGGGGGTTGGGGACCGCTGATTGTAGCAATGCTCAATTGGTACTAAGGGACCCAAAGTGTGCCTAGAAAATATCTCCCACACCCTTACACCCCCACCCTGAACCATTGAGACAAGACAGGATGGATCCGTGCTTTCATGTTCTTTACGCCAAATTCTAGCCCTACCATCTGAATGTCGCAGCAGAGTCAGACCAGGAAACATTTTTCAAATCTTTTTATATATATATATATATATATATATATATATATATATATATATTTTTTTTTTAAGTTATTAATACTTTATTAAAATACCCTATAGTAGTGCTATGTTAACGAGTAGCACACTGGTCTGTTGCTGCACTGCAGTCACCTCACGTTAACAGAGAGAGGACCAAACACAGACAGATATGGTCTAAATGCCTTTGTTTGAACATCCTTAAACAAATAAAAAACAGCAAACAGTTGCTATTCCGTGTTCCGTCACATCTGTTGTGTCATGCCTCACTGGAGCAGGAGGAAAGGAGTGAGCGCATGGAAGCTGGACTTTAGCGTTTGGAAACCCAAACCAGGTCTTGTATTGATTGGTAGCTTATATTGGACACAAAAGTGTGTTACAGTTCTGTATTATAATAATCATCATGAGAGTGGGTCAATTAGCAGCTAATGAGCAAAAGAGCACTCAGACGAGCTGTAGCCTACCACCAGAGAGCAGTGTTGGTCATCCTCCTTCAACCCTTGTGCCCTGATGGGGACACAAGTGTCCTTTTTAACTTTTTTTTTGATAACTTAGAGGTTGTTGGGTATTTTTCTATGATATTTGGCAAAGGTGTGTATTTTATAACATTTTGAAATTTTAAACACAAATTCAATTTTACTTATTTTTTGCACTTGGTTCAAATTCGGAATATATTCCAATATTTGCCATTTATGATCAGGACTGAAGTAAATTAAGAGATTTATGCAAAAAAAAGCAGAAAGAAATATTAACATACTATTTTTATGGTGTTTTGGAAGAGGACATTTTTTGTCCCCAAATGGTAACAGTGTAACTGGCACATCCACAACTCTAATAATTCCCCCAAGAAAATTTCACTTTGCAATCAGATTTTTAACAATATTTGGGGGTGCCATCACATACACTGGCATATAAAGAGTTAAAATTCTAAAAATATTCAATTATTTGGCATTTATGATCAGGACTTAAGTGGATTAAGAGATTTATGCAAACAAAGTAGAAAGAAATGACATACTATTTTTATGACTTTTAGGAGGACATTTTTGTCCCGAAATGGTAACAGTGTAACTTTTTAAAATTAGAGTACGAGGGTTAAAAAAGTAGTTACATTTACACACTACTTCTCCCAAAATGTAGTTGAGTTAGTAACTCAGTTACCACATTGTAAAAGTAGTTAGTTACTCAAAAGTATTTGTTAAGTTATTTTTTATGTTCTATAACACTATTACGTTCTATAACATTATAATATTATAACAATATCAAAGATGTTTATATTAACTGATTGAAGAATAATTACACCATTTATAGTATTTTAGAAAATGTTGTATTTATTTGAACTCAATAGATTGCAGTCTGCCATATGATATACATAGGAATAAAAACATAAAATAAATATTGAAAATAAAATTTAAGTGAAAAATTAAGACACACAAATGTAAACTTGGGTAAAAAACAAATGAAGACCTGGTCATTAAGTGAAAATCTCTGTACCTGTAAATTATTGCACAACAGAACACAATCCAACTCTCTCTGAAGATTAACATGTTCATATTCAGTGAAAATGAACAATACATTAATCTATTCTAAAATACTCCTCTCATCTAACAACTAAACCAGTGGTTGTAACGTAGGAGGAGAAACAAACAAGTGTTGTGTTAGCATGTGTTGATGTGAGGTGCTTCATAAGATTTAAGTGGCTTGAGGCAGACGTGGATGAAGAATTTTTTCCTGGACCTTGCATGTTACTGAAACATTCTTGCCTTTAATTTAAATTAACGAGAAGTAGGGCCGGTACTTCCAGTTCGAGGCTTGTTGCCATTGTCGCTGGCGCCGTCTAGAGCGTGCAGTGAGACCACGTGAGCAGGGCACCGCCCACCCAGCCAATCAACATCGCTTTTGCAACGGTGTCATCATCCTCACCTCTGCTCTCTTCAGGCAGCTGATGTGTAGCCAAACCATGACACCGCGTGCTTTATTCAACCAAAGTGTAGTAACGCGACACTTTACATTCTCAGTAAAAATAACGTGTGTCCCGAGACACTGTGGCACATACTGCGAGAGAACATTTTGCATAATAAACGAGCAACAGAAAACTGACAATGTTTAAGAGTTTGGATGCGTCATTAAAATATACATTTTCACACACAATCTGAATGTCATTAGCATTTGTCCCTTACTTACAAGCAGTCACCAAATCAGAGTGTGGGAAATATTAGTCACACATTCCCTCTGGTGAATAAGATTTAACTATTTTAATATTTTAACCACGATTGTTGTTATCCCTGACTGAAGTAAAAAGCTGCATTTTACAGAATTATTCTGTCAGAGCTCAAAAGACTGGCAGGAGCAGGACAAATGGAGAATTTTAGCCATTTTACCCATGATTATGTTTCAGGCTGATGTTAAGGTATCGTTATAGTATCGGTATTGTGATACTTAAGCCAGGTATTGAACCAAACTCAATTTTTTTGTATCCTGACAACACTACCCGCTGTGGTCTTCTGCTGCTGTAGCCCATATGCTTCAAGATTCGACGTGTTGTGCCTTCATAGATGATATTCTGCATACTATATTTTGTTGTAACGAGTTATTTGAGTTACCGTTGCTTTTCTATTATCGCTAACCAGTCTGCCCATTTTCCTCTGACAACAAGACATTTCTGTCCTCACAACTGCCGCTCACTGGATATTTTCTTCTATTCGTACCAGTTTCGGTAAACCCTAGAGGTGGTTGTGTATGAAAATCCCAGTAGATCAGCAGTCTTTGAAAAATTCAGACAAGCCCGTAAATGTAACATTTGTAATATGTAACTTTTTTGTAAATGCATTAGAGTTGCCTAATGGCTACTTTATCATCTCTTGTCCATGGAAAGATGTTAAAATGTCACCCTAAAACAATTCATATTTTAATTGACTCTCGCGCCATTATTTCTGAACATGAGTGTCATGCAGGGCCTGATCTAGGAAGTGATGTACTAAAAAGGAAATGCAGCTTTCTCTCAACAACTAGCGCTAAAGCAAAATTAAACTAAGATACTGTCACTGCACAAAAAGGTTTTAGTGGCTGTTAAAAGATGGACAAAAAATAAAATAAATCACAATTAGATTTTACTAAATTATTCAGCTCTATTAACAGGTTACCTCAAAATGTCTGATGAAGGGTGCAATTCCACAGTAAGGCTGGTTATGGTGTTTCTCGTGGGGTAGCTTTTCCAGTTGGGGCAGGAAAGGGATAGGGTCTCGTGGGGCAAAGAGAGCCAGGAGGTTAGGCGGCAAAAACTGCGTCATCTTTTACCTACATAAAAAATATATATACATGTTCATTAAAAACACACTGTACACAATTACACACTATTGTTGGACCGAAAAATATTTTGATTTGATTGATTGGGAAGTTGATGAACATACACGAGACAAACATGCCAGATTGTTGCAATAGGCTAATATAAGATAACTACTATAGACTAATTTAAGCAGAAGAACAGCCTCAACAAGAAAGATGTTCAATTAACAATTCTATTTCGCGACCACATTAAATAAGCCTAAACCAGACCTGTGTCATGCTTTTTCCTGTAACGAGGGGTAGTCTGTGTGTGTGTGCTTTTGGACGAGGTCTCATGGGTCGGTACTCGCTCATTGTTCTCCTTGTTGTAGTCATTGTTAGTGACTTGTGGTAATTACAGTTTTAAGATTTTATTTACAAAAAACTAAAACAAATTTGTGCTCGATATCGATACTCTGTCTTAATGAACTGAAAGACTAATAAATGGAAGCAATTAAAAATTATTTGAAGACAAATCTGTTCCAGAAAAAGTGAGATTTTGCCCAAGTATTTATAATATTAGCGGAACCAGGCTTTGCTCTCACTAAAAGTATGGCAGGCCACATTAGCAATACACGCTCGGTATCGTTAGCCAACAGCTATTCATCACGAGAATCCAAAGGTCACATAAAACCGGGCCTATAAATAGTAACATTGGAGGTTTAAGGCCAGGATCAAAGAAATACATTGAGGATGTAGTTTCTACTGCTACTATGATGTAACATTAAGCGACGTATAACAAGCTAAGCTATCAGTAAGACACGAGGACATACTCTTACCTTCACTCATCCAATGTTTCAACCAAGTTATACCATGGGCCAGAAAATGGTTCGAATGGTGGATATAACACTATATGGGTCTTTAGTTTATTACAGACTAAACGTATATACGAAGAACAACTAACGCAAATACGCAGAGTGAACGTTAAACGTGTGGCCTATGATCACCCAGGTAAAATGGCGGGATGCCGTAAAGCGACCCGTAAGACGACGTAAACGTCTTCTTCGATTAGTGTTTTGATTGTAAATAAACTAGCTTTCAAGTTGGTGCGCCATCTAGTGGACTGGTCTCCGCACCACAAACATCACTAGCCACATGACTTTCGCTTGCACTTAATCTCCTCTCATTAAGCTGCAGGTTAGTGAGTGTAACTTCATCATCCACAAACATATTTCTTTGTTTTTGCAGTTGCTAACATTTTTTATATCCAGACCTTAGATTAAAAAATCTTTAATGAGTTGAAGACAGAGGTTGATGAGGAGATATTTGATTTCCACATCAAGAAACAAGACATAGGCATACTAGAAATTTGTTCTTCAAGGCCAAATCAGAACGGTGAGTTATTTCCTACCTATATTTTTATCTCAGGAATTAAAAACTTATAAGGTTTTGAAACTGACATTAAGCTACAAAAACATACAAAAAAGCTATAAAACATAATAGTATATGCATCTCATTTAGGGTCATCTTGCAATATTGTGTCCATTGAAATTATTTTTTGTGGCAGTTTTTTTAACAGCTCTTTTGCAAGTTACATATTACATAATAGTCCTGCTCCAGTAAAGAGGCAAGGCAAGGCAAGGCAAGGCAATTTTATTTATATAGCACAATTCATACACTGGGTAACTCAAAGTGCTTTACAGGAATAAAAGACAATTTACAAGATTTATATTAAGAAACATAAGAAAAAATTAAAAACATTTTAAAAAGAAGAGTGCAGATAAAAGAAAAAACAAACACTTTAGGTTGTAGTGTAGGCGGAGCTAAAGAGGAAGGTTTTTAACCTCCCCTTGAACATTGTTAAAGTTGTGGCTTGTTTTACTTCATCTGGGAGTCTGTTCCAGGTTTTTGCTGCATGAAACTTAAACGCTGCTTCACCCTGTTTAGTTCTAACTCTGGGCACGAGCAGAAGGCCTGTCCCAGATGTTCTCAGAGTCCGAGGAGGTTCGAGGAGGGTTTGTTAATCTGTTCACTGTAGCAAACAGGACACGCAGGTTGTTACTATTGTTGTTGATGATTTCAGAGAAGAATATTTCTCTTTCTTTTTGCAAAGTTTGATTGAAAACATGCAAATTTTCTTTGTATACCTCATAATGAATTAAGAGTTTCGATTTACGCCATTTTCTTTCAGCTTTTCGGCATTCCCTTTTCTGTGCCCTGACAGAGTGAGCATTGCTCCATGAAGCCTTCTGCCTCGTCCTGATCACTTTAACCTTAACAGGAGCAATGGTGTCCATAACATTTAAAACACCTGAAGTATAACAATTCAACAAATCATCAACTTGACCTGATGAGGCATTTTCAAACCTGATTGCCTCCATAAACTGTGTCCTGGTGTTATCGTTAATGTGTCTCTTTTTTACAACAGTAGGTCCAACAGCAACTTTTGGAATTATGGACAGATGAAAAAAGACACATAAATGATCAGATAGAGCAACATCAATCACAGTGACATCTGAAATATGAACACCTTTAGTAATGACCAGGTCCAGAGTGTGACCTCTGTTATGGGTCGGCTCATTAACATGCTGACAAAGACCAAAAGGATCAAGAATAGTAGAAAGTTCCTTGGCATTTCTGTCACAAACATTATCCACATGCACATTAAAATCACCAGATATGACTATTTGTTCAAATTCTGTGCAAATAACCGAAAGCATTTCAGTAAACTCATTAATAAAATCATGACATTGTTGGGGTGGTTTGTAAAGAACTACATATAAAATAGATGGAGAAAACCTCAACTCCATTTTGAATGACACATACTCAAATGATGAAAACTCACCAAGTGATAGCTTCTGGATAAGAATATTATCCCTAAGAAAGGCACATACACCACCACCCTTTTTGTTTTCCCGCATTTTGGATAAAAATGTGAAATTCGATGGGGTGGATTCAATAAGGACCGCATTTCCAGTACTGCTGTCTAACCATGTTTCTGTTAAAAACATAAAATCAAGCTTATTTGAAGTTATAAAATCATTAATTAAAAAAGATTTGTTTCCCAAAGACCTGACATTGAACATTGCAAGTTTTAAGTCCGTTTGAGCAGGACCTGACTTTATCTGTTTGCAGGGGATTTGAATCAGATTTGTCTGATTAGACAATCTAACTGTTATTTTCTTCTTTAATCTGCAGGAGTACTTTTTTCATTCAGTGGCTGAGGATCCTTTCTTTGTTCAAGAGGGCGCCCAGAACCATTTAAGTGTCTCAGGGAGTGCAGATTATCCGTTAGCCTCCTGACCCCTCCCCTGTTTAGATGTGGGCCCTTTCCTTTGAACAGGTCGTCACGTTGCCAAAACAAGTTAAAGTTATCGATGAAGTGTACTCCTCTTGTCTCACAGGCCTTGGACAGCCATGTATTCAATGCAAGCAGCCGACTGAATTTATTGATCCGTCTGTCGATGTTTGGGAGTGGTCCACTGATAAAGGATTGCACTTCCAGGTTTTCAAGTTTGTCTAAAAGCCTGGAGAAATCCTTTTTTAAAACTTCTGATTCCCCCTTCCTCGTGTCAACTGCACCCACGTGTAACATCAGCTGTTTAATCCCTGTGTGTTTAGACATAACTTGGGGGAGGAGTGCTGTTATATCAGTGACTGTAGCACTTGGAAAGTTGCATGTAGCAAATTTATTATGGTTTACGTCCCTGATAGCACCGTCTCCAAGCAGCAAGATATCTCTGACCTTCACTTTTGGCATATGTAATGTAGACATTCTCCATTACTATAGTGCATAAGGGGTATGTATGTATGGTATTTGTTTTTAACAAAACACACACACATAATGAGGATGTAATGGTTTATTGAAGTGGTTGTAGGGGCAGTGACCAGCCATGCTTACCTGGGTTCAGAGGCAAAATGGAGGCTGAAAGCCTTTGCCTCCATTTTGAATGGGTGGAAGGAACCATTGATTAATTGGAGGGGTATTTGGCTTTGGGTTATATTGGGCATTTGTTGTTGTTCGTGTAATAAGTTGCTTATTGGTTGTTTTAGTTGGGGGTTTTTGTGCATACTTTAAAGCTGTCTTTTGTTGGGGGTTTAATGATGTTTACACTGTAAATATGTATAGTTACTTTATGGTGTTTCCCTTAAGTTGGTTTAGTCCTTCTTTTGTGTTTGGTATTTAAGTCAGGGTGTTTGCATTTGCTGGTTGTTGTGTGTGTGGGCAGAGAAATAAAGATAAAGCCATGTTTTTATAAATCTGAGTCCGCCTCCATCCATATTTGAGTGCCTACGGCCATGTTGACAAGTGGTGCCAGAAGTTTGGAGATTTGAACCGTGACAAAATGGTGAGAGGGGGGAAAAATGTGGACGCAACAGCTGAAGAGGCTGAGCCTTCTACATCAGTAGAAGGAAAAGGGGGAGTGCAGCCTAACAAATTGGACGAGATGATGGGCATGCTTAAGTCTCTTGCAGAGTCCCAAGTAACCAGGGACAAGGAGTTGGAGAACAATGCAGTCCGTCAGGAGAGAAGATGGACAGAAATGGAGCAGCAATTTAAACAAATGCAGGCGCAGGTGAGAGAGCTAGTAGATGAGCGAGGAGAGGAAGAGGACACCTTCAGAGAATATGAAAGGGGTGGAGAACCAGAGGAGGGGCCCTCAGGTTATGGCAACCAAATGGGGAGTTGTTCTCAGACAGGGTAAGGTTTCGAGACCCCAAATTACTACCACACCTGAAGATGATATTGAGCACTTTCTGGCTACTTTTGAGAGGATGGCCCTAGTTTGTCAGTGGCCAAAAAGGGAACTGGCTCTAAGATTAGTTCCTCTGCTCACTGGTAAAGCAAGGACTGCTTATGTGTTAATGGACATGGCTGATACTGGTGAATATGACAAAGTGAAAGAGGCTATTTTGGCTAAATATGAAATAACTGCCGACACATACAGAAGACGGTTCCGGTCCCTGGACGTTCATCAGGGTGAAACCCCAAGAGAACTTTATGTGAGACTGAAAGAGTTATTTTATAAGTGGGCAAAACCTGAGAAGGCCACTATCAAAGATATTGTGGAATTGATGGTGCTGGAGCAGTTCTTGAGGATGGTGAATATAGAGATGGAAGTTTGGATCAGGAGCGAGCTCCAGAAACTGCTGAAGCGGCAGCAAAACTCGCTGAGGTCTTCCTGTCTGCCAGGTCTGGAACCAAGGGGACTACATGCAGCTGGGACAGTCGATCAGCTGAACACAGTAAGCCTGATGGGGGTGAAAGGGAGGTGGTATTGCTCAAGGCAGGACATTCTCTAATCAAAGACCATTTACATCTGATAAACATGTACCTTACAGAAGATCAGGGCCAAAGCCAGATGTGAGGTGTTATCTGTGTAATCAAATAGGTCACACTCAGTACACCTGTCCAGCAACTAATCAGAGTAAGCCCTCATTTTTATGTTCAGTGCCTAGACCGGTGACAGTAACCATGGTTAATACAGCTAAAGAACCAGTGCAGACAACTCCTGTTCTAGTTAATGGCCAACGAGAAATAGCCCTCTTAGATACAGGAAGCTTCCAGTCAGTGGTACTCTCTAGTTTAGTACCAAGGGAGCTTTGGAGTGATACTAAAGCCAAAATATGCTGTGTTCATGGGGATGAAAAGCCCTATCCAATGGCTGACATTTATTTAACTGTGGGTGGTCAGACATTTCTTATGCCGGTAGCCTTAGCACCAAGACTACCCTATGCTGTCATTTTGGGCCTGGATGTTCCAACACTACTTGATTTAGTCACTACTGGTAAAGACAGACCCCAGGACTGTGCTACTAAAGAAAATGATGTGGTCTTGGAGCATGTGCCCGTGGAGAGGAGTTATACTCTAGTGACTACTAGAGCCCAAAAAGCTAACAATCCCCTGGAGGAGCTGCCATTTTATAATGCAGAAATAAAGACTTCACCCATTAAAATGCACAAATCTAAAGCACAGAAGAGGAGGGACAAGTTTTTGGGTTCATCAAAGTCAGAAGACCTCTCAAATTTGCAGCCCAATGTACTTGAGTTTGATATTCCTGCAGATATAGGTGCACTTCAAAGGGCTGATGCAACACTACACCCCTGGTTTGATAAAGTCACTTTGGTAGAGGGTGAACATAGAGGCCGGGTAGATGTACTTGTAGATGCAACATATGTAGTGAGAGATGGAGTTTTGTATCAGTGTAAAGACAAAATTGAGGCCATAGCTCTTCCTGAATCTCTCAGACAGAAGGTGATGGAGCTGGGCCACTCAGTACCCTGGGCGGCATCTGGCTTTTCAAAAATCTTTGCACAGAATAGCAAGACACTTTGTATGGCCAGGCATGTACACACAGATACAGCAGTTCTGTATGTCCTGTCACACATGTCAGCTTACATCAAACAAAGGGGTTCCCAGAGCTCAACTTCAACCATTACCTATTATAAACACACCATTCGAAAGGATAGGAATGGATGTAGTTGGCCCTCTGGAAAGGAGTTCTTCTGGTAACCGTTATATACTAGTTATTTCAGACTATGCCACTCGGTACCCTGAAGCCTTCCCCTTAGATCGGTCAAAGCAAGACAAGTTGCTAATTGTCTTTTACAGCTGTTTTCACGAGTAGGCATAGCTAAAGAGGTCCTTACTGATTGTGGAACAAACTTTTATCAAAACTTCTACAGCAGGTCTATCAGTTGTTAGGTGTGAAGGGTATTAAAACCACCCTTACCACCCCCAGACAGATGGGCTGGTGGAGCGTTTAACCAAACACTGAAGAACATGCTAAGAAAATTTGTCTCAGATTCTGGCTCGGATTGGGATTTATGGCTACCCTATTTACTTTTTGCCTATCGGGAGGTGCCACAAGCTTCAACAGGGTTCTCACCATTTGAACTTTTGTATGGCCGCCAGGTGAGAGGACCATTGGATCTTCTTAAAGAGCACTGGGAAAACCCAAGAGCTACGGGTGAAAATGTGGTCACATATGTTTTGAAAATGAGAGAGAGACTAGACCAAATGACCGAGTTGGCACAGAAAAATTTGGGATTGGCTCAGAAAAGTCAGAAAACTTGGTATGATAGAAAGGCACGTGAGAGAACATTTGTAACAGGACAGTATGTGCTGTTGCTACTCCCTACTTGTGACAGTAAGCTCCTGGCCAGATGGCAGGGCCCTTATCGGGTTACAAAACAACTGGGAAAGGTGACTTATGAAGTGTATATGCCGGATAAAAAGAAGAAACTCCAGGGCTTCCATATTAACTTGTTAAAAGCATATGTGGAACCACAGAACCAGCCGTCGCTCCCGAGTACCGCCGCTGTCCTCCAGAACCAGCCGTCGCTCCCGAGTACCGCCGCTGTCGTCCAGAACCAGCCGTCGCTCCCGAGCACTGCCGCTGTCCTTCAGAACCAGCCGTCGCTCCCGAGCCCCGCCACTGTCGTCCAGAACCAGCCGTCGTCCAGAACCAGCCGTCGCTCCCGAGCCCCGCCACTGTCGTCTAGAACCAGCCGTCGCTCCCGAGCACCGCCGCTGTCCACCAGAACCAGCCGTCGCTCCCGAGCACCGCCGCTGTCCACCAGAACCAGCCGTCGCTCCCGAGCCCCGCCACTGTCCTCCAGAACCAGCCGTCGCTCCCGAGCACCGCCGCTGTCGTCCAGAACCAGCCGTCGCTCCCGAGCCCCGCCACTGTCCTCCAGAACCAGCCGTCGCTCCCGAGCACCGCCACTGTCGTCCAGAACCAGCCGTCGTCCAGAACCAGCCGTCGCTCCCGAGCACTGCCGCTGTCCTTCAGAACCAGCCGTCGCTCCCGAGCACCGCCACTGTCGTCCAGAACCAGCCGTCGCTCCCGAGCACTGCCGCTGTCCTTCAGAACCAGCCGCCGCTCGAGCACCGCCACTGTCGCCCAGAACCAGCCGTCCGCCCCGAGCACCGCCGCTGTCCACCAGAATGAGCCGTCGCTCCCGAGCACTGCCGCTGTCATTCAGAACCAGCCGTCGCTCCCGAGCGCCGCCGCTGTCCTTCAGAACCAGCCGTTGCTCCCGAGCACCGCTGCTGCCGTCCAGAACCAGCCGCCTCCGAGCACCGCTGTCCACCAGCTTTTCGTTCGAGTGGTGGAAGAAGAGGAAGAAGGGGAGCAGTTCTTCCCTGTTGGTAGCGTGGAACCAGGGGTAGTAGATCTTTCTCATCTTAAGTATTCACAGCAAAGGGACATAAAACCACTGATTGAAACAGATTTGTTCCAAGATAACCCAGGTTTTACAAAACTGGTCCAGCACAAAGTTCATCTCAGGGACAATGCTACACCCAGAAGGAAGTCTTATAGGATTCCGGAACGTTTAGTTCGCCAGTTAAAGAAAGAAATTGACTTAATGGTTGAGCTGGGAATTATTGAAACATCAACAAGTGAATGGTGTAGCCCAATTGTGCTGGTTCCAAAGAAAGATGGAACACTTCGATTCTGTATTGACTTTAGATATCTAAACGCAGTCTCTAAGTTTGATTCCTACCCCATGCCACGTATAGATGAACTCTTAGAGAGAGTTGGAGGAGCTAAGTTCATCACAACATTGGACTTGAGTAAGGGTTACTGGCAGGTGGCCTTGATGCCAGAAACCAAGGAAATGACAGCGTTTAAAACACCTTTTGGAGTTTTCCAGTTTAATGTCATGCCCTTTGGACTCCAGGGGGCGCCTGCAACGTTCCAAAGGCTCATGGACCAAGTACTGAGGGGAATGGGTGAGTTTGCTGCAGCATATCTTGATGATGTTGTGGTGTTTAGCCAGTCGGGGGACCATGTTGTTCATTTGCAAAGGGTGTTACAGTTAATTAAGTCCGCAGGGTTGACAATCAACCCTCACAAATGTAAGCTGGCTCGGAGGCAAGTGGAATATCTGGGCTACGTGGTGGGGCATGGACAAGTGAAGCCTCAGGTGGGGAAGGTGGAGGCAATTCACACCTATCCAGTGCCCACAACAAAAAGGAAGGTCCGTGCCTTTGTGGGTTTGGTGGGCTGGTACAGCAAATTTATCCCACACTTTGCTGAGAGGGCGGCAGTTCTCACGGACCTAACAAAGGGTTCGGCGCCTAACAGGGTGAAATGGTCAGAGGACTGTGACAGAGCCTTTAATGACTTAAAAATGGCAGTCACCAGTGATTCGGTACTGCACAGCCCGGATTTCTCGCAGCCATTCACATTGCAAACAGATGCCTCTGGTGTTGGCTTAGGAGCAGTGTTGCTGCAGGAAGTAAATGGGGGTATGCATCCAGTGGTCTTTCTCAGTCGCAAACTTCAGGACAGGGAGACAAGATACTCAACTATTGAAAAAGAGTGTCTTGCAATGAAATGGGCAGTAGAATCTTTGAGATATTATCTCCTGGGCCGGCATTTCACACTGGAGACGGATCACCGGGCTCTAAAATGGCTCCAACAAATGAAGGACTCAAACATGATTGCAAGGTGGTACCTGTCATTGCAACCTTATGACTTTACAGTGTATTATCGGGCAGGCAAAAGTAATGTGGTTGCTGACTCACTATCTCGTATGTTTGAAGAGTAAGGTTTGACAAAGGAGAAGGGGGAGGAAATGTAATGTAGACATTCTCCATTACTATAGTGCATAAGGGGTATGTATGTATGGTATTTGTTTTTAACAAAACACACACACATAATGAGGATGTAATGGTTTATTGAAGTGGTTGTAGGGGCAGTGACCAGCCATGCTTACCTGGGTTCAGAGGCAAAATGGAGGCTGAAAGCCTTTGCCTCCATTTTGAATGGGTGGAAGGAACCATTGATTAATTGGAGGGGTATTTGGCTTTGGGTTATATTGGGCATTTGTTGTTGTTCGTGTAATAAGTTGCTTATTGGTTGTTTTAGTTGGGGGTTTTTGTGCATACTTTAAAGCTGTCTTTTGTTGGGGGTTTAATGATGTTTACACTGTAAATATGTATAGTTACTTTATGGTGTTTCCCTTAAGTTGGTTTAGTCCTTCTTTTGTGTTTGGTATTTAAGTCAGGGTGTTTGCATTTGCTGGTTGTTGTGTGTGTGGGCAGAGAAATAAAGATAAAGCCATGTTTTTATAAATCTGAGTCCGCCTCCATCCATATTTGAGTGCCTACGCCGGCCATGTTGACAGCATAGATTCACTGTCACTGTTTGCCTGGTGCTTTTCCACAGATTCATGTCTCCTGTTCTCCAGAGAATAAGCTTGATTTACTCCATGATTTTCATTTAAAGCAGAGTTTTCTGGTTCATTCACCTTTAGCTCAGTCAGTAGTTGGAATCTGTTTTTTAGCTGAATGTCTGGTGATGCTACATATGCTCTTGTGATGCCAGCATTCTTTTTTCTAATCCAGTGCTGCTTTGGCTGGGCACCAAGTTTATGCCAGGTGGTATCATTTTGTTTAAATCCCTTTGCTTTGCTCAGTTTTGGGAATGACACTGTATCATCCAAGTTTAAATTCACAGTCTTACCACATTGTGTGATCGGTATTGTCTCCTGAAGTCCTCTTTCAGATTCCAAAGCAAAAATCTTTGTTTGTAGCACACTGATTTCCTGTTGATATTTCCAGCAATTTTGGCAGAAAGAGTTTGTAGTAGTTGTTTTTACCCCAGACATGTTGAAAAATAGATACCAAGGCTCCAGTCGCTCGGCGAGTCCAACGTGTTGTTTAAAAAGTAAAAAAAAAACAAGTAAAAACATAAAAGCAAAATCCAGTTAAAAGAAAGTAAAAAGTACTGTAAAATAGTTAATCATAAAATCATTGGCTAAATGTAGAGATAACTAAAAAAGAAAAGTAAAGCAGGCATGAGCAAGCAGAGGTGCGACTGCACTCTTCAGAAGCAGGAAGCATGGAAGAGAACTGACAATATTTGTCGCTCACTAGTGAGCATGATCCTCATCCTTACAGCATGTACCAAACCATTAATCTCAGTAAAAAGTGTGGTATTAGAGTAGTAAAAAACGTTTTTATGTCTATTGCAGAGGATTGAGAGCATACAAAAAAAAAAAAAAAACGGTAGGTGATCATTAACGAGTATGCTTGAACTAAAACCCTCACAGATCTCAGTAGATGTAATATGATCAACATATTAGTATGACAAGTGAACATGTGTATAATGAACTTGTTAGTTTGGATTGTTTGTTTTATAGTCTATATGCCTAATTAGCATCCTTAGACATGAGGGACACTTCATTTTATCCAAAACTTATTTTTTGAAAGATGATATAGTAGTTTAATATGTATTCACACAGATGAGTTATTCTTTATTTTAAGGAGCATTATTATTATTGGTTTTCTTCAAAAGGAGGCATCAGCTGGACATAAAAAGATGCCAGACAAATAGAATGAATGGTATGACATTGATTTGTATTAAGGTTCGTTACTGGAAATGAATGCTGTTGTTTGAAACAGTTCTCAGGGTAAGGGTTAGGGCAAGGAAAGAAGTCCCGTCTCTGCGGGGAGATTGGTAGTGAACTGTCCCTTTCCCGGCTGCTGGTGCCCACAGTTTGTGTCCTGTTGACCTGGTACCTGGTATCTGCCTTGGTGAACAACGGTCCAGTCATTCTCCATATTGTTGTTGTTTTTAATTTTCAAAAAAACTTACTTTTGTAAACTCCTCCTAGGCCATAGTCCCAATTTACATAAAAATCTAACTAGATCATTTTCAGACTATGCTGACAAAAAGTTATTAGAATTAAGATGATTAGTCAAACTGTTTTTGAATAACGCGCCAATGAAATTGACTTAATGCCCACAAAAATGAAAGTCAGGCTATATATCTGCAATGCTTTAACATATTCTAACCAAACTTAGTATGTGTTATGGTAACCATGACTTGAGGCTGCCTGCAGAGTTTTGGCGCAGTGCCACCTAGTGGTCCAGAGATACAAAAATGTGACATTTTTAATTATTACTTCAGAATGCTTTAGCCAAAAATCACAAACCCGGTCTCTTTAGATCCGTGGCATCATGCCGAGCCATACAGTGGCGGTTCTACATTGAAATACACCCTGGGCGAGACCCCTTTCGAGCGCCCAGCTCAGTCCGAATCCTGTCAGTCAGATGTGAGGGCCAGTTAGCAGGGTCGGTTGACAGAGGCTCATCCTCACCAGTGGGGCTCAGTGGCGGTTCAGCTCCAAGCATTTCTGTCAGACAGCATATTGGCATATTACTCAAAACACATAGCAGTGAAAAAACATAGTCCTAATCCTAAATTATCAGAAATATTAAAATTACATTAAATTGCAGTTTTCCAGCTGTCTTGTAGCCTACACACACACACACACACACACACGCGCACACACACACACACACACACACGCACGCACACACACACACACCCTAACCCTAACCCTGCACACCTGAAAGCTTATGCTGGGGAGAAGTAGAGGCAAAGAGGTCTTCATCCTCAATATCAGATATTTGTGGAGACATGGTGGTTGGCTCATCCTGAAGGGTCGAGACCATTCCAGAAGAGGCCTGTGTAGCGGGGGAGGTGGTTGGCTCATCCTGACCAGTGGCAGAGGATGCTCCAAAATATTTTAGAAGTGCCCCTGAAATTGCAATTGATTTGCATTTGAAACCAAAAGATCATAGGATAATGTTTTATAAAGCTAAAACAGCCTGGGGTCAAATTGATTCAATGTCATCACATTGTTTAGAGCATAGAAGGGTTAGGGGTTAGGGGTTAGGGTTGAGGAGTCTGTCCCCACGAAGGGGGCAAGACAGGAGTCTGTCCCTGTGAAGGGGTCAAGACAGACCGGTGCTCGTCATCAGATCCTAAGTCACCAACATCGTGGTTCCATAGAAGGTTGTCGGTGTCTTCCAATACCAACTACAGACCAGTCATTCTGCATATTTTTCAATATGGCTTTTATGGAGCAATTTTTAGCGTCTATATACTTCTTTTGAAGTTTTTTGGTTTTACTGTTTTTTTAGTTAAATTTTTTAATAATCTTTTTTCTCTCCTTGTTTTAGGTTGCATGCAGATGGTGGACAGTGCGCTTGGACAACGTTTCGACCTTCTTTGTGTCTTCATCAGGTCTTGCACACTGTCTAAGGAGGACTGAGGGGACTTGCACAGTGGAGCTGCTTTTATACTCTCACTGGGAGGCGGAGCTTGGTCACGTGTGTTTTTACTTTGTTGCTCTAGTGTGTTTCTGATACCCCCAAATGTCCTTAAAAAATCCAATTCCCTTAACCCAACTATTTTCAATAAAGAATTTATTTGTAGAAGCATTTTGTTCTACTATTGTCCGAATTTTTGTGGTTCAATAAATTTATCGTAGAAGCATTTTGTCCTACTGGTGGTCTTATTTCTTAATTTAACGTAGAAGCATTTTGTCCTACTAGGGGTCAACTTGTTTGTCGTAGAAGCCTTTTGTTCTACCAAGGACCAGCCTGATCGAATTATGGCAGAAGCATTTTGTCCTGCAAAGACCAAAAATTAATTATTGTAGAAGCATTTTGTTCTACACCACTGGTTAAGGTTAGGGCCAGGTCCCACCGAGGTTAAGGTTAGGGCCAGGGTTCCATATAGGACTATCAAAAAATTGCGTGACCCAGGTTCTGAAGGAGGCACTGGCGGGTTAGGCTTTGAAGAAGTCTGTCCCCATGAAGGGGTCAAGACAGTAGTCCGCTGTCCCCGCGAAGGGGTCAAGACAGACCGGTGCACGGGCCCTCGTCATCAGACCCTGAGTCACAAACTTCGTGGTTCCATAGTAGGTTAGGGTTAGGACAGAGGTTATGGCCCTGTCTCCCGAAGGAGACAGAGGGGCGTCTCCCCTTTGGGAAGACGGTTGCACGGGCCCTCCCTCGGCTTCCTTCCCCCCAAGTTCGTGTCCCAGAGTTGCGTGTGGGACGCGAGTCCCAGCGACCTCTGGGCCAGTCATTCGCCATATCAGTGATATGAGGTAAGTATGTAAATTGTTTTTGTAAAAATTATTTTTTTGTTTGTTTTTTTATTTTTTAATTTTTTTATTGTTTTTTTTACTTTTTTAGAAAAAATAAAAAATAAAAAATAAAATAAAAAATATTAATTCAAATAAGTGTGCAAAAAGACGACGTTTCGGCTCTAAATGAGCCTTCTTCAGGTCTTGCACACTTCAAAAAGGTCTGGCTTGTAGCTGTATGTAGTGACAGAGATGTTCTCTGGTTGCAGTCTGAGTGCAGAATGAGGGAAACAGAGCTGCCTGCTCCTTTATAAGCTTGCGCCGAAGCTCCGCCCCCTAAACTCCGATGTCGAACTTTCCAGCATACTGCCAAAGACCAAAAACGAAACTTATAAATTTAACAAAAATAGAGCCTCCAAAAAATCTGAATTTGATATTAAATAAATTTATGAGGCTTATATGTCTATCTTGTGAAGTTTTATATTTTTTAGTAAATCGTAACTTAAGGATTTTTAAGTGTAAGTAAACCAATAAATGGGGCAAGTGAACCAACAATTGAGGTAAGTATCTTTATGGATTTTAACAAAAATAGAGTCTCCAAAAAATCTGTACTTGATGTAAAATAAATTTATGAGGCTTATATATCTATCTTGTGAAGTTTTATATTTTTTAGTAAATGGAAACTTAAGGTTCTATAGGTGTAAGTAAACCAACAATTTGAGGTAAGTAAAAAAACAAATGGGGTAAGTATACCAACAATTAAGGTAAGTATCTTTGTAACTTTGATCAATATAATTGTTTTATGATGAACTGTATATTTTTGTAACTTTGAAGAATTGTATATTTTTATGAATTGTATATTTTTTATGATGAACTGTATATTTTTGTAACTTTGATGAATTGTATATTTTTTGTAACTTTGATGAATTGTATATTTTTTTTAACTTTGATAGTTGTATATTTTATTTTTTATTTTTTAACCCTCGCTCCCCTATGAATTTATTATTTTAATTTTTAGAAGTCTGTCGTGAATTTTGTAATTTTTAGAAGTCTGTCTTGGATTATTAGTCTCATAGTCTGTTGGTTAGGGTTAGGTAAGGGGAGGGATGGTTAAGGTTAGGCGAGGGAAGGAATGGTTAAGGTTAGGGTTAGGGTTAGGTTAAGGTTAGGTTTTAGGGTTAAGGTTAAGGTTAGGCAAGGGAAGGAATGGTTAAGGTTAGGGTTAGGGTTAGGGTTAGGTTAGGGTTAGGGTTAGGGTTAGGGTTAGGGTTAGGGTTAGGGTTAGGGTTAGGTTAGGGTACAGGGTAAAAACCCATGCCCTCACCACCGCCTTGAATATCTCTGGCTAGGAAGGGTGTAGAGGGCTGAAATTTGGTGAGCGTGCTCCCGTCGTTGAGAGCTTTCCGACGAGGTGTCATTTGTGGGGCCGGGACCTCGGGAAGGTCATGACCCAAAATTGACCTTTTGCTCATCACCGGCTTGAATATTTCCATCTAGGAAAAGCCTATAGCGCTGAGATTCGGTGAGCCTGTTCCTCTCGCCGAGGGCTTTCCGCAGAGGGGTCGTACGTCCGAGTGCGAGCTACGGTCCCGGAGTTGTGGTGAGTCGGGGGGTCCCCATTGTAAGTCAATGGGGGCGGGCCGGAGGGGTGAAATTTGCCAAAGTGTTTCCGCCCCAAATCCACTCCAGGGAAAGTGCTGGGGAGCGCGTTTCGGGCCATTTGGAGTCGACGGACCCCTTTGAAAGGGTTTTATTGCAATACCCGGGCCGACCTGAAGGTGGCGCTGTGGCGCGGGAGCGCTTGAAACGGGTGGAGGGCCACGCGGGGGTGTGCCGTGAGTGGGTTCGGTCGAGTTTGGGCCCTCGGCGGGCTCCTGGTGGAAGTCAGAGGGGAGGGTCAGAAGTGGTTATAGGCTATGGTTAGGGTTAGGGTTGTGGGACATGGTACAGGGTAAAAACCCATGGGTTAGGGTTAGGGTTAGGGTTAGGGTTAGGGTTAGGGTTAGGGTTAGGGCGAGGAAAAAAGTCCCGTCTCCCTGGGGAGATCGGTGGTGCACTGGCCCTCCCTCGGCTCCCATCCCCCCAACTTCGTGTCCCAGGGCCGCGTGAGGGACGCGAGTCCCGGCGGCCTCTGGGCCAGTCATTCATCATATCTGTGATATGTTGGTAAGTATGTGAATTGTGTTTGTAAAATTAATGTTTTTGTTTGTTTTTTTATTTTTAATTTTTTTTATTGTTTTTTTACTTTTTTTTAAAAAATAAAAAAAATAAAAAATAAAAATATGAATTCAAAATAAGTGTGCAAAAAGACAACGTTTGGCTCTTTAGGAGCCTTCTTCAGGTCTTGCACACTAAGAATGCTCTGGCTAGTAGCTGGTTGTTGTCACAGAGATGTTCTCTGGCTGCTGTCTGAGAGCAGAATGAGGGAAGCAGAGCTGCCTGCTCCTTTATAAGCCTGCGCGAAGCTCCGCCCCTAAACTCCGATGTCGGACTTTCCAGCATACTGCCAAAGACCAAAACGAAACTTAAGGATTTAACAAAAAATAGAGCCTCCAAAAATCAGAACTTGATGTTAAATTAATTTATGAGGCTTATATATCTAGCTTGTGAAGTTTTACATTTTTTAATAAATCGAAACTTAAGTAAAACAACAATTAAGGTAAGTGAAACAACAAATGAGGTAAGTGAACCAATTTGAGGTAAGTATTTTTGTAACTTTAACCAATATAATGAATTGTTTTATGTTGAACTAAACATTATAATTGTTTTATGATGAACTGTATATATTTTTTTTTTATCTGTTGTATGATGAACTGTATATTGTTAATTTTTTAATTTTTTAACTTTTAAGGTAAGTGAAACAACAAATGAGGTAAGTGAACCAATTTGAGGTAAGTATTTTTGTAACTTTAACCAATATAATGAATTGATTTATGTTGAACTAAACATTATAATTGTTTTATGATGAACTGTATATTTTTTTATCTGTTGTATGATGAACTGTATATTGTTAATTTTTTAATTTTTTAACTTTTTAACCCTCGCTCCCTTAGGAATAAAATTTTTTTTTTTTAATGATGTTTGTGAAATATATTTAAATTTTTAGAAGTCTGTCATGAGTTATTTGTCTTATAGTCTGTTAGTTTAGGGTTAGGTAAGGGGAGGGATGGTTAAGGTTAGGCGAGGGAAGGAATGGTTAAGGGTTAGGGTTAGGGTTAGGGTTAGGGTTAGGGGTAGGGTTAGGTTAGGGTTAGGGTTAGGGTTAGGGTTAGGGTTAGGGTTAGGGTTAGGGGTTAGGTTAGGGTTAGGGTTAGGTTAGGGTTAGGGTTAGGGTTAGGGTTAGGGTTAGGGTTAGGGTACAGGGTAAAACCCATGCCCTCACCACGCCTTGAATATCTCTGGCTAGGAAGGGTGTAGAGGGCTGAAATTTGGTGAGCGTGCTCCCGTCGTTGAGAGCTTTCCGACGAGGTGTCATTTGTGGGGCCGGGACCTCGGGAAGGTCATGACCCAAAATTGACCTTTGCTCATCACCGGCTTGAATATTTCCATCTAGGAAAAGCCTATAGCGCTGAGATTCGGTGAGCCTGTTCCTCTGGCCGAGGGCTTTCCGCAGAGGGTCGACGTCCGAGTGCGAGCTACGGTCCCGGAGTTGTGGTGAGTCGGGGGGTCCCCATTGTAAGTCAATGGGGGCGGGCCGGAGGGGTGAAATTTGCCAAAGTGTTTCCGCCCCAAATCCACTCCAGGGAAAGTGCTGGGGAGCGCGTTTCGGGCCATTTGAGTCGACGGACCCCTTTGAAAGGGTTTTATTGCAATACCCGGGCCGACCTGAAGGTGGCGCTGTGGCGCGGGAGCGCTTGAAACGGGTGGAGGGCCACGCGGGGGTGTGCCGTGAGTGGGTTCGGTCGAGTTTGGGCCCTCGGCGGGCTCCTAGTGGAAGTCAGAGGGGAGGGTCAGAAGTGGTTATAGGCTATGGTTAGGGTTAGGGTTGTGGGACATGGTACAGGGTAAAAACCCATGCCCTCACCACCGCCTTGAATATCTCTGGCTAGGAAGGGTGTAGAGGGCTGAAATTTGGTGAGCGTGCTCCGTCGTTGAGAGCTTTCCGACGAGGTGTCATTTGTGGGGCCGGGACCTCGGGAAGGTCATGACCCAAAATTGACCTTTTGCTCATCACCGGCTTGAATATTTCCATCTAGGAAAAGCCTATAGCGCTGAGATTCGGTGAGCCTGTTCCTCTGGCCGAGGGCTTTCCGCAGAGGGGTCGTACGTCCGAGTGCGAGCTACGGTCCCGGAGTTGTGGTGAGTCGGGGGGTCCCCATTGTAAGTCAATGGGGGCGGGCCGGAGGGGTGAAATTTGCCAAAGTGTTTCCGCCCCAAATCCACTCCAGGGAAAGTGCTGGGGAGCGCGTTTCGGGCCATTTGGAGTCGACGGACCCCTTTGAAAGGGTTTTATTGCAATACCCGGGCCGACCTGAAGGTGGCGCTGTGGCGGGAGCGCTTGAAACGGGTGGAGGGCCACGCGGGGGTGTGCCGTGAGTGGGTTCGGTCGAGTTTGGGCCCTCGGCGGGCTCCTAGTGGAAGTCAGAGGGGAGGGTCAGAAGTGGTTATAGGCTATGGTTAGGGTTAGGGTTGTGGGACATGGTACAGGGTAAAAACCCATGCCCTCACCACCGCCTTGAATATCTCTGGCTAGGAAGGGTGTAGAGGGCTGAAATTTGGTGAGCGTGCTTGCTGAGAGCTTTCCGACGAGGTGTCATTTGTGGGGCCGGGACCTCGGGAAGGTCATGACCCAAAATTGACCTTTGCTCATCACCGGCTTGAATATTTCCATCTAGGAAAAGCCTATAGCGCTGAGATTCGGTGAGCCTGTTCCTCTGGCCGAGGGCTTTCCGCAGAGGGTCGTACGTCCGAGTGCGAGCTACGGTCCCGGAGTTGTGGTGAGTCGGGGGGTCCCCATTGTAAGTCAATGGGGGCGGGCCGGAGGGGTGAAATTTGCCAAAGTGTTTCCGCCCCAAATCCACTCCAGGGAAAGTGCTGGGGAGCGCGTTTCGGGCCATTTGGAGTCGACGGGACCCCCCTTTGAAAGGGTTTTATTGCAATACCCGGGCCGACCTGAAGGTGGCGCTGTGGAGCGCTTGAACGGGTGGAGGGCCACGCGGGTGTGCCGTGAGTGGGTTCGGTCGAGTTTGGGCCCTCGGCGGGCTCCTAGTGGAAGTCAGAGGGGAGGGTCAGAAGTGGTTATAGGCTAGGTTTAGGTACATGGGACGGGCGTAGCCCCCGGGCTAGGGTTAGGTTAGGGTTAGGGTTAGGGTTAGGGTTAGGGTTAGGGTTAGGGTTAGGGTACAGGGTAAAAACCCATGCCCTCACCACCGCCTTGAATATCTCTGGCTAGGAAGGGTGTAGAGGGCTGAAATTTGGTGAGCGTGCTCCCGTCGTTGAGAGCTTTCCGACGAGGTGTCATTTGTGGGGCCGGGACCTCGGGAAGGTCATGACCCAAAATTGACCTTTTGCTCATCACCGGCTTGAATATTTCCATCTAGGAAAAGCCTATAGCGCTGAGATTCGGTGAGCCTGTTCCTCTGGCCGAGGGCTTTCCGCAGAGGGGTCGTACGTCCGAGTGCGAGCTACGGTCCCGGAGTTGTGGTGAGTCGGGGGGTCCCCATTGTAAGTCAATGGGGGCGGGCCGGAGGGGTGAAATTTGCCAAAGTGTTTCCGCCCCAAATCCACTCCAGGGAAAGTGCTGGGGAGCGCGTTTCGGGCCATTTGGAGTCGACGGGACCCCCCTTTGAAAGGGTTTTATTGCAATACCCGGGCCGACCTGAAGGTGGCGCTGTGGCGCGGGAGCGCTTGAAACGGGTGGAGGGCCACGCGGGGGTGTGCCGTGAGTGGGTTCGGTCGAGTTTGGGCCCTCGGCGGGCTCCTAGTGGAAGTCAGAGGGCAGGGTCAGAAGTGGTTATAGGCTAGGGTTCGGTTTAGAGTTAGGGTTACTCTGGTTAGGGTTAGGCAATGGGAGGGATGGTTAAGGTTAGGGTTAGGTTTAAGGTTAGGTTTAAGGTTAAGGTTAGGCAAGGGAAGGGATGGTTAAGGTTAGGATTATAGTCAGGGTACAGGGTAAAAACCCATGCCCTCACCACCGCCTTGAATATCTCTGGCTAGGAAGGGTGTAGAGGGCTGAAATTTGGTGAGCGTGCTCCCGTCGTTGAGAGCTTTCCGACGAGGTGTCATTTGTGGGGCCGGGACCTCGGGAAGGTCATGACCCAAAATTGACCTTTTGCTCATCACCGGCTTGAATATTTCCATCTAGGAAAAGCCTATAGCGCTGAGATTCGGTGAGCCTGTTCCTGGCCGAGGGCTTTCCGCAGAGGGTCGTACGTCCGAGTGCGAGCTACGGTCCCGGAGTTGTGGTGAGTCGGGGGGTCCCCATTGTAAGTCAATGGGGGCGGGCCGGAGGGGTGAAATTTGCCAAAGTGTTTCCGCCCCAAATCCACTCCAGGAAAGTGCTGGGGAGCGTTCCGGGCCATTTGAGTCGACGGGACCCCCTTTGAAAGGGTTTTATTGCAATACCCGGGCCGACCTGAAGGTGGCGCTGTGGCGCGGAGCGCTTGAACGGGTGGAGGGCCACGCGGGGTGTGCCGTGAGTGGGTTCGCCCTCGGCGGGCTCCTAGTGGAAGTCAGAGGGCAGGGTCAGAAGTGGTGGTTAGGGTTAGGCAAATGGGAGGGATGGTTAAGGTTAGGTTAGGGTTAGGTTTAAGGTTAGGTTTAAGGTTAAGGTTAGGCAAGGGAAGGGATTAGGTTAGGTTAGGTTAGTTAGGTTAGGTTAGGGTTAGGTTAGGTTAGGGTTAGGTTAGGTTAGGTTAGGTTAGGTTAGGTTAGGTTAGGTTAGGTTAGGTTAGTTAGAAGTTAGGTTAGGTTAGGTTAGGTTAGGTTAGGTTGAAGAAGTTAGGTTAGGTTAGGTTAGGCTAGGTTAGTTAGGTTAAGAAGTTAGGTTAGGTTAGGTTAGGTTAGGTTAGGTTAGGTTAGGTTAGGTTAGGTTAGGTTAGGTTAGGTTAGGTTAGCTAGGTTAGGTTAGGTTAGGTTAGGTTAGGTTAGGTTAGGTTAGGTTAGGTTAGGTTAGGTACAGGGTAAAACCCATGCCCTCACCACCGCCTTGAATATCTCTGGCTAGGAAGGGTGTAGAGGGCTGAAATTTGGTGAGCGTGCTCCGTCGTTGAGAGCTTTCCGACGAGGTGTCATTTGTGGGGCCGGGACCTCGGGAAGGTCATGACCCAAAATTGACCTTTGCTCATCACCGGCTTGAATATTTCCATCTAGGAAAAGCCTATAGCGCTGAGATTCGGTGAGCCTGTTCCTCTGGCCGAGGGCTTTCCGCAGAGGGGTCGTACGTCCGAGTGCGAGCTACGGTCCCGGAGTTGTGGTGAGTCGGGGTCCCCATTGTAAGTCAATGGGGCGGGCCGAGGGGTGAAATTTGCCAAAGTGTTTCCCCAAATCCACTCCAGGAAAGTGCTGGGGAGCGCGTTTCGGGCCATTTGGAGTCGACGGGACCCCCCTTTGAAAGGGTTTTATTGCAATACCCGGGCCGACCTGAAGGTGGCGCTGTGGCGCGGGAGCGCTTGAAACGGGTGGAGGGCCACGCGGGGGTGTGCCGTGAGTGGGTTCGGTCGAGTTTGGGCCCTCGGCGGGCTCCTAGTGGAAGTCAGAGGGGAGGGTCAGAAGTGGTTATAGGCTATGGTTAGGGTTAGGGTTGTGGGACATGGTACAGGGTAAAAACCCATGCCCTCACCACCGCCTTGAATATCTCTGGCTAGGAAGGGTGTAGAGGGCTGAAATTTGGTGAGCGTGCTCCGTTGAGAGCTTTCCGACGAGGTGTCATTTGTGGGGCCGGGACCTCGGGAAGGTCATGACCCAAAATTGACCTTTGCTCATCACCGCTTGAATATTTCCATCTAGGAAAAGCCTATAGCGCTGAGATTCGGTGAGCCTGTTCCTCTGGCCGAGGGCTTTCCGCAGAGGGTCGTGCGTCCGAGTGCGAGCTACGGTCCCGGAGTTGTGGTGAGTCGGGGGGTCCCCATTGTAAGTCAATGGGGGCGGGCCGGAGGGGTGAAATTTGCCAAAGTGTTTCGCCCCAAATCCACTCCAGGAAAGTGCTGGGGAGCGCGTTGGGCCATTTGGAGTCGACGGGACCCCCTTTGAAAGGGTTTTATTGCAATACCCGGGCCGACCTGAAGGTGGCGCTGTGGCGCGGGAGCGCTTGAACGGGTGGAGGGCCACGCGGGGTGTGCCGTGAGTGGGTTCGGTCGAGTTTGGGCCCTCGGCGGGCTCCTAGTGGAAGTCAGAGGAGGGTCAGAGTTAGGTTAGGCTAGGTTAGGTTAGTTAGGTTAGGTTAGGTTAGGTTAGTTAGGTTAGGAAGAAGAAGAGTTAGGTTAGGTTAGGTTAGGTTAGGTTAGGTTAGGTTAGAAGAAGAAGAAGGTTAGGGCTAGGTTAGGTTAGGTTAGAAGAAGAAGTTAGAAGTTAGGTTAGAAGGTTAGGCTAGGTTAGGTTAGAAGAAGAAGAAGAAGAAGAAGTTAGGTTAGGCTTAGGTTAGAAGTTAGGTTAGGTTAGGTTAGAAGGTTAGAAGTTAGGTTAGGTTAGGTTAGGTTAGGTTAGGTTAGGTTAGGTACAGGGTAAAACCCATGCCCTCACCACCGCCTTGAATATCTCTGGCTAGGAAGGGTGTAGAGGGCTGAAATTTGGTGAGCGTGCTCCCGCCGTTGAGAGCTTTCCGACGAGGTGTCATTTGTGGGGCCGGACCTCGGGAAGGTCATGACCCAAAATTGACCTTTGCTCATCACCGCTTGAATATTTCCATCTAGGAAAAGCCTATAGCGCTGAGATTCGGTGAGCCTGGCTCTGGCCGAGGGCTTTCCGCAGAGGGTCGACGTCCGAGTGCGAGCCACGGTCCCGGAGTTGTGGTGAGTCGGGGGGTCCCCATTGTAAGTCAATGGGGGCGGGCCGGAGGGGTGAAATTTGCCAAAGTGTTTCCGCCCCAAATCCACTCCAGGGAAAGTGCTGGGGAGCGCGCTTCGGGCCATTTGAGTCGACGGACCCCCTTTGAAAGGGTTTTATTGCAATACCCGGGCCGACCTGAAGGTGGCGCTGTGGCGCGGAGCGCTTGAACGGGTGGAGGGCCACGCGGGGTGTGCCGTGAGTGGGTTCGGTCGAGTTTGGCCTCGGCGGGCTCCTAGTGGAAGTCAGAGGAGGGTCAGAAGTGGTTATAGGCTATGGTTAGGGTTAGGGTTGTGGGACATGGTACAGGGTAAAAACCCATGCCCTCACCACCGCCTTGAATATCTCTGGCTAGGAAGGGTGTAGAGGGCTGAAATTTGGTGAGCGTGCTCCCGTCGTTGAGAGCTTTCCGACGAGGTGTCATTTGTGGGGCCGGGACCTCGGGAAGGTCATGACCCAAAATTGACCTTTGCTCATCACCGGCTTGAATATTTCCATCTAGGAAAAGCCTATAGCGCTGAGATTCGTGAGCCTGTTCCTCTGGCCGAGGGCTTTCCGCAGAGGGGTCGACGTCCGAGTGCGAGCCACGGTCCCGGAGTTGTGGTGAGTCGGGGTCCCCATTGTAAGTCAATGGGGCGGGCCGGAGGGGTGAAATTTGCCAAAGTGTTTCCGCCCCAAATCCACTCCAGGGAAAGTGCTGGGGAGCGTTGGGGCCATTTGGAGTCGACGGGACCCCCTTTGAAAGGGTTTTATTGCAATACCCGGGCCGACCTGAAGGTGGCGCTGTGGCGCGGAGCGCTTGAACGGGTGGAGGGCCACGCGGGGTGTGCCGTGAGTGGGTTCGGTCGAGTTTGACTCGCGGCTCCTAGTGGAAGTCAGAGGAGGGTCAGAAGTGGTTATAGGCTAGGTTTAGGTACATGGACGGGCGTAGCCCCGGCTAGGGTTAGGTTAGGTTAGGTTAGGTTAGGTTAGGTTAGGTTAGGTTAGGTACAGGGTAAAACCCATGCCCTCACCACCGCCTTGAATATCTCTGGCTAGGAAGGGTGTAGAGGGCTGAAATTTGGTGAGCGTGCTCCGTCGTTGAGAGCTTTCCGACGAGGTGTCATTTGTGGGGCCGGGACCTCGGGAAGGTCATGACCCAAAATTGACCTTTGCTCATCACCGGCTTGAATATTTCCATCTAGGAAAAGCCTATAGCGCTGAGATTCGGTGAGCCTGTTCCTCTGGCCGAGGGCTTTCCGCAGAGGGGTCGACGTCCGAAAGTGCGAGCTACGGTCCCGGAGTTGTGGTGAGTCGGGGTCCCCATTGTAAGTCAATGGGGCGGGCCGAGGGGTGAAATTTGCCAAAGTGTTTCCGCCCCAAATCCACTCCAGGGAAAGTGCTGGGGAGCGCGTTTCGGGCCATTTGGAGTCGACGGGACCCCCCTTTGAAAGGGTTTTATTGCAATACCCGGGCCGACCTGAAGGTGGCGCTGTGGCGCGGAGCGCTGAACGGGTGGAGGGCCACGCGGGGTGTGCCGTGAGTGGGTTCGGTCGAGTTTGGCCTCGGCGGCTCCTAGTGGAAGTCAGAGGGCAGGGTCAGAAGTGGTTATAGGCTAGGGTCTGGTTTAGAGTTAGGGTTACTCTGGTTAGGGTTAGGCAATGGGAGGGATGGTTAAGGTTAGGGTTAGGGTTAGGTTTAAGGTTAGGTTTAAGGTTAAGGTTAGGCAAGGGAAGGGATGGTTAAGGTTAGGATTATAGTCAGGGTACAGGGTAAAAACCCATGCCCTCACCACCGCCTTGAATATCTCTGGCTAGGAAGGGTGTAGAGGGCTGAAATTTGGTGAGCGTGCTCCCGTCGTTGAGAGCTTTCCGACGAGGTGTCATTTGTGGGGCCGGGACCTCGGGAAGGTCATGACCCAAAATTGACCTTTTGCTCATCACCGGCTTGAATATTTCCATCTAGGAAAAGCCTATAGCGCTGAGATTCGGTGAGCCTGTTCCTCTGGCCGAGGGCTTTCCGCAGAGGGGTCGTACGTCCGAGTGCGAGCTACGGTCCCGGAGTTGTGGTGAGTCGGGGGGTCCCCATTGTAAGTCAATGGGGGCGGGCCGGAGGGGTGAAATTTGCCAGTGTTTCCGCCCCAAATCCACTCCAGGGAAAGTGCTGGGGAGCGCGTTTCGGGCCATTTGGAGTCGACGGACCCCTTTGAAAGGGTTTTATTGCAATACCCGGGCCGACCTGAAGGTGGCGCTGTGGCGGAGCGCTTGAACGGGTGGAGGGCCACGCGGGGTGTGCCGGAGTGGGTTCGGTCGAGTTTCTCGGCTCCTAGTGGAAGTCAGAGGGCAGGGTCAGAAGTGGTTAGGCTAGGTTAGAGTTAGGTTACTAGGTTAAATGGGAGGGATGGTTAGGTTAGGTTAGGTTAAGGTTAGGTTAAGGTTATAGAAGAAGGGAAGGTTAGCAGAGTTGTGTTGTAGGAAGGTAGGTTAGAAGTTAGGTTAGGGAAGGTTAGAAGAAGAAGGTTGTGGTTAGAAGAAGAAGAAGTGAAGAAGAAGAAGAAGAAGAAGAAGTGTTAGGTTAGGGAAGGTTAGGTTAGGTTAGGTTAGGTTAGAAGAAGAAGAAGAAGAAGAAGAAGAAGGTTAGGTTAGAAGAAGGCTAGGTTAGGAAGAAGAAGGTAAGAAGAAGGTGGCGAAGCAGTTAGGAAGAAGCAGTGTGCTAGGTTAGTAGAAGGTTAAAGAAGAAGAAGCTAGAAGCAGTTAGCTAGTAGTTAAGTTAGAAGAAGAGTTAGGTTAGTTAGGTTAGGTTAAGTTAGGTTAGGGGTTAGGAAGAAGAAGAAGAAGTTAAAGAAGAAGAAGAAGAAGAAGTTAGAAGAAGAAGAAGAAGTAGGTTAGGTTAGGTAGGTTAAAGAAGTTAAAGCAGGTGGTGTGCCAGGCCAGGCAGTGTGCTGTGAGGCCAGAAGAAGAAGAAGTTAGGCTAGTTAGCGAAGTTAAGAAGCAGTTGTGGAAGAGGTTAAAGAAGAAGAAGTTAGGTTAAAGAAGAAGTTAGGTTAAGAAGGTTAAAGAAGAAGAAGAAGAAGTTAGGTTAAAGAAGAAGAAGTTAGGAAGAAGAAGAAGAAGAAGAAGAAGAAGAAGAAGAAGAAGAAGAAGAAGTAAGAAGAAGAAGTAGGTTGGTTAGGCAGGTGTGCTAGCTGTGCTGTGCTAGGTAGAAAGCAGGTTGTGCCAGTTAGGCTAGGTTGAAGGCCAGGTTGTGCTGTAGGCTAGGTTGTGCTAGTTAGAAGAAGAAGTTAGAAGAAGAAGCTAGTGAAAGAAGTTAGTTAAGTAGTTAGGTTGTGGTTAGAAGAAGTTAGGTTAGAAGAAGAAGAAAGGTTAGAAGAAGAAGAAGTTAGGTTAGAAGTTAGGTTAGGTTAAAGAAGTTAGGTTAGAAGAAGAAGAAGAAAGAAAGAAGAAGAAGAAGAAGAAGAAGGCAGTTAGAAGAAGAAGTTAGGCAAGAAGAAAGAAGTGTTGAAGTTAGGTTGTGCTAGAAGAAGAAGAAGAAGAAGAAAAGAAGAAGAAGAGTTAGCTAGTTGTGCTAGTTAAAGAAGAAGAAGAAGAAGAAGAAGAAGAAGAAGAGAAGTTAGAAAGAAGAAGAAGAGAGAAGAAGAAGAAGAAGTTAGAAGGTGCTAGAAGTAGGCCAGGCCAGGTTAGAAGAGGCCAGTTGTGCTGTGCTGTGCTAGAAGAAGAAGGCCAGAAGAAGTTAGAAGAAGTTAAAGAAGAAGAAGAAGAAGAAGAAGAAGGTTTGTGCTAGGTTGTGCTAGAGGTTAGAAGAAGAAGAAGGTTAAAGAAGAAGAAGAAGAAGAAGAAGAAGAAGGCTAGGGTTAGTTAAAGAAGAAGAAGAAGAAGAAGTAGTGCTAAGAAGTTAGGTTAAGAGAAGTGAAGAAGAAGTTAGGTTAGAAGCAGTTGTGCTTAGGTTAGAAGAAGAAGAAGTAGAAGAAGGTTAGGTTAGAAGTAGTTAGAAGAAGCAGTTAGTGTTAGGTGAAGAAGTTAGCTAGGTTGTGGAGAAGAAGTTAGTTAGGTTAGGAAGAAGGTTAGAAGAAGTTAGGTTAGGTTAAAGAAGAAGAAGAAGAAGAAGAAGAAGAAGAAGAAGAAGAAGAAGAAGAGAAGAAGAAGAAGAAGAAGGTTGTTGTGAGAGGGCCAGTTGTGCTGTGCCAGTTGTGCTAGGTTGAAGAAGAAGAAGAGAAGGCAGAAGAAGCTAGGTTAGAAGAAGAAGAAGAAGAAGAAGGTTAGGTTGAGTTAGAAGTTAAAGAAGAAGTTAGGTTAAGAAGAAGAAGAAGAAGAAGAAGAAGAAGTAGGTTAGGCTAGGTTAGAAGAAGAAGAGGTTAGGCTAGAGAAGAAGAAGAAGAAGAAGAAGGTTAAGGGGTTAGCTAGGTTAGAAGAAGAGTTGTTAGGTTAGGTGAAGAAGAAGAAGAGAGGTTAGTGTGCTAGGCCAGCTAGGCCAGTTGTGCCAGGCCAGGTTAGGGCCAGGAGTAGGCCAGGAGTGTGCTAGGCCAGGCTAGGCTAGGAAAGAAGAAGAAGAAGGTTAGAAGAAAGAAGAGCTAAGAAGTTAGGAAAGAAGAAGAAGAAGAAGAAGAAGAAGAAGAAGAAGAAGAAGAAGAAGAAGAAGTTAGGCTAGAAGAAGAAGAAGAATAGAGGCTAGAAGAGTGTGTGCTAGCCAGGCCAGGAAGAAGAAGAAGAAGCGAAGAAGAAGTGCTAGAAGAAGTTAAAGAAGAAGAAGCAGTTAGCTAGGTTGAAGAAGCAGTTGTGCTGTGCTGAAGTTAGAAGAAGAAGAAGAAGAAGAAGTAGTTAAAGAAGAAGAAGAAGAAGAAGAAGTTAGTTAGTTAGGAAGGAAGAAGAAGAAGAAGAATAG
>CM044553.2:33554773-33569773 GCA_024416835.2 Perccottus glenii
GGTGCAGACACTGGGACACACACTGGTGCAGACACTGAGACACGCACTGGTGTAGACACTGAGACACACACTGGTGCAGACACTGAGACACACACTGGTGTAGACACTGAGACACACACTGGTGCAGACACTGAGACACACACTGGTGTAGACACTGAGACACACACTGGTGCAGACACTGAGACACACACTGGTGCAGACACTGGGACACACAGTGGTGCAGACACTGGGACACACTTTGGTGCAGACACTGGGACACACACTGGTGCAGACACTGAGACACGCAGTGGTGGAGACACTGGGACAGACACTGGTGCGGACACTGAGACACGCACTGGTGCAGACACTGAGACACGCACTGGTGCAGACACTGGGACACACAGTGGTGCAGACACTGGGACACACAGTGGTGCAGACACTGGGACACACACTGGTGCAGACACTGAGACACGCACTGGTGCAGACACTGGGACACAAGTCAATAAAATTACATTTGTGTTTTTATGTGATTGTGACTCTAGAAGCGATGAATGTAAATATTCACGAGTACAACTCTGATTTGTTCTTCACTATGAACACAAATTCAAGTTTGTGGGTACGAGCAAATAAACTGTTAAAATGACGTCACTGCTGTCCCAGGGCAGGAAATCAAACCTCGATTCCATCTAAGGTGAAAGATGGCTAACAACAGACCTGAGGCTGCTAGCCTAGGCTCAGCATCACAGGTAAAGTAAACATTTTTATACGAGTTTACTATTTTGATAGCACTTTATAATGATATACATTTCTGCAACTCATAGACGGTATTGCTTTTGCCAGTGCTAGACGACGTTAGCGTTGATGAAGTGCTCTGTGTGAAAGTAACGTTATAGTTAGTGATGTTAGAACTTAACTGCTCTGTTATCATATGTTTAGCAATGTCGACCAAATCAGTAATGTTAACAACTGAGCCAGATATGAGTTAACGTCAACCAGCAAGTCATTGTAATGTTAATGAACATAATGTGCTAATACAAACTTTTGACTCAGTGGTTCAGTATCTGCTTTTTATTCACAACCAGAGGACCTGAACGATTGAGGGTAATAAAATAATGTTTAATTAACTTATTGATAAGCATTTACATTTACATTTAGTCATTTGGCACATTTATCCAAAGCGACTTACATTCAACAGTGTTACATTTTAGTTGACGCTTTCATTTTAAAGCGACTTACATTAAGGTTCCATTCACCAGTGTTACAGCTGGAACAACACTGGAGGCAAGGTGGGTTAAGTGTCTTGCCCAAGGATTAGATTAGATTAGATTCAACTTTATTGTCATTACACAAGTACAGGTACAAGGCAACGAAATGCAGTTTAGGTCTAACCAGAAGTGCAATAGCAGCAAAGTGCAGGATATATACAATGGTTGTATACGTGCAGGATATGGAGATGCACAGGATTTACAGGTAATATGTACAATGAATATAAATATACAGATGGTTATTACTATAACAGGTGAGTGTGTGCCATAAATATAATTACAGGTGTCTCTTTCTATAAACAGCATTTACATTTTTTTTACATTTACATTTTATTCATTTAGCTGACGCTTTTATCCAAAGCGACTTACATTGTTCTAATGTAATTACCAGTGTTACAGTCACTGGAGGCAAGGTGGGTTAAGTGTCTTGCCCAAGGACACAACGACAGTATGAACTGTGGGAGAGTGGGAATCGAACCGCCTACCTTCCGGTTGAAAGACGACCACTCTACCCACTGAGCTACTGCCGCCCACATTTACAGGTGAATATGTACTATAAATGTAAATGTAATACACACGCGTCGCGCCGCACACACACACACTCACTCACATACACACGCAAACACACAGGGGAATTAAACCGGGAGAGCTATACACACACTCACTCACATACACACACACACGTACACACATACACACACACACACACACATACACACACTCACACACGAGCACACACATACACACACATACACACAAGGACACAACAATAGTATGAACTGTTGGGAGAGCGGGAATCGAACCGCCTACCTTCCGGTTGAAGGACGACCGCTCTACCACTGTGCCACTGCCGCCCCGTAAGCATTGTAACATTTGTTCAAAACCAGTCATTCAAGGCCATTATCCATGCACTTTATTAGCCAGGCAGTCAGTTGCTTGAGACCATCCGCAGGAGATATGGACTACATGGTAATGAACAAGCTTTTTGGTCTGAATGTGGACAAAGACCCGGGTGTTGACAAGCCCTACTATGATTAATGTGTTTTGCAGGTGTTCTGTGTAATAGTGGAATACCAGACTCTGCTATTGAGCTCACAGGACATCACATGCTCCGCGCGGACAGAACAACAGATGGATCCGGTAAGACAAGGGGAGGCGGATTGTGTATTTATATTAACAAAGCTTGGTGCACAAACTCTGCTGTTGTTGGGAGCCATTGTTCAGCTAACCTAGAGTTTCTCATGGTTAAATGTAGACCGTTCTATCTGCCGCGGGAGTTCACCTCCACCATTATAACTGCAGCTTATATTCCCCCGGACGCTGATGCCAAGCTTGCTATGAAAGAACTTTATGCAGCCATCAGTAAACAACAGACTCTTCACCCGGAAGCAGCGTTTATTGTTGCGGGTGACTTTAATCACTCTAACTTAAAGACTGTGCTACCCAAATTTCATCAGAATGTTTCCTGTCACACCAGAGGAAACAAAACCCTAGACCATGTCTACACAAACATGGCTGGAGCTTACGTGGCGACACCCCTCCCCCACCTGGGACAATCAGATCACATATCTCTGTTCCTCACTCCCAAATATTCACCCCTCATCAACCGTGTGAAGCCATCAGTGAAGACCATCAAGGTGTGGCCTGTGGGGGTAGATTTCACACTCCAGGAAAAGTTTCTACACACAGACTGGAGTATGTTTGCTTCCCAAGCCAACAGTGGTGCTCACACAGACATTGACTGCTACACCTCCTCTGTATTGAATTATATTAATACCACCATTGACAGTGTTACAACCCAGAAACAGATCACCACATACCCAAATCAGAAGCCATGGATGAATCAGGAAGTGTGACTCCTGTTGAAGACACGCAATACTGCCTTCAGATCAGGAGACGCACAAGCCTACAGCACATCCAGAGCAAACCTGAAGAGGGGCATCAAAAAGGCCAAGCACTGCTACAAGCTGAAGATAGAGGGACACTTCTCCAACTCTGACCCTCGACGCATGTGGCAGGGCATCCAGGCCATCAGTGACTACAAACCCACCCACTCCACCCCTGCAGCCACCGATGTCAACTTCCTGAATGAGCTAAATGACTTTTATGCCCTCAGTTGACCACCCTCCACTAACACTCTCATCCACTGATGTCTGCAAGGCACTGAGCCGGATGAGCACACACAAGGCTGCTGGACCAGACAACATCCCTGGTCGTGTTCTCAGGGCATGTGCGGAGCAGCTCGCTGGGGTTTTTACAGACATTTTCAACCTGTCTCTTGCCCAAGCAGCTGTACCAACATGCTTCAAATGCACTTCCATTGTGCCAGTGCCAAAACACTCTAGTCCAAGGTGCGACTACCGCCCTGTAGCACTCACACCCATCATCATGAAGTGCTTTGAGCGGCTGATCCTGGAACACCTTAAAGACTCCATACCACCCACATTGGACTCGCATCAGTTTGCTTACCGCAATAGGAGCACAGAGGATGCAGTTGCTATGGCACTGCACTCTGTGCTCACCCACCTGGACAATAAGAACTCTTATGCACGTATGCTGTTTGTTGACTTCAGCTCAGCATTCAACACTATCATCCCGACCAAGTTAATAGCCAAACTTGAAGACTTGGGCATCAATACCTCACTCTGCAACTGGATTCTGGACTTCCTGACCAACAGACCCCAGAATGTCCGATCTGGATCCACCTGCTCCACATCCATCACACTTAACACTGGTGTACCACAGGGCTGTGTGCTAAGCCCATTTCTCTACTCCTCTTCACCTCTGACTGCAAGCCTGTGTTTGGATCCAACGCCATCGTCAAGTTTGCAGACGACACTACAGTGATTGGTCTCATCAGCAACAACGATGAGACTGCCTACAGGAAGAGATCCAGCACCTGTCCACATGGTGCAACGAAATAACCTGCTCCTCAACACCACCAAAACGAAGGAGCTCATCGTGGACTTCAGGAAAGAGTCTAGAGGCACACACGACACCATCCACATCAATGGAATGGGACGTCGGCGTGTCTCCAGCTTCAAGTTCCTGGGGACCCACATCTCGGCTGACATGACCTGGACAACCAACACCTCCAGCCTGGTCAAGAAGGCTCACCAGCGCCTCTTCTTCCTGAGGACACTGAGGAAGAACCAGCTCTCCTCGGCCATCCTGGTGAACTTCTACGCTGCGCGATAGAAAGCATCCTGACGAACTGTGTCACAGTGTGGTATGGGTGCTGCTCTGTCGCGAGCGCAAGGCATTGCAGCGGGTGGTGAAAACTGCCCAACGCATCACAGGGACTCCACTTCCTGCCATCGAGCATCCAGAGGAAACGCTGTCTGCGCCGAGCTCGCAGCATCCTTAAGGACTCCTCTCACCCAGCCCACAGACTGTTCTCCCTCCTCCCCTCCGGCAGGCGTTTCAGGAGCCTCCGGACTAGAACCAGCAGACTAAAGAACAGTTTCTTCCCCAGAGCTGTGTCTTTACTGAACTCTAACCCTTGCTGACCCCACACCTCTCACAGACTCCTCTCTCACACCCCACCATGCCACTCCCCTCACAGACTCTCCTCCCACCCCCCACCATCCCACTACCCTCATAGACTCTTCTACCCCCCCACCACCATCCCACTCTCCTCTCATCCCCCACCATCCCACCATCCCTTGCACTACCGCACCTTTGCTACCAACTGTTCTACAGTACCAACTGTTTACATTTCACTGTTTGCACTACCTTAAATCTACTGCTTACCTTAAGCTAACATACAATTGTATACACCTACCTGTAAAATTCTGTTTATAGTTAGAGACATCTGTATATCACGTGTGTGTGTGTGTATGTGTGTTTGTTTGTGCGTGGGTGTGTGTGTGTGCGTGTGTGTGTGTATGTGTGTGTGTATATGTGTGTGTGTGTGTATGTGTATATGTGTGTGTGTGTGTGTATGTGTGTGAGTGTGTGAGTGTATGTGTGTGAGTGTGTGAGTGTGTGTATGTGAGTGTGTGTATGTGTGAGTGTGTGTGTATGTGTGTGAGTGTGTGTGTGCTTGTGTGTGAGTGTGTGTATGTGAGTGTGTGTGTGTGTATGTGTGTGTGTGTGTATGTGTATATGTGTGTGTGTGTATGTGTGTGAGTGTGTGTGTGCTTGTGTGTGAGCGTGTGTATGTGAGTGTGTGTGAGTGTATGTATGTGTACGTGTGCATGTGAGTGAGTGTGTGTGTATGTGTGAGTAGGTGTGCATGTGAGTGTGTATGTGAGTGTGTGTGTGTTTGTGTGTGTGTGAGTATGTGTATGTGAGTGAGTGTGTGTGTGTAGGTGTGTATGTGAGTGTATGTGGGAGAGTATGTGTATGTAAGTGAGTGAGTGTGTGTGTGTATGTGTGTGCGGCGCGACGCGCATGTATTACACTACATTTAGAGTACATATTCACCTGTAAATGCTGTTTATAGAGAAGAGACACCTGTAATTATATTTATGGCACACACTCACCTGTTATAGTAATAACCATCTGTATATTTATATTCACTGTACATATTACCTGTAAATCCTGTACATCTCCATATCCTGCACGTACGCAACCATTGTATATATCCTGCACTTTACTGCTATTGCACTTCTGGTTAGACCTAAACTGCATTTCGTTGCCTTGTACCTGTACTTGTGTAATGACAATAAAGTTGAATCTAATCTAATCTAATCTAATACTAAAAAATACCTATGGCTATAACATTTGGCATTTAGTTATTGTCTTTTCTTATTACTCAGGGTCAATTAACAGACATCTTAAGTACAGCCCAAAACCTGTAGTTGCCGTTGAGAAACAGTGCACCGGCAAATGTCATGCCAGTCACTCAGGCAGTACAGGAGAAGCTGCTGTTGGACAGGGAGCGCAGTCAGTGCCGACAGTGAGGCCTCAGCAGTCACAGTCTGTTAAACAAGAAATGGCTCGGTAGGATACATGGGTCGTTTGTCTGCATTCATTTTGTAATTGCACATCCAGTGTAGGTAGTTTTAGACAAACTAGGCACCGATTCTAATGTAAGCAAACATACATAACAAAATCAGTCATTGAGAATGTAGATATATTTTAAGTTAGGTTCTTCTGTGTTGATGGATGATAACATATGAGAATAATAGTTTGCCATCTTATATGTTTAGGTCTTTTCCCCGGATTTTTCTGAAAGGAGGCAAGAGGCAAAAAGCGCTTTGCACCATATACATCAACACAACCTGGGAAGAGCTTTTTGGTGAACATTTTTTCTTCTTGAAAGTAGACGTGAAAAAACACCAAATGGAGAAGAGGAACTGCAGCTTATACTGGTTGGCCTTGGAAAACGTGCATTAACTCTAAATGAAAACATCACACATTCCGAGGTATGTAATCATTAATTAACTTCCTTGGCTAAAGTAATATCTAAAGATTAAAAAAAAAAAACATCTTACAATTCATTCTAATGCTTGATGTAATAAATATTAGTATGACAAAATAAAAATAATTTTAGTACAGTTTTAATCCTGCTTCTGTTATTTTAGTTTTCAGATTTGCTTTTGAGCACATACAGTGCCTTGCGAAAGTATTCAGCCCCTTAAACTTTGCAACCTTTTGCCACATTTCAGGCTTTAAACATAAAGATATGAAACTGTAATTTTTTGTGAAGAATCAACAACAAGTGGGACACAATCATGAAGTGGAACGAAATTTCTTGGATATTTCAAACTTTTTTAACAAATAAAAAACTGAAAAATTGGGCGTGCAAAATTATTCAGCCCCTTTTCTTTCAGTGCAGCAAACTCTCTCCAGAAGTTCAGTGAGGATCTCTGAATGATCCAATGTTGACCTAAATGACTAATGATGATAAATGGAATCCACCTATGTGTAATCAAGTCTCCGTATAAATGCACCTGCACTGTGATAGTCTCAGAGGTCCGTTTAAAGCGCAGAGAGCATCATGAAGAACAAGGAACACACCAGGCAGGTCCGAGATACTGTTGTGGAGAAGTTTAAAGCTGGATTTGGATACAAAAAGATTTCCCAAGCTTTAAACATCTCAAGGAGCACTGTGCAAGCGATAATATTGAAATGGAAGGAGTATCAGACCACTGCAAATCTACCAAGACCTGGCCGTCCCTCTAAACTTTCAGCTCATACAAGGAGAAGACTGATATCAGAGATGCAGCCAAGAGGCCCATGATCACTCTGGATGAACTGCAGAGATCTACAGCTGAGGTGGGAGACTCTGTCCATAGGACAACAATCAGTCGTATACTGCACAAATCTGGCCTTTATGGAAGAGTGGCAAGAAGAAAGCCATTTCTTAAAGATATCCATAAAAAGCGTTGTTTAAAGTTTACCACAAGCCACCTGGGAGACACACCAAACATGTGGAAGAAGGCGCTCTGGTCAGATGAAACCAAAATCAAACTTTTTGGCAACAATGCAAAACGTTATGTTTGGTGTAAAAGCAACACAGCTCCTCACCCTGAACACATCATCCCCACTGTCAAACATGGTGGTGGCAGCATCATGGTTTGGGCCTGCTTTTCTTCAGCAGGGACAGGGAAGATGGTTAAAATTGATGGGAAGATGGATGGAGCCAAATACAGGACCATTCTGGAAGAAAACCTGATGGAGTCTGCAAAAGACCTGAGACTGGGACGGAGATTTGTCTTCCAACAAGACAATGATCCAAAACATAAAGCAAAATCTACAATGGAATGGTTCACAAATAAACATATCCAGGTGTTAGAATGGCCAAGTCAAAGTCCAGACCTGAATCCAATCGAGAATCTGTGGAAAGAACTGAAAACTGCTGTTCACAAATGCTCTCCATCCAACCTCACTGAGCTCGAGCTGTTTTGCAAAACTGATAGAGACATAGCCCAAGAGACTTACAGCTGTAATCGCAGCAAAAGGTGGCGCTACAAAGTATTAAGTTAAAGGGGCTGAATAATTTTGCACGCCCAAATTGTTTTTTATTTGTTAAAAAAGTTTGAAATTTCCAATAAATTTCATTCCACTTCATGACTTCCCACTTTTTGTTGATTTTTCACAAAAAATTACAGTTTCATATCTTTATGTTTGAAGCCTGAAATGTGGCAAAAGGTCGCAAAGTTCAAGGGCTGAATACTTTCACAAGGCACTGTATCCAAGTCCGGCAAATATCTGTGGAGGCTGGTTGCTGCACAAGTTCCCAGGTATATAGACATATACACTGTATTAATGTCCATGGTTTCAAATTGTGTTTCAGTGTACTCCCTAGATGAGTAATTGATTTATATCCAGACTGTTCAATTTTAGGTGTGCAGCGAAGATTGTCTGTTATCCCTCCAGATTTAAATAAATACACAGGTTAGCAGCTAAAAAACTAAAAAAAAAAATACCTAAAAAAAATAAATTTATATAATAATAACAATAATAATATTAATAATAATAATTAAAGCCCCAAACGGCAATAAAGGCCCTCACCTCCCTTGAGACTGCGGGGACACATATACTCGGAGGATTGCATTTTTCAAATACATAAAATCTTCGGCGGGCTTGAATTTTGTGGCCAGTAAAATTTACTTTTTGCACACTTTTACTGGGTCAAACTGAGGATCATTTCGCAGAAAAATTATTTATAAAAATATAACTTAAGCAAAAACGACAAGAAAAAGCACCGTCTATTTTACATACATGCATTTAGCTCATTTTGCCTAAGTTTGGTGTCTGCGGAATGAAGCAGCTATTTTTTGTTGTTGCCTTAGAGGTGTATTCTAAGTCGGTTCACATCTTCAATTCAAAATGGCCGTGCTGGATGTGTGTACTAAGTTTTATTTACCTACGACAAACTAAAATTTTTACTTCCCATTGACTTTTTCCACATATTTGGGACGTTGCTATGGCAACACATTTATAGATAGGGGGTGGTTGTCATTGGCTTTTATGCTCGTCATGACATAAGAGACGTGTGTACCAAATTTTATGTCTCTATGACAAACTAAATTCTTGGGTCCCATTATAAGTTTGTAGGGGGCGCTGGAGAGCCATTTCTAAAGATAACCCTTTTATTTACATATTTTTGTGTTCAGGTCATGAATGTGCACAAACGCCTTTGTGGGTCCAACTCGATCCGAGAAGGCGTTTGAGAGTTAAGAGACGTTTTATTTTTACAAAAATGGCCACCTCGTTACAGGCTTGCCACACCCATACCCGATAAGATATCAACAACAAAGTCACAACTTTGGTTGGCACATGTGTCTAGATGATACTCACCAAATTTGGGGCCATTTAGATTAAAACACAATGATTTGCATCTTTTTGCGCAAGGGGTGCGATTTTAGTGGCCGCGCGTTTCACCCCACATGGCGGACTTCCTGTTGAGTTTAGGGTGTGGCTGTCTTAGACTTTTCTGTTTGCCCTGAGGTGTCCTATGGATGTACCAAGTTTAATTTTTCTACATTGGAAAAAAGTTACTTTCACTTTCCATAGGCCCAATGTATTTTGACTTTTCCACTGAGTCATTTTTTGTAATTTTTTTTCGGGGACTTCAAATACATACATTTTTCGCCGGCCTTGAATTTTGGGACCAATAAAAATGACGCATGTTTACTGGGTCAAATTGAGGATCATTTCGAGAAAAAAAAATAAATAAAAATAAAAAATAAATAAGTAACTCAAGCAAAAACAATAGGCCCTCCCGGTCATCACCGGCTCGGGCCTAATAATACGGACTGACCCATATGCAGTCTATCAACATTGAATACATGAACACAAACATATACAGGCAGAAGAAAGCACTATAATAAAAGTAGTAAAAATAAAAGTGATGAACCTTTCTTGAGTATCCATCTATTGCTCCAAATATGACAATGTTGTACCTTGAAATCAAAAGGATGAGATGACAATGAGCAGTCAATAAAATGCTCATAATAAAGTACATAAATAAATGAATATCTTACCTTATGAGCTTATGGTTAGTGTCCACGTGCACTAATGACAAAAGCCGCTGTACGAAGTACAGTAATGTGTCCCACATTGGACTCGCATCAGTTTGCTTACCGCAGCAACAGGAGCATAGAGGATGCAGTTGCTATGGCACTGCACTCTGTGCTCACCCACCTGGACAATAAGAACTCTTATGCACGTATGCTGTTTGTTGACTTCAGCTCAGCCTTCAACACTATCATCCCGACCAAGTTAATAGCCAAACTTGAAGACTTGGGCATCAATACCTCACTCTGCAACTGGATTCTGGACTTCCTGACCAACAGACCCCAGAATGTCCGATCTGGATCCACCTCCTCCACATCAAGATTCAAGATTCAAGATTTTTATTTGTCACATACAAAATTATATACAGCATATATAACCACCAGTGAAATGTGAGTCAGGTCCGCTCCATGGACAGTGCAATTATTTAGGAAAACACACAGATGAAAATATACATAAATGTAGCTATGTAAGAATGAGATAAAAGTAAACAATAAAAAATATAAGAATAAAATATAAAAAATATAAAAAATGTGTAATGTGGGAATAAATCTAGATCGCAAATAATGTACATGAATGTAAACTGTAGACTTAATATTAAAAAATGTACAGGGATGTACAGTGTGCATATATGCATTTAGCTGTGGTCTTAAATATTAAGATACACAGGAAGGTGCAGGAAGCAAATGTGCAAAACAGTGTGTAGTAAAACAGAGTGATACTGTCAGTGTGTCAGTGTGAGGTGGCTGGTAGCTATCCATCACACTTAACACTGGTGTACCACAGGGCTGTGTGCTAAGCCCATTTCTCTACTCCCTCTTCACCTCCGACTGCAAGCCTGTGTTTGGATCTAATGCCATCGTCAAGTTTGCTGACGACACTACAGTGATTGGTCTCATCAGCAACAACGATGAGACTGCCTACAGGGAAGAGATCCAGCACCTGTCCACATGGTGCAACGAAAATAACCTGCTCCTCAACACCACCAAAACGAAGGAGCTCATCGTGGACTTCAGGAAAGAGTCAAGAGGCACACACAACACCATCCACATCAATGGAATGGACGTTGAGTGTGTCTCCAGCTTCAAGTTCCTGGGGATCCACATCTCGGCTGACATGACCTGGACAACCAACACCTCCAGCCTGGTCAAGAAGGCTCACCAGCGCCTCTTCTTCCTGAGGACACTGAGGAAGAACCAGCTCTCCTCGGCCATCCTGGTGAACTTCTACCGCTGCGCAATAGAAAGCATCCTGACGAACTGTGTCACAGTATGGTATGGGTGCTGCTCTGTCGCGAGCGCAAGGCATTGCAGCGGTGGTGAAAACTGCCCAACGCATCACAGGGACTCCACTTCCTGCCATCGAGCATCCAGAGGAAACGCTGTCTGCGTCGAGCTCGCAGCATCCTTAAAGACTCCTCTCACCCAGCCCACAGACTGTTCTCCCTCCTCCCTCCTCCGGCAGGCGTTTCAGGTGCCTCGGACTAGAACCAGCAGACTAAAGAACAGTTTCTTCCCCAGAGCTGTGTCTTTACTGAACTCTAACCCTTGCTGACCCCACTCCTCTCATAGACTCCTCTTTTACCCCCCACCATGCCACTCCCCTCACAGACTCTCCTCTCACCCCACCATCCCACTCCCTCACAGACTCTCCTCTCACCCCAACCATCCCACTACCCTCATAGACTCTTCTACCCCCACCATCCCACTCCCTCACAGACTCTCCTCTCACCCCCACCATCCCACTACCCTCATAGACTCTTCTACCCCCACCATCCCACTCCCTCACAGACTCTCCTCTCATCACCCACCATCCCACTACCCTCACAGACTCTCCTCCCACCCCGCCATCCCACTACCCTCATAGACTCTTCTACCCCCACCATCCCACTACCCTCACAGATTCTCCTCCCACCCTCCACCATCCCACTACCCTCATAGACTCTTCTACCCCCCACCATCCCACTCCCTCACAGACTCTCCTCCCACCCCCACCATCCCACTACCCTCATAGACTCTTCTACCCCCACCATCCCACTCCCTCACAGATTCCTCCCACCCCCACCATCCCACTACCCTCATAGACTCTTCTACCCCCACCATCCCACTCCCCTCACAGACTCTCCTCTCATCCCCCACCATCCCACTCCCCTCACAGACTCTCCTCCCACCCCCACCATCCCACTACCCTCATAAACTCTTCTACCCCCACCATCCCACTACCCTCATTGACTCTTCTACCCCCACCATCCCACTCCCTCACAGACTCTCCTCTCATCCCCACCATCCCACTCCCCTCACAGACTCTCCTCCCACCCCCTCCATCCCACTACCCTCACAGACTCTCCTCTCATCCCCACCATCCCACTACCCTCATAGACTCTTCTACCCCCACCATCCCACTCCTCACAGACTCTCCTCCCACCCCGCCATCCCACTACCCTCACAGACTCTCCTCTCATCCCCACCATCCCACTACCCTCATAGACTCTTCTACCCCCACCATCCCACTCCCCTCACAGACTCTCCTCCCACCCCCCACCATCCCACTACCCTTGCACTACTGCACCTTAGCTACCAACTGTTCATACAGTACCAACTGTTTACATTTCGCATTATACTTATTTGCACTGTCCATGCTCATTGCACTACCTTAAATCTACTGCTTACATTAAGCTAACATACAATTGTGTACATCTACCTGTAAAATTCTGTTTATAGTTGGAGACATCTGTATATTACATTTACATTTATAGTACATATTCACCTGTAAATGCTGTTTATAGAAAGAGACAACTGTAATTATATTTATGGCACACACTCACCTGTTATAGTAATAACCATCTGTATATTTATATTCATTGTACATATTACATGTAAATCCTGTACATCTCCATATCCTGCACATATCCTGCACGTATGCAACCATTGTATATATCCTGCACTTGCTGCTATTGCACTTCTGGTTAGACCTAAACTGCATTTTGTTGCCTTGTACCTGTACTTGTGTAATGACAATAAAGTTGAATCTAATCATCTAATCTAATCTATGTCCTCCTGACGATGCAACCCAGCTGTGTCATTCTTTCCAAAATTCCTGGAGCGCCAACTCAGTGCATGGACTCCTTGATGCGATTCCACTGAACTCTATGTCCATTTGCTTGGAGACAACCTTTAACCATTCTGTATCCTGCGTTTGGGATCGGTCATGACAATGGCCCAAATGTGTGATATAAATAATACTTCAGAACTTTTTTGTGGGTTTTGTGTTTTCAAAGAACTCTCATGTCATGCCCCTCAGTTGCATAGTCCAAATATTTTTTGTTATCTGGTTTTAATGTGATATTGTTACGTTTAAACAATATAATTATTACGTTTGAACGAGAAAGGAATCACCTTAAACTTGAAAGTTTATTGTAGTAATGAGAGACCATCATTTTATTTATTCTCACTGTGGCAATTCAGCGCTTCCGTAAAGTACAACCACATCACTCCAGTTTTAAAATCTCTGCACTGGCTGCCTGTAGCTCAGAAAAAAGAGCACTGCTGGTTTACAAGTCTCTTAATGGTCTAGCACCAGAATCTCTGACATGTTACTTATGAACCTTCACGGACTCTGAGAACATCTGAGACAGGCCTTCTGCTCATGACCACAATTAGAACTAAACAGGGTGAAGCAGTGTTTAAGTTTCATCCGGAATCCGGAACAGCCTCAACTTTAACAATGTTCAAGGGGAAGTTAAAAACCTACATTCAGCCCAAAGGGTTTTTTATTTGCACTCTGTCTTTTAATTGTTTGGGATGCAAAGAAAAACCCACAAATAACTTCAGCTGAAATACAAAACTTTCTGAAAAAAGGTTGTGTCGCTTTTTAAAGATGCACAATAAGGAGGCACAGAAAAATGGGCTGCATGGTTGAGTCGTTAAGAAAGCAAATACTATGGAAATGCCACAAAGCTTACAATAAACCATACAGCACAGTAAGCCAATGACACACTCACTCTCACACACACTCACTCTCACACACACTCACTCTCACACACTCACTCACACACACTCTCTCTCAAACACACACTCACTCACACACTCACACACTCACTCACTCTCTCATACTCTCACACACTCTCTCATACTCTCTCACACTCACTCACTCTCACTCACACACTCACACTCACTCACACACTCTCACACACACTCTCTCACACTCACTCACACTCACACTCACTCTCACTCACACTCTCTCACACTCACTCTCATTCACACTCTCACTCACACTCTCTCACACTCACTCTCACACTCACTCACTCTCACTGAGACGCTCTCTCTCTCTCACACTCACTCACACTCTCTCTCACACACACACTCACACGCTCTCTCTCTCTCTCTCTCTCTCACACTCACTCACTCTCACTCTCACACACACACACTCTCACATTCTCTCACTCACACTCTCACACTCACTCTCTCACTCACACTCACACTCTCACTCACACTCACTCACAAACTCTCTCACTCACACTCACTCTCACACACACACTCTCACACTCACTCACTCACACTCTCTCTCACTCACACTCACACTCTCTCACTCACACTCTCACACTCACTCACACTCTCTCTCACACACTCACACGCTCTCTCACACACTCACTCACACGCTCTCTCTCTCACACTCACACTCTCTCTCTCACACGCTCTCTCTCTCACACTCACTCACACTCTCTCTCTCTCTCACACTCACACGCTCTCTCTCTCACACTCACACTCTCTCTCTCTCTCACACTCAC
>CM044553.2:33574773-33577273 GCA_024416835.2 Perccottus glenii
ACACTTACACTCTCTCTCTCACACTCACACGCTCTCTCTCTCACACTCACTCACACTCTCACACTCACTCACTCACACTCTCTCTCTCTCACATACACGCTCTCTCTCACACTCACTCACACTCTCTCTCACACTCACACGCTCTATCTCTCTCACACTCACTCACACGCTCTCTCTCACACTCACTCACTCTCTCTCACACTCACACGCTCTCTCTCTCTCACACTCACTCACACTCACTCACACTCTCTCTCTCACACTCACATGTTCTCTCTCTCACACTCACTCACTCTCTCTCTCTCTCACACTCACACGCCTCTCTCTCACACTCACTCACTCTCTCTCACACTCACACGCTCTCTCACACACGCCTCTCTCTCACACACTCACTCACGCGCTCTCTCTCACACTCACTCACACTCTCTCACACTCACTCACACTCTCTCTCACACTCACACGCTCTCACACACGCTCTCTCTCTCACACACTCACTCACACGCTCTCTCTCACACACGCTCTCACACACGCTCTCTCTCTCTCACACGCTCTCACACACGCTCTCTCTCTCACACTCACTCACACTCTCTCTCACACTCACTCACACTCTCTCTCTCACACTCACATGCTCTCTCTCTCACACACGCTCTCACACACGCTCTCTCTCTCTCACACACTCACTCACGCGCTCTCTCTCTCACACACGCTCTCACAAACACGCACGCACGTACGTGTTTGTGTTCCAGACCATCTCCTTCTGCAGGAAACACATGTCCAGGGCCAGCACTAAACAACTGCACAGGAAGTCCCAGTTCTAATCTGTGAGTGAGTGAGTGGAAGGAAACATCAACAGCCACCGCTGCAACAACAGACAGCAGGGGCCTGCACCCAGACCCCTGATTTGCAAGACAAATAAGAATGTCTGTTGTTGTGCTTCTTGTTGTGCTTCTGTTGATATTTTTTATATTCATTTTAGTGTAGAGTTTCTCCTAATTACAATAATGTGTTTTGTAAATGTAATATTAATGATTACATTCTGTGTAAACTCACTTGTGTTAGTTTTTCTCATTTGCTTTGGCACATTTCTCAGATCAGAACAAACATTCATGCAAAACATCATGTAGTAATTGTAAAATCAAATTATTGTTGTTCTCTCAAAAGTACATTTTACTATCAGTGGAAATGTCTTAGCTATCAAAATGAAAACAAAATGTGTTTTATATTCTGAAAAAAACAATTGTAGTTATTATTAGTAGAATAAAGTTTCAGTCTGTCTCAGTTACACAAAAGTTGTCAAAACAATCAACAGGACTCATAATTGTTTAAATTGCACATTAATGTTACTGACAATCAGTTTATCAAGTGGAGGAGTTCAAGTATCTTGGGGTCTTGTTCACGAGTGAGGGAAGGAGGGAACGTGAGATTGACAGACGGATCGGTGCAGCTTCTGCAGTGATGCGGTCGATGTACCGGTCTGTCGTGGTGAAGAAGGAGCTGAGCTGTAAGGCAAAGCTCTCGATTTACCGGTCAATCTACGTTCCTACTCTCACCTATGGTCATGAGCTTTGGGTCATGACCGAAAGAACAAGATCCCGGATACAAGCGGCTGAAATGAGCTTTCTCCGCAGGGTGGCGGGGTGCTCCCTTAGAGATAAGGTGAGGAGCTCAGTCACTCGGGAGGAGCTCAAAGTAGAGCCGCTGCTCCTCCACATCAAGAGGAGCCATCTGAGGTGGCTCGGGCATCTGTTTCGGATGCCTCCTGGACGCCTCCCTAAGGAGCTAGCTGAGCCGATCTGACCTCCACTGCGACACAACATTCAAACTCAATCATTCCCACTGGTACAACCCAGGACCCGACATCTACCGCTAACTGCATCTGCATGGCACTACAATGGACACGTCCCATGTGATGGCATGCCAGTAGCTTCAATGGTGGTCCCAGCCAGTCTCCTCTGACCATACCCCTGGCATCCCGTGTGGCGGCATGCCAACAGCATCAACAGTGGTTAACCATTATTAATCGACGTTATCAAAGGAATAGAGTGACCATTAAACAAAGTAAGTGCAAACTCTTTCAGACTCTAAACATACAAACACATCCTATGTTTAAAGCTAAACCAAGCGGTCTTCTATTTGGACATCTTAACATTAGAAGTATTTTACCAAATGTGACCAATATTTACTATATGAATCAAATGTAGATGCTCTATGTTTCTCTGCGACATGGTTGCATTCTAATTCTCCTGAGGCTGGCCTCAACGTATCAGGTTATAATATCTTTAGAAGGAATAGGTCTGAAGGTAGAGGTGGAGGTGTGATGTTTTACAGTATGTGCGTGATAATATAAAATGCCAACAAATTAACTGGACCACCAGTTTAGAATGTTTAGGCATAATTATATTTGATGAATATATTTGATGATGAACTAAAAGTAATTCTTAAACATTGTATCTTTAAAAAAGAAGTAATTTCAGTAGGAGATATTAATATAAATTGGAATATC
>CM044553.2:33579773-33629125 GCA_024416835.2 Perccottus glenii
CTTTTATTTAATCTATAAAACAAAATGTTGTAATTTGCAGACTTTGTTCTTTTTTTGACGCAAAGCCATACTGTCTTTGCCTAACCTTAAGCAGCTGTAGTTTTTGCTTAAACATATTTTTAAGTTGAAATAAATTTTTTGAACTTCACATTTTACGTTAAAATTTACGTTTTAAATTATGTGCTGATAAAATGTCAGTTTTAATGTTATCATTGTACTTGGTCATGTTTCTAAACATGCACTGATACATTTTGTTTGATTTTAATGTTTATAAGACGCTAATCCTTTGTTGCCTATAAAGCAGGGGTCTCAAACTTGCGGGCCGGGGGCCAACTGCGGCCCGCAAGACGATATTTTGTGGCCCGCAGGACGATATGAAAGTTTAATGTTAGTGCGCCCTGCGAGTTTAATATGAATGGCACATTACCACGTTGTGTGTGGAAGGTTCCTTTTTGTGCAAGCTGGAACTGAACCAACCTACCATCACAGTGGAGTGTATGGTTCCTGGGGGCCATCGGCTGGGCTTGATGCAGACAGAGAAACATTTCACAACTATGGAGGAGCCCGTGTAACATCACATAGCCGTCATAAAATGACGGCTTCTTACTGTGTTTGAAATTAGCATGTTTGACCTTGAGCTGGAATGTTACCGGCATTGGATCATTTGAAATGGGCTGATTTGTTTGAAAGTTGATGGCAATTTGATCCCCACTATCCATGCGGATTTGTTATCATGACGAATCTGCAAATTAACGCTGATGTTCTGTTGACAATATCACCGAGGGGCGTGGACATCCAATGGTGCCACTCAGCCAGATCATTCATGTTCTTCAATATTCCATTTAAGTTCAGGATAGCTCAGGTTCAGAAGAACCCATTGAAGTTAAAGAATTATTAGTAATGACGTTTGAGAGGATTTAACAAAGCTTTTTTTGTGGAATACCTGATCCGGGCCAGCCTCACCCAGACTCTGCCTCCTGCGGCCCCCAAGTAATTTGAGTTTGAGACACCTGCTATAAAGCCTGAGAAGGTGTTAGTGTGTTATTCATTCATTCATTTTCTACCGCTTGGTCCCGTTAGGGGTCGCGGGTGACTGGAGCCTATCCCAGCAGCTTTGGGCCTGAGGCGGGGTACACCCTGGACAGTGGCCAGTTAGTCGCAGGGCTAACATTTAGAGACAGACAGTGACAAACAACCATTCACTCTCACATTCATTCACTAGGGACACTTTAGATTTGCCAATTGACCTAAACATGCATGTGTTTGGACAATGGGAGGAAGCCGGAGTACCCGGAGAGAACCCACAGTAACACGTGGAGGACATGCAGACTCCTCACAGAAAGACCAGAGTCGGCCGAGAATGTTTTGAGTCGGCCGGGTTTTGAACTCACAACCTTCTTGCTGTAAGGCAGGAGTGCTAACCACTCTGCCACGTGCACCCCCTTTTAGTTTTAAGAGGGTGCACGTGGCAAGACCACCACTGGCTCCGCCCCCTCATATCTTCACTCACTAATACAAATGAACGTCTGGTGGTACCGTCCCAAAAAGGTACAAAATCACTCTCACGTACCTTCTCTGGCTCTGTTCCACATTGGTGGAATGATCTACTGCTGCTACAAGATCAGCAGATTCTGTAGCCATCTTTAAAAAACGCCTGAAAACACATCTCTTCCGTCAACACCTGACTGACAAACACTGAGTCCTACTTCCTTTCTATCGATTCCTTCTCTATTTAAAAAAAAAAAAATAAATAATTTCCCATCCTTAGCTTTGTATACTGCGCTGGGTTTAAACTGACTAGTTTTTTTGTGCACTTATGCTTTTTGTTCCTTGTGTTGTTAAAATTGCTTCCAATGTTTTCCTCACTTGTAAGTTGCTTTGGATAAAAGCGTCTGCTAAATGACTAAATGTAAATGCTGTTCTAGCCATTGAAGTGTGAAGTGAGATCATATTTGACAAACACATAAAATGCGTCTGTAATGTCCCAATATGCTTCCTAATGTTCAGTAACTTATGTTTCTACTGCTCATAAAAATAAAAACATTTACATAAACAGACTTATGTGCTCTTGTCAGTCCATGTGCAAATGAAATAAACATCAAAATAAACATAAAAATAGGGTCTTACCTTTCATTTTTTCATGAGGCCCTAAAAACGCTGTCTCAGTCGCACACACAAATTTAGGAGAGATTCCGTTGCTTTTGCTTGTGAGGGGCACCAGCACGTTGGGGACAGCAGGCTGAGAGAATGAGGCAATCCTCTGCAGGATGGAGTCCACACTGTCTCTGACATCTCCTAAGTCCACCTCTGATAACCCTCTGCCCCTCAGACTTGAAGGACTGGAAAAACTGTAGGGGCTGTGCAGCTTGGAGTCCATTTGGAACACGTGTGGCTTGGAGAGGATCTCCAAGTGGGGAGTCAGGGCTGGGGATAGAGGAACTGGTGAGGAGCTCACCTCTGGGACCAGGAGGGAACCAGGGCTAGGACTTAGAGAACTGGTGGAGAAGTTTGCATAGGCCTGGTGAAGGGAGAGGAGGGGGCTGCCAGCAGAGCTGTCCAGGCTGCTCAGAGACGCTGATGGACTTGCTACAGTGAATGATGGAGAGTGCTGCATTAACTCTTCATTGCTCTTCAGACATCGTCTTTGAGAAGCACTGCTCTCTGATACTTCCTGAATCTTTGAATGATATGGGACTGAAGGGGTGCTCACAATGTTGTCTAGATCCAAGGGGAATTTGCTGAGTCGTGGAGTCTTTTTGTCCTTAACAGCAGGAGGTACCTGCTTTTGGAAGTGGTTGTTGTTGTGCACACTTTCTTCACAAAAGGAGTTGGTATTATGAAAACGGCCATTCCAGTTGGCATTAGCATTGCCAAACGTAAAGCCTGAAGTAAGGCTCCCCCCAGCTCCATTCCTTGGCATACCCACCACCCCTCCTTCTCCATTTTGAACGTAGTGGTCTGAACCAGGTTTGGAGCCAAAGTTCACCTCATAAGGCCCCGGGCCACACATTATTACCCCTGGGACCACACTTGCTTGAGAGACGTTGGTGCTGCCATCTGGATGGTGTTGGTAGGACTCTTCTGGTGTTGGACTGGGATAGGACATTAGCTTGGACACACCCCCAGAAAACTCTAGGCTAGATGTGGAGCTGTGGAGGCTGTCATTGTCACTACCTGCTCCAAACACGGCAGAGTAACCATTGGGTTTGAACCTGCTCTGAAATGACGCAGCTCGAGTCACAAAGGAGTCCTTGTTGTGGATGGCTGGTCTGTTCATAGTTCCTCTGTTGAAGGACAAGCTGGTGACCATTGTGTGGGGCTTGATGACCGGGCTGGAATCAGCAGCTTGCCTGACGCAGAATGCCCCAGAGCCCAGGCTGTTGCTGTAGCTCGACGCTGGGGATGGCCCGCTCACAGCTGCTCCTCTAGCAGCTTTGGTGTGGTTCAGGAAGAAGTGAGGGGAGGCTGGGGAGATGGGGGAGGATACAGGAGATGCTGAGGAGAAGGATGGAATATTATCCACATCTTCAATATCAAAGGATCTCTTCAGCGCTGCAGAAGGAAAAAAAAAAACAAGTATTTATATTAATAAAATATTAAACCAATTGTCCACATTTAATCAATCCATCAACCAGTGCAAATGGGACACACCGTTCCAGGTGCGAGCCAGTACCTTGGTCATGGCACTTACTGGGATTTAGGGCTGCCCCCAAATAGTCGACTAAACGTTAGTCGATATGAAGAGGGCTTGGTCGAATACATTTTCATTAGTTGGTTAGTCGCAAAATTAAAAAAAAAAAAAAAAAAAAAAAATCACGTGAAAAAATTATGCAATCAGGGGCTTCGCAGTCAGTGCATGACATGACATCAAAGCAACGCGAGATCAACGAGATCTCGTGCCTCGCGGTATACCAAAGCACACTTGTGGGAGAGGTGTCTGGCTGATGCTAATAATTATGTCAGGAAAAAAGTCCAAAGTGTGGGATCATTTTGAAAAGTCGAAGGACGACCCTAAAAAGGCTGTTTGCAAACTCTGCAGGCAAACATTTGCCTATCACTCGTCAACATCGAATATGTCTTATCATTTAAAACATGCAAGTAGTAACATTAACCACCACATGGCCCCTCGTTTTAACAATAAGGATATGTTCTGTCCGTTCTGGGGATGTGGTATTTGGGTGGTGCGGGTTTGTACTTTGGCTTGCAGCGCCCTCGTGTGGTTGCGCAGTGCTATTGTTGTAAATTGGTGAACTAAGTAAAAACCCAAGATGGCCGAATGTAACATCTTGACGGTTACGACTTGCTCATGTTTAAAGCTCAAGTTCCCTTAAAATATGTTGTTGCCTTCGACTATATTTGTCCGTGAGTATTGTGATGTAACAAATGTTTGTTTTTTATGAGATTTACGTTAGTTGAAATGCTTAAATGATATGTTAGCACAAAATTAGCAATCATTAGCATATGTTACGTGAGCTATGTATTAATGTCCAGCTAATATGACATTTTGTATTATTTCAGTTTTACGGTTGGTTGAAGAGGACAATGGTTGAATGCCATTCTCTAATAAATCAGCAAAAAGTAACAAAGTCTGTTTATTGGAGCGCCGTTATCTCGCAGTCTAGCCTTGCAAAGACAGTAGCTTGGGGCGAGGACAGCACAGGATATAAACACATTTGCGCTGTTAACTTAATGCTTTACTATTTTGTTTTAAGCGCTTAATTTTCATTGTGAACGCGCTAATATCATGCTTTAGCATTTTCTGTCATATGGAAGTGTTAAACTTCAACTTGGACTATACCTTTCCTTGTATATACGCAAGTTTTTATATTAATATCATAAATGAACGATTATTCAACTAATCGCTAAAATGCAGGAGTGTTAGTCGACTAGGAATATCTTTAGTCGGGGGCAGCCCTACTGGGATTTTAGTCAAAATTATTAAATACATAATGCTGCAATGTGAACATCTCATCTGAATCAAAGGCTGGTAAATGACAAAGGCCGAGGCCTAACACAAGTGTTTAAATATTAATGTTCTGACTGTGATTGAAGGAAAATGTGGAAAAATGATGGATTGACTTTACACAGACACTATCTGGTTTATTTGTATTACTTCCAAATGTGGCACACTGGAAAAAACACCATCTTTCTTAGTCCTGTTTGGTGATCCTGGACACTCAGCACTCTGTGGGAACAGTGTACTCCTCCTCAATTCCTTCATACCACAGAAACAAAGGCTGAATTGATGTTGGAGCTACGGTCTGGGCACTAGTGGGGGTTAGTAGTGTTACAAGTACTAACGGCAACATGACTCCAAGGGAGGCACTTTGCCAGCAACCCCAGCCTTATGTGAGGGATTCTTCAAAGGCACTAGGAAGGATTCCACTGCTTTAGTTTGTGTCAGACAACATCAAGGAAAAAAAATAACAGAAAGGTTTCTTACATGTGCTCTTAAAGTAGGTCATTAAAGTCTGAGAGAAAGAGAGCTAGACAAGGTGAGCCACAGTGTAATTATTGGACTGCTCTTAGGTCGCAACAATGAGCTCAAACTGACGTTGTGGGCTGTCTGCACCAAAGCTAGCTAGTAAAAATAAATGTTATTACATCTTGTTATAACATAGATATACAGATACATATTGCACTTAACACTTAACCCACCTTGCCTCCAGTGTCTGTAGCACTGGTTTATGAATGTGTGTGACTGTAGGTGTGTTTGGTGGTGCTCTGAGTGTATGGCAGACTTCTGCAGACTAATGGCAGGCTCCAGGCGGGCTGGGTGATGGAGAGGGGGATGTGTGCAGTGGTTACAGCGACATGTGTGGACATGCCTTTTATTTAAAAAATAAGCAATCCAGGTATCAGGTGGTAAAATAATTCTGGTAGTGGGGGCTCTGCTCTGTCCCTGCTTCAAGCTCTACTTCCTCTGTTGTCAGACAACATCCATATCTCTTGTACAATGCCTGCCTTATATAAACAAGAAATATGCTCCTATTTTTTACAACTTTAACCTAACCCTGTTGCTAATCTTAACCATACGACTAATATTATAAATCTAATAAAAGTTCCCCTGAAGGAGAAACTTAATAACATAACCCTGCTCTTTGGGACTTGACTCCAAGACTGTGTGGACATGTTTTTGTCCTGCAGTTTGTGTGGACTCAGTGCTGTGAGTATGAGCTTGTAAAACATTCCTTTGCTCTCATTAGCTGCAGCTAAAATCTTAAAGAGGAATAAAGGCACTGGCAAGACAACAACTCTGGAGCTATGAACACTTCGATACCTTGCACATAGCAAGTGAAAAATATATTCTTTAATTGGCAAACAGTACAAGTGGTTTGCTCTGTAAAACCTGTTATTCTGCCTTTCTATAAACTGTGTACATGTTGTCAGCAGTGTTAGGACTATGCAAAATTAACTTAAATTATAATCACACAAGGGCAATATCGCTGCATTTGAGAGCTCTGTACACTTTAAGTGAATTAAGCAGCAGTTGGTGCACTTTTGGCAGAAGAAAAACAACTGACCCACACTGCGCTGCTCAGAGGAAACACATCCACACAGCATCAGTGTGATGCAAATGTAAAGGCCACAGAAGACTACTGCTTACTAGTGGTCTACTTATTAATGCAGTAATGTCGCCAATGCTCCATTTAGGCAGAAGGCAAAAAAGTGAGCTTTAATAGAACACACTGGAAGGAAAAAAAGTTGATACACATTTGGTGTTAATACTGTATACATCCCTGAATAGGTCTTTACACAACAGGATACAAGCATAACTTATGCTAAGAGGTGAAAAAACAGTGCCATACACTATTTATGTTGATATCCCTATACCAAATACTTTGAATGATTTTCAGAAATAGGCAGACCCTTTATACACAAGCTCTTTCTGACGTTGGAGGTTCTCACTCATCCAGGACATAATGAAGAACCTTGAAGAACACTGAACACGACCAGCCTTATTCTTTAGTTGGCCTTATTTTGGTTTTACACACTTCAACATAGGGCTGGGCGATATGGCAAAAATGTGATCTTGAAATAAAATATCCATATTGAACGATAACGATTTTCGATATTCGATACAAGTTGTTAATGCTTCCAGCTTAAAAATAGTATGCCTGAATGACTGAAGCCACAAAAATGAGAGGGTTCATTAAATTACACTTTAAAAGTATAGTTTATTAAAAAAAAAAAAATTACACATTTCCAAAATGTAAACATAATACTATTGTAAACATAATTTGTAAACATTACAGTTTTTTTCCAACCAGAAGACTAACTGTAAACAGTGTCTGGCGTGAAGAGGTACATTAAATGCGCAAAATATAAACATAAAAATATACAACTTCTAGCAAGTGCACACAATTTGTAAAACTTTCAGTTGTATTTTTTATTCTTTTTGCCAGGAAGACTGGTCTGTAAAAAGTGTCTGGATTTAAGAGGTATTTTAAATGTGCAAAACGTAAACATGAAAAATATACAACAAATAGCTAGTGCACACAATTTGTAAAACTTTTACAGGTTTTTTGCCAGAAACACTAGTCTGTCCACAGTGTCTGGCTTTAAGAGGTAGATTAAATTTGCAAAATGTAAACAAAAATATTCAACTTTTATCTAGTGCACACAATTTGTAAACTTTTACAGGTTTTTTGCCAGAAACACTAGTCTGTCCACAGTGTCTGGCTTTAAAGCTGCCCTGTGGCAGGACACTATATTACCACCTGTGCTAAAAGCACGCTCTGAGGGTGAGCTGGTGGCAGGAATACACAGGTAACGTTTTGCCAGGAGGCTCACTCTGGGGTATATTGCTGAATTGATCTTCCACCATTCCAGGGGGTTGGTCTTGCTGTCTGCATCTCCTTTCTGTTTCCTGTATGAGATGTGGCGGAATGCGCATGCGCGGGTCTACACAAAAATGAACGACTCGCTCTCTGAGATGACTAGTTGTTCCCGAGTCATATTAAAGACTCGTTCAAAAAGAACGAATCGTTCATGAACGACTCATCACTAGGGGTGAACAACTCCTGCTCTGACTGCAGCTGGGAGGGGCTGCTGCGCGAGGACTGGGCCGACTATGAGTGCTTTGGGATGGGGGTGGGCCCGCGGCAGCACCCGCTGCTCATTGATTAGAGTAAGAACGATGTGTGCTTTCACTTCAGGAAGTCTCCAAAAGTCGATAGTCGCTATGCATTTGGAAATTTTGCATTTTGCTGGTAAAGAGGCTACCTCGTAGTTATAGCCTGCATTTATGTAATTTGGGGTTTTAGTCTTTGTAGCTGGTTGGCACGTGGCTGCTCCTTTGTTACTTGGTTATTTCAAATGCAGTTGGAGCACGATCAAATTAAACTTGAGCTGGATTTGAGGAATTGAGTGGAAATTGAGAGAGTACTTCAAGAACAGGAAGAAAAGTTGGGAGGCTTGAGGGAAGGTTTGGGTTCTCGCCCGGCTGACATTAGTAACCTTTGGTGGGTCCCACCGTTTAATGAAATGGATCCGGATAATTTTTTTGTTTTATTTGAGCGAGTGTGTGGAGTTGCTCCAATGATGATAATGGCTTTAGAGGTGACAGGATTTCAGGAACTCTGCAATCTTATAATTTTGGAGCAATTTAAAAATGTGCTTTCTGAAAAGCCTGCTATTTAATAAGGAAAAAGTTTCTAGTTTTACGGAAGCGGCAGTTTCTGCTGATGAATATGTTTTCTCATCTGTACAGGCAGAGTTTTGTTGGAAAAATGACACTGGTGTTAACATTGTAGCTAGTGGAAAATCCATCTTAAATTTTGACTCTGTGTAATTATTGTCGGGAGAAGGGCCATTTTGAGGTAGGATTGCCTGGTCCTTAAAGCTAAAAATAAGACGGGAAGGTGAAGCCTGCTGCGTTCGTAGCACCTGTTGCTTTAAGACTTTACTATCAGACAAAAAGGTAAAACTTGGTCCGTGTGATTCTGATGAGTTTGCCGTGTGTGCAGCGTTTGTACGGAAAGGTTTTCTGTCTTTAGGTGGGAGTGAGGTTAAATTTCTCGTTAAAAATTTGAGGGATGCGGGCGCATAATTCTTATGTGGTGTGCTCGGCGTTGCCCTGTACAAGGTAAGCCTCATGGCTCAACTCGAACTCGCCTTTGTATGGCTTGGACTCAAACTTGGACTCGTTTATTCTCAGACACAAGGACTCGTGACTCGACTCGGACTTGAGGATTTGGATTTAGACTCGGACTTGAGCACAAAGAACTCAAGTTTTTTTTTTTTTCGCTAAGCAAGCACTTAGCGAAAAAAAAAAAAACACAACCTCTGCCTGTTGCATGTGTTCAACTTTAACTCCAGCCCCTAATGTAACACAGAAGTTGGGCCTAAATAAAAAAAAAATATATATATATAGAGACCTATATAGGCTACAGCCTTAATTAATATGCCACAATCAAAACTCCATTAAATGTGTTTAGTGAAAAAAGCTTATACAAAACAAAATGCTGCATTTATTACAAACATTACACACATTAATGTCGTTCGCACTAAAGAATGCTCCCGCCATGACAGTAGTAAACTTTTTTTTCTATTTAAAGATACATAAAATGAAAAACCTTGGGGTGTGTCTCAGATTTTACATAAGAAAATAAAATTTTACAGAGAAAGAGAAAAACAAATGGTAGTTTCACACAAAATCTGGTCTTATTGCTGTTACATTATCAATCCAGCCTTTCCATTTTTTCAAAAAACTATCCTGCTGCAGTCTAATAGAGAGTGTTATTTTCTCCATCTTATAGATATCAGATACAATGTCAATCCACTTGTCTTTAGTGGGTTGCTGTGGCTTTAGCCCTTATTTTGGGTAATTGTCTTCCTGGCCACTACGCTCAGAATCTTGACTAGATATTTAGCTTTATATGACACATTATCACCAATCAAGACTCCCAGGTATAATGTCTCCAAAGTGAATGGTGTGTCCAGTTGAAACACAGTACTCCATGAACTTCCCTCCAAAAAGAAATTATCAGCGGGCAAGTCCAGAAATGATTTGCTTCGTCCACAGTGCCTCCAGCAAGAAGACAATTTAGTCTGGAATTTTTCTTAAACCGCAGATTTGAAAAATCAAACTTTGTTTTTCCATCAGAACTTTCTCCATGTTCCAGAATTCGATGTTTTCCATTGTAGGGCTGGGTATTGTTCAAAATCTTTCGATCCGGTGCCAATTTCGATACCTCAGTTTCGATACCGGTTCCTAACGATACTTTTTTCGATACCATGTGTTTTAAAATCCATTTCAAAATCAACACAAATACATTAAACACAAAACTTTTATTTTTCATCTTAATTAAAACAAATTCTGGTAACACTTCACACTTCGTATCAATCCTAACTTGGCCAAAATTTACAAAAAAGAAACCTTTTTGCCACAACATGAACATATTATAAATAAATAAATAAATTATATTGTGTACATCCTAATATTGAACCAACTAAAATTCATAGGAATGTAAAAAAAACTTTTTAGTGCAAAATCAAACTGTATTTGTGGGTAACCGCTCAGCAGTTTTTCTTCAGAAAGATCAACATGTCGGCTTTTTCTGGCAACAGACAGGCCAGCTCCTGGCTAATGGTGTCCCCAGCCGTAGAAAATGTACGGTCTGAGGGCGTACATTTGTACACAGAGAAGCCTGGCTGCCAAGCTGGATAGCATTAGCAGTGTGTCCTTCTTACTCCACCACCAAGTTGCTGGATTCACTGTAGAGTGTACACGGCAAACCTCTGTAGAGCTGTATCTCCTCCTGAATCTCCTCTGAGGTGCTGGTCATGCTGTTGGTTGTTACTTCTATCGCCATGCCTTCCTGCAAAAGGAGGCAGAGGCTAATGTGAAGGAGGAAATAACAGCGCTAACGCTACAGCAACCGACTAGCAGCACAAGCTAACATACATAAAGTGGTAGTCAACGTCATGGGGATGCATTTGGTTTAAGTAGGGAAATTACACTTATCTGTCAAGTATTTCTAAAATGTGAAACCTTAACGTTACGTTGGAAAAACAGAGATGTTGCCTGGTCAAAGAATAAGGTTAAAGCTAGCGCCTGGGTAACGTTACATCGCAACGCAGAGTTGCATCCACACATTCGCGTTAGCGTAAACAATTACTTTAACTTCTGTTCGCTAAAAGGTAATATCTTCCTTTCTTACCTGCTACAATGTCAGAAATGCCAGATGATGTTGAAGGGGGCAGGGTTGACTCCGATGAGCTGCAAGGCTCCTCTATTTCCTTGGTATGGTCAAGCATGGTCAAATGCTTCATTAAATTTGTGGTATTGTCGGCTTTGGTTGCAATACACTTGTCGCATATGTTGCACTTTGCTGACTCGGCATCCACTTTTATAAAGTGTAGCCACACTTTAGATCTCTTTGGCATTATAAAACTGGAACGTTTGGAGAGAAAACAACTAACGTTACACTTGTGTTGTGTGACTGTGAGTGCGAGTATCTTCAGATATCCCACCGTCACGTCACGTGGTGGTGGACAGCCAATCACGGCGAATGTATTTCCTTACATGCACGTATGCTACAAGCTCACACAGACACAGCCGCTTGGCAAAAAAAAAAACCCGGCCGCTTGGCTTTTGGAACCGAAATTTGGCACCGAAAGATAAATAATTTTTCGATACCCATAGAATCGAAGTTTTTCGTTCGATACCATAAAGGTATCGAAGTTCGGTACCCAGCCCTATTCCATTGGTTCTCAAAACATCTTTCCCACTCTTGGTCCGAAATGCTTAAATGTCCTCTTTCTTCTCATTTCTGCTTCATGAGACTTGTCACACCTTTTGTTTGTAAACCTTTATATCTTGTTTTGGTACACATCATTGATTTGGTTTAAGATGATTTATTGCTGCCTTAATTTCTTTGTTAGAAATCTTATTTGCAAGCTGCTTTGCCTGTTCTGCAGTTAGTCAAGGCAGATTTATTTATTTTTTAATTCCTCTATTTTTCACTGGTCACTTTACAAATAGGGAGTAAAGTTTTGTTTAATATACAGTTGTGCTTATAAATTAAAATACCCTGGCAGAATTTGTGATTGTTTGAACATTTTATCAGAGAACATAAATAATAACACAAAATACTTTTTTTCACTCATAGTTAGTGGTTGGGTGAAGCTATTTATTGTCATACAACTGTGTTGAACTATTTATGTGTAGTCTTTTTAAATCATAATGACAACAGAAACTACCCAAATGACCCTGATCAAAAGTTTACATACCCTAATGAGTTTGGCCTGAGAACATGCACAAGTGACACAAACATTTTGAATGGCTACTAAAGGTAACCACCCTTACCTGCGTTCTGTTTGTAATCAGTGTGTGTATAAAAGGTCAGTTCCTGGGCTGCTGACAGACCCTTGTATCTTTTATCCAGTGCTGCACTGACGTTTCTGGATTCTGACTCATGGAAAAAGCAAAAGAACTGTCAAAGGATCTGTGGGAAAAGGTAATTGAACTGTATCTCAGTTCTCTTGACCTCAATATTAGAGCCACTCTGGGAAGATCTCAAACATGCAGTTTGCCTTGAAAATAATACATTTTTCTGTATATGTTTTTGTATAAATGTCATTTTATTTTTTTTTCTTAGTAATTTGTTCTTTCAGTGTCTAGTCTCTTGTCATTTTGTAGTTAACCTCTAAATGTCCATCCATCCATCCATCTTCTACCGCTTATCCGGGGCCGGGTCGCGGGGGCAGCAGTCTAAGCAGAGACGCCCAGACTTCCCTCTCCCCAGACACTTCCTCCAGCTCTTCCGGGGGGATACCGAGGCGTTCCCAGGCCAGCCGAGAGACATAGTCCCTCCAGCGTGTCCTAGGTCTTCCCCGGGGTCTCCTCCCGGTGGGACATGCCCGAAACACCTCCCTAGGGAGGCGTCCAGGAGGCATCCGAAACAGATGCCCGAGCCACCTCAGCTGGCTCCTCTCGATGTGGAGGAGCAGCGGCTCTACTTTGAGCTCCTCCCGAGTGACCGAGCTCCTCACCTTATCTCTAAGGGAGCGCCCCACCACCCTGCGGAGAAAGCCCATTTCGGCCGCTTGTATCCGGGATCTTGTTCTTTCGATCATGACCCAAAGCTCATGACCATAGGTGAGAGTAGGAACGTAGATTGACCGGTAAATCAAGAGCTTTGCCTTACAGCTCAGCTCCTTCTTCACCACGACAGACCGGTACATCGACCGCATCACTGCAGAAGCTGCACCGATCCGTCTGTCAATCTCACGTTCCCTCCTTCCCTCACTCGTGAAAAAGACCCCAAGATACTTGAACTCCTCCACTTGAGGCAGGATCTCTCCACCAACCTGAAGGGGACAAGCCACCCTTTTCCGACTGAGAACCATGGTCTCAGACTTGGAGGTGCTGATCCTCATCCCAGCCGCTTCACACTCACGCTGTAAACCGTCCCAGTGCACACTGAAGGTCCTGGCCTGATGGAGCCAACAGGACAACATCATCTGCAAAAAGCAGAGACGAGATCCTGTGGTCACCAAACCAGACTCCCTCTGGCCCCTGGCTGCAACTAGAAATCATGTCCATAAAGATAATGAACAGGACCGGTGACAAAGGGCAGCCCTGCCGGAGTCCAACGTGCACTGGGAACAGGTCTGACTTACTGCCGGCAATGCGAACCAAGCTCCTGCTCCGGTCGTACAGGGACCGGACAGCCCTTAGTAAAGGGCCCCGGACCCCATACTCCCAGAGCACCCCCCACAGGGCGCCACGAGGGACACAGTCGAATGCCTTCTCCAGATCCACAAAACACATGTGGACTGGTTTGGCAAACTCCCATAAACCCTCCAGCACCCTGGAGAGGGTATAGAGCTGGTCCAGTGTTCCACGACCAGGACGAAAACCGCATTGTTCCTCCTGAATCTGAGGTTCAACTATCGGTCGCATTCTCCTCTCCAGTACCCTGGCATAGACTTTCCCGGGGAGGCTGAGGAGTGTGATCCCTCTGTAGTTGGAACACACCCTCCGGTCCCCTTCTTGAAAAGAGGGACCACCACCGGTCTGCCAGTCCAGAGGTACTGTCCCCGACCACGCGATGTTGCAGAGGCGTGTCAACCAAGACAGCCCTACAACATCCAGAGACTTGAGGTACTCAGGGCGTATCTCATCCACCCATCCATTCGGACTCAATGTCTCCAACCTCCCTCGGGATCTGGTCGAAGCTCTGCCGGAGGTGGGAGTTAAAGGTCTTTCTGACAGGGGCTCTGCCAACGTTCCCAACAGACCCTCACAGTACGCTTTGGGCCTGCCGAGTCTGTCCAGCTTTCTCCTGCCATCGGATCCAACTCACCACCAGGTGGTGATCAGTTGACAGCTCCGCCCCTCTCTTCACCCGAGTGTCCAAGACATACGGCCGGAGGTCAGATGAAACAACTACAAAGTCGATCATCGATCTCCGACCTAGGGTGTCCTGGTGCCACGTGCACTGATGGACACCCTTATGCTTGAACATGGTGTTCGTTATGGACAAACTGTTGCAAGCACAGAAGTCCAATAACAGAACACCACTCGGGTTCAGATCCGGGGGGCCGTTCCTCCCAATCACGCCCCTCCAGGTGTCACTGTCGCTGCCCACGTGAGCGTTGAAGTCCCCCAGTAGAACGATGGAGTCCCCGGTCGGAGCACTTTCCAGCACCCCTCCCAGAGACTCCAAGAAGGCCGGGTACTCTGCACTGCTATTTGGCCCGTAAACACAAACAACAGTGAGAGACCTATCCCCGACCCGAAGGCGCAGGGAAGTGACCCTCTCGTTCACCGGGGTGAACTCCAAGCTCCAGCGGCTAAGCTGGGGGGCTATAAGCAAGCCCACACCAGCCCGCCGCCTCTCGCCGCAGGCAACTCCAGAGTAGTGGAGAGTCCAGCCTCTCTCGAGGATTTGGGTTCCAGAGCCCAAGCTGTGCGTGGAGGTGAGCCCGACTATCTCTAGTCGGTATCTCTCAACCTCCCGCACAAGCTCAGGCTCCTTCCCCGCCAGCGAGGTGACATTCCATGTCCCTAGCGCCAGATTCCGTGTCCGGGGATTGGGTCGTCGAGGCCTCCGCCGACTGCCACCCAATCCACTTTGCACCGGCCCCTTACGGTTCCTCCCGCAGGTGGTGGGCCCACGGGAGGTCGGCCCCACGTTGCTCCTTCGGGCTGAGCCCGGCCGGGCCCGTGGGAAAGACCCGCCACCAGACGCTCGCATGCGAGCCCCAACCCCGGGCCTGGCTCCAGGGTGGGGCCCCGGTTGCGCCATACCGGGCGACGTCACGGTCCTTGATGTTTTTGTCTCCATAAAGGGTTCTGAACCGCTCTTTGTCTGGCCCGTCACCTAGGACCTGTTTGCCTTGGGAGACCCTACCAGGGGCATATAGCCCCTGACAACATAGCTCCTAGGATCATTCGGGCACTCAAACCCCTCCACCACGATAAGGAGTTCAAGGAGGGGACCTCTAAATGTTTCAATTCCAATTGTAATTGACATGGTTTGTGTTGTCTAGACCTTTTTAAATTAGAGCTCTAACAAAATTGTTTTTCTCCAAGGAAAGATTTACATGCGTCCCAGAGTATTAACGGAGTAACCTCATATTTATTATTTAGATTTATGTATTCTTTAATACCTTCTTTCCTTTGCTCTTTCATTTGGCATAAAATAGTTATTTAGTCTGCATAGGGTATTTCTCTGATCCATTCCAATGTCAATATATAATTAAAGCCGCAAGCGGCGATAAAGGCCCTCGCCTCCCTTGAGACCGCGGGGACACATATATTCGGAGGATTGCATGTCGTGCTTTAAAGCAAATTTGGAGCTGTTTAGATGAAAACCCTTTAGCACAAAGTGTACGATTTAGGTGGTCATGTATTCCACCCAACATAGATTTTCTGTTGAGTTTACGGTATGGCTGTAATAAACTTTTCTGTTTGCCCTGAGGTGTCCTATGGATGTACCAAGTTTTGTATTTCTACATTGGAAAAATTTACTTTAATTTTCCATTGAACCAATTATTTTGACTTTTCTAGGGGTCGCCACTGAGTCATTTTTCCTATTTTTTTCAGGGACTTCAAATACATACATTTTTGCCGGGCTTGAAGTCTGGGACCAATAAAAATGACTTTTAGTTGCACGTTACTGGGTCAAATTGAAAATCATTTTCAGAAAAATTATAATAAAAAATATATACCAAATTCTAATAAAATAAAATATACCTCGAGCAAAACGACAAGAAAAACGCCTGTCTATTTTACACACATGTGTTTAGCTCATTTTGCCCAAGTTTGGTGTCTGTGGAATGAAGCAGCTATTTTCTGTTGTTTTTAAAAGAGAGGTTGTATTCTAAGTCGGTTCACATCTTCAATTTAAAATGGCCGCCTTCCCGTGTGTGATAAGGTGTGGTCCCTTTGGCTTTTTTGTTCATAAGCCCATACTGGATGTGTGTACCAAGTTTCATTTGCCTACGACAAACTAAAATTTTCACTTCCCATTGACTTTTCCACATATTTGGGACGTTGCTATGGCAACACATTTATAGATAGGGGGTGGTTGTCATTGGCTTTTATGCTCCTCATGACATAGGAGATGTGTGTACCAAATTCCATGTCTCTATGACAAACTAAATTCTTGGGTCCCATTATAAGTTTGTAGGGGGCGCTGGAGAGCCATTTCTAAAGATAACCCTTTTATTTACATATCTTTGTGTTCAGGTCATGAATGTGCACAAACGCCTTTTTGGGTCCGACTTGATCCGAGAAGGCGTTTGAGAGTTAAGAGACATTTTATTTTCACAAAAATGGCCACCTGGTTACAGGCTTGCCACACCCATACCCGATAAGATATCAACAACAAAGTCACAAATTTGGTTGGCACACGTGTCTAGATGATACTCACCAAATTTGGGGCCATTTAAATTAAAACACAATGATTTGCATCTTCTTGCGCAAGGGGTGCGATTTTAGTGGCCATGCGTTTCACCCCACATGGCGGACTTCCTGTTTAGTTTAGGGTGTGGCTGTCATTGACTTTTCTGTTTGCCCTGAGGTGTCCTATTGATGCACTAAGTTTCATTTTTCTACGTTGGAAAAAAGTTACTTTCACTTTCCATAGGCCCAATGTATTTTGACTTTTCTAGGGTCGCCACTGAGTCATTTTTCATTTTTTTTTCGGGACTTCAAATACATATATTTTTCGCCGGGCTTGAAGTCTGGGACCAATAAAAATGACTTTTAGTTGTTGGTTTACTGGGTCAAATTGAGAATCATTTTGCAGAAAAATTATAATAAAATTAAAGCGCATAGCGGCGATAAAAGGCCCTCGCCTCTCTTGAGACCGCGGGGAAACATGCACTTGGAGGAGTGCATTTCGTGCTTTAAAGCGTAAACTTCACGGTAAAAGGATTCTGAGGAGTTTTCTAAGACTCTAGCCGTGGCTCTGGAGGGGCCTCCTCTAAAGGAAGGATCCTGGCAATTGGGAAATGGCATTTATTTCCCAAAGGTTGCCTCTTCACAGACTCATTACGACCACAGCCACAAATGTATCAAAAAACAAATTGATAATTTTTTTTGGCACACGTGTCTAGATGATACTCACCAAATTTGGAGCTGTTTAGATGAAAAGCCTTTGGCACAAGGGGTGCGATTTAGGTGGTCACGCATTCCACCCAACATAGTAGATTTTCTGTTGAGTTTACGATATGGCTGTAATAAACTTTTCAGTTTGCCCTGAGGTGTCCTATGGATGTACCAAGTTTCATTTTTCTACATTGGAATAAAGTTACTTTCACTTTCTATTGGCCCGATGTATTTTGACTTTTCTAGGGGTCGCCACTGAGTAATTTTACGTATTTTTTTTCGGGGTCTTCAAATACATAAATTTTTCGCTGGGCTTGAAATCTGGGACCAATAAAAATGACTTTTAGTTGTACGTTTACTGGGTTAAATTGAGGATCATTTTGCAGAAAAAATATGATAAAAAAATATATACCGAATTATAATAAAAAAAAATATAACTCGAGCAAAAAAGTCTAGAAAAACACTTGTCTATTTTACATACATGTGTTTAGCTCATTTTGCCCAAGTTTGGTGTCTGTGGAAGGAAGCAGCTTTTTTCTGTGTACTTTTAAAAAAGAGGTGTATTTTAAGTCGGACCAAATTTTCAATTCAAAATGGCCGCCTTCCCGTGTGTGATAGGGTGTGGTCCCCATTGGCTTTTTTGTTCATAAGCCCATGCTGGATGTGTGTACCAAGTTTCATTTGCCTACGACAAACTAAAATTTTCACTTCCCATTGACTTTTTCCAAATATTTGGGACGTTGCTATGGCAACACATTTATAGATAGGGGGTGGTTGTCATTGGCTTTTCTGTTTGCCCTGAGGTGTCCTATGGAAGTACCAAGTTTCATTTTTCTACGTTGGAAAAAAGTTACTTTCACTTTCCATAGGCCCAATGTATTTTGATTTTGTAGGGGTCGCCACTGAGTCATTTTTCGTATTTTTTTTTCGGCGACTTCAAATACATCAATTTTTCGCCGGGCTTGAAGGCTGGGACCAATAAAAATGACTTTTCGTTCATGTTCACTGGGTCAAATTTAGGATCTTAGGTCGACAAAAAAAAAAAAAAAAAAAAAAAAAAATAATCCGAGCAAAAACAATAGGCCCTCCCGGTCATCACCGGCTCGGGCCTAACAAGTTTTATTTGCCTACAACAAACTAAAAATTTCCACTTCCCATTGACTTTTTTCACATTTTTTGGGACGTTGCTATGGCAACACATTTATAGATAGGGGGTGGTTGTCATTGGCTTTTATGCTCGTCATGACATAAGAGATGTGTGTACAAAATTTTATGTCTCTATGACAAACTAAATTCTTGGGTCCATTATAAGTTTGTAGGGGGCGCTGGAGAGCCATTTCTAAAGATAACCCTTTTATTTACATATTTTTGTGTTCAGGTCATGAATGTGCACAAACGCCTTTTTGGGTCCAACTCGATCCGAGAAGGCGTTTGAGAGTTAAGAGACGTTTATTTTCACAAAAATGGCCACCTCGTTACAGGCTTGCCACACCCATACCCGATAAGATATCAAAAACAAAGTCACAACTTTGGTTGGCACACGTGTCTAGATGATACTCACCAAATTTGGGGCCATTTAGATTAAAACACAATGATTTGCATCTTTCTGCGCAAAGTGCGATTTTAGTGGCGCGTTTCACCCCACATGGCGGACTTCCTGTTAAGTTTAGGGTGTGACTGTCATTGACTTTTCTGTTTGCCCTGAGGTGTCCTATGGATATACCAAGTTTCATTTTTCTACGTTGGAAAAAGTTACTTTCACTTTCCATAGGCCCAATGTATTTTGATTTTGTAGGGTCGCCACTGAGTCATTTTTCGTATTTTTTTCGGGACTTCAAATACATACATTTTTTGCCGAGCTTGAAGTCTGGGACCAATAAAATGACTTTTAGTTGTTTGTTTACTGGGTTAAATTGAGGATCATTTTGCAGAAAAATTATAATAAAATTAAAGCATAGCGGCGATAAAGGCCCTCGCCTCCTTGAGACGCGGGACACATGCACTCGTGCTTTAAAGCGTAAACTTCACGGTAAAAGGATTCTGAGGAGTTTTCTAAGACTCTAGCCGTGGCTCTGGAGGGGCCTCCTCTAAAGGAAGGATCCTGGCAATTGGGAAATGGCATTTATTTCCCAAAGGTTGCCTCTTCACAGACCCATTACGACCACAGCCACAAATGTATCAAAAACAAATTGATAACTTTTTTTGCACACGTGTCTAGATGATACTCACCAAATTTGGAGCTGTTTAGACTTTAGACAGAAGGGGTGCGATTTAGGTGGTCACGCATTACACCCAACATAGTAGATTTTCTGTTGAGTTTACGATATGGCTGTAATAAACTTTTCAGTTTGCCCTGAGGTGTCCTATGGATGTACCAAGTTTCATTTTTCTACATTGGAATAAAGTTACTTTCACTTTCCATAGGCCCGATGTATTTTTACTTTTCTAGGGGTCGCCACTGAGTCATTTTTCGTATTTTTTTCGGGACTTCAAATACATAAATTTTTCGCTGGGCTTGAAATCTGGGACCAATAAAAATGACTTTTAGTTGTACGTTTACTGGGTTAAATTGAGGATCATTTTGCAGAAAAATATGATAAAAAATATATACCGAATTATAATAAAAAAATATAACTCGACCAAAAAAGTCTAGAAAAACACTTGTCTCATTTACATACATGTGTTTAGCTCATTTTGCCCAAGTTTGGTGTCTGTGGAATGAAGCAGCTATTTTCTGAGTTCTTTTAAAAAGAGGTGTATTTTAAGTCGGTTCACATTTTCAATTCAAAATGGCCGCCTTCCCGTGTGTGATAGGGTGTGGTCCCCATTGGCTTTTTGTTCATAAGCCCATGCTGGATGTGTGTACCAAGTTTCATTTGCCTACGACAAACTAAAATTTTCACTTCCCATTGACTTTTTCCAAATATTTGGGACGTTGCTATGGCAACACATTTATAGATAGGGGTGGTTGTCATTGGCTTTTATGCTCGTCATGACATAAGAGATGTGTGTACCAAATTTTATGTCTCTATGACAAACTAAATTCTTGGGTCCCATTATAAGTTTGTAGGGGCGCTGGAGAGCCATTTCTAAAGATAACCCTTTTATTTACATATTTTTGTGTTCAGGTCATGAATGTGCACAAACGCCTTTTGGGTCCAACTCGATCCGAGAAGCCGTTTGAGAGTTAAGAGACGTTTTATTTTCACAAAAATGGCCACCTTGTTACAGGCTTGCCACACCCATACCCGATAAGATATCAACAACAAAGTCACAACTTTGGTTGGCACACGTGTCTAGATGATACTCACCAAATTTGGGGCCATTTAGATTAAAACACAATGATTTGCATCTTTCTGCGCAAAGTGCGAATTTAGTGGCCGCGCCTTTCACCCCACATGGCGGACTTCCTGTTAAGTTTAGGGTGTGACTGTCATTGACTTTTCTGTTTGCCCTGAGGTGTCTTATGGATATACCAAGTTTCATTTTTCTACGTTGGAAAAAGTTACTTTCACTTTCCATAGGCCCAATGTATTTTGACTTTTCTAGGGCCGCCACTGAGTCATTTTTCGTATTTTTTTCGGGGACTTCAAATACATTTTTTGCCGGGCTTGAAGTCTGGGACCAATAAAAATGACTTTTAGTTGTTCGTTTACTGGGTTAAATTGAGGATCATTTTGCAGAAAAATTATAATAAAAAATATATACCAAATTATAATTAAAAAAATATAACTCGAGCAAAAAGTCTAGAAAAACACTTGTCTCATTTACATACATGTGTTTAGCTCATTTTGCCCAAGTTTGGTGTCTGTGGAATGAAGCAGCTTTTTCTGTGTACTTTTAAAAAGAGGTGTATTTTAAGTCGGTTCACATTTTCAATTCAAAATGGCCGCCTTCCTGTGTGTGATAGGGTGTGGTCCCCATTGGCTTTTTGTTCATAAGCCCATGGTGGATGTGTGTACCAAGTTTTATTTGCCTACAACAAACTAAAAATTTCACTTCCCATTGACTTTTTCACATTTTTGGGAGCTATGGCAACACATTTATAGATAGGGGTGGTTGTCATTGGCTTTTATGCTCGTCATGACATAAGAGATGTGTGTACAAAATTTTATGTCTCTATGACAAACTAAATTCTTGGGTCCATTATAAGTTTGTAGGGGCGCTGGAGAGCCATTTCTAAAGATAACCCTTTTATTTACATATCTTTGTGTTCAGGTCATGAATGTGCACAAACGCCTTTTGGGTCCAACTCGATCCGAGAAGGCGTTTGAGAGTTAAGAGACGTTTTATTTTCACAAAAATGGCCACCTCGTTACAGGCTTGCCACACCCATACCCGATAAGATATCAACAACAAAGTCACAACTTTGGTTGGCACACGTGTCTAGATGATACTCACCAAATTTGGGGCCATTTAGATTAAAACACAATGATTTGCATCTTTCTGCGCAAGTGCGATTTTAGTGGCGCGCGTTTCACCCACATGGCGGACTTCCTGTTAAGTTTAGGTGTGACTGTCATTGACTTTTCTGTTTGCCCTGAGGTGTCCTATGGATATACCAAGTTTCATTTTTCTACGTTGGAAAAAATTTACTTTCACTTTCCATAGGCCCAATGTATTTTGATTTTGTAGGGTCGCCACTGAGTCATTTTTCGTATTTTTTTCGCGTCTTCAAATACATACCATTTTTGCCGAGCTTGAAGTCTGGGACCAATATAATGACTTTTTGTGCATGTTCACTGGGTCAAATTTAGGATCATTTGGTCACAATAAAGATAAAAAAAAAAAAAAAAAAAAAATCCGAGCAAAAACAATAGGCCCTCCCGGCCATCACCGGCTCGGGCCTAAATATATACCAAATTATAATAAAAAAAAATATAACTCGAGCAAAAAAGTCTAGAAAAACACTTGTCTCATTTACATACATGTGTTTAGCTCATTTTGCCCAAGTTTGGTGTCTGTGGAATGAAGCAGCTTTTTTCTGTGTACTTTTAAAAAAGAGGTGTATTTTAAGTCGGTTCACATTTTCAATTCTAAATAACCGCCTTCCTGTGTGTCATAGGGTGTGGTCCCCATTGGCTTTTTTGTTCATAAGCCCATGGTGGATGTGTGTACCAAGTTTTATTTGCCTACAACAAACTAAAAATTTCACTTCCCATTGACTTTTTTCACATTTTTTGGGACGTTGCTATGGCAACACATTTATAGATAGGGGGTGGTTGTCATTGGCTTTTATGCTCGTCATGACATAAGAGATGTGTGTACCAAATTTTATGTCTCTATGACAAACTAAATTCTTGGGTCCCATTATAAGTTTGTAGGGGGCGCTGGAGAGCCATTTCTAAAGATAACCCTTTTATTTACATATTTTTGTGTTCAGGTCATGAATGTGCACAAACGGCTTTTTGGGTCCAACTCGATCCGAGAAGGCGTTTGAGAGTTAAGAGACGTTTTATTTTCACAAAAATGGCCACCTCGTTACAGGCTTGCCACACCCATACCCGATAAGATATCAACAACAAAGTCACAACTTTGGTTGGCACACGTGTCTAGATGATACTCACCAAATTTGGGGCCATTTAGATTAAAACACAATGATTTGCATCTTTCTGCGCAAAGTGCGATTTTAGTGGCGGCGTTTCACCCCCACATGGCGGACTTCCTGTTGAGTTTAGGGTGTGACTGTCATTGACTTTTCTGTTTGCCCTGAGGTGTCCTATGGATATACCAAGTTTCATTTTTCTACGTTGGAAAAAAGTTACTTTCACTTTCCATAGGCCCAATGTATTTTGATTTTGTAGGGGTCGCCACTGAGTCATTTTTCGTATTTTTTTGACTTCAAATACATAAATTTTTCGCTGGGCTTGAAGGCTGGGACCAATAAAAATGACTTTTCGTGCATGTTCACTGGGTCAAATTTAGGATCATAGGTGGAAAAGAAAGATAAAAAAAAATCCGAGCAAAAACAATAGGCCCTCCCGGCCATCACCGGCTCGGGCCTAAATATATACCGAATTATAATAAAAAATTAAAGCCGCAAGCGGCGATAAAGGCCCTCGCCTCCCTTGAGACCGCGGGGACACATGCGCTCGGAGGATTTCATTTCGTGCTTTAAAGCGTAAACTTCACGGTAATGTCAAATAACCGGGCCTGTGCTACTGCTGGGGACTGTTACACCACCTTGTAACCTAACTTTAGAGTTAAAGGTCTCCACAATCCCTGGTTTTCCTGGGAGCTGTCTGAACCTTTGGAAATAATAGATTATGCTTGGGCTAAGGCGAGAAAAACAAAGTACTGGCTGGAGATTTGAGATGACTCAGGAATCGCTGCACCCCCTGTTTAAAAGGCAAAATGTAAATATAACTTGTCTAAAAGTACAAGGTTACAAGTTCCAAATGATTCTGAGGAGTTTTCTAAGACTCTAGCCTTGGCTCTGGAGGGGCCTCCTCTAAAGGAAGGATCCTGGCAATTGGGAAATGGCATTTATTTCCCAAAGAAATGGCTGCCTCTTCACAGACTCATTACGACCACAGCCACAAATCTATCAAAAACAAATTGATAATTTTTTTGGCACACGTGTCTAGATGATACTCACCAAATTTGGAGCTGTTTAGATGAAAAGCCTTTAGACACAAGGGGTGCAATTTAGGTGGTCACGCATACACCCAACATAGTAGATTTCCTGTTGAGTTTACGATATGGCTGTAATACATTTTTCTGTTCGCCCTGAGGTGTCCTATGGATGTACCAAGTTTCATTTTTCTACGTTGGAAAAAGTTACTTTCACTTTCCATAGGCCCAATGTATTTTGACTTTTGTAGTGGTCGCCACTGAGTCATTTTCATATTTTTTTTCGCGACTTCAAATACATAAATTTTTCACGAGCTTGAAGTCTGGGACCAATAAAAATGACTTTTAGTTGCACGTTTACTGGGTCAAATTGAGGATCATTTTGCAGAAAAATTATAATAAAAAAATATACCAAATTATAATAAAATAAAATATAACTCGAGCAAAAAGTCTAGAAAAACGCTTGTCTATTTTACATACATGTGTTTAGCTCATTTTGCCCAAGTTTGGTGTCTGTGGAATGAAGCAGCTATTTTCTGAGTTCTTTTAAAAAGAGGTGTATTTTAAGTCGGTTCACATTTTCAATTCAAAATGGCCGCCTTCCGTGTGTGATAGGATGTGGTCCCCATTGGCTTTTTGTTCATAAGCCCATGCTGGATGTGTGTACCAAGTTTCATTTGCCTACGACAAACTAAAATTTTCACTTCCCATTGACTTTTTCCAAATATTTGGGACGTTGCTATGGCAACACATTTATAGATAGGGGTGGTTGTCATTGGCTTTTATGCTCGTCATGACATAAGAGATGTGTGTACCAAATTTTATGTCTCTATGACAAACTAAATTCTTGGGTCCCATTATAAGTTTGTAGGGGCGCTGGAGAGCCATTTCTAAAGATAACCCTTTTATTTACATATTTTTGTGTTCAGGTCATGAATGTGCACAAACGCCTTTTTGGGTCCAACTCGATCCGAGAAGCCGTTTGAGAGTTAAGAGACGTTTTATTTTCACAAAAATGGCCACCTCGTTACAGGCTTGCCACACCCATACCCGATAAGATATCAACAACAAAGTCACAACTTTGGTTGGCACATGTGTCTAGATGATACTCACCAAATTTGGGGCCATTTAGATTAAAACACAATGATTTGCATCTTTCTGCGCAAGGTGCGAATTTAGTGGCCGCACCTTTCACCCCACATGGCGGACTTCCTGTTAAGTTTAGGGTGTGACTGTCATTGACTTTTCTGTTAACCCTGAGGTGTCCTATGGATATACCAAGTTTCATTTTTCTACGTTGGAAAAAAGTTACTTTCACTTTCCATAGGCCCAATGTATTTTGACTTTTCTAGGGGCCGCCACTGAGTCATTTTTCGTATTTTTTTCGGGACTTCAAATACATACATTTTTGCCAGGCTTGAAGTCTGGGACCAATAAAAATGACTTTTAGTTGTTCGTTTACTGGGTTAAATTGAGGATCATTTTACAGAAAAATTATAATAAAAAAATATATACCGAATTATAATAAAAAAATATAACTCGAGCAAAAAGTCTAGAAAAACACTTGTCTCATTTACATACATGTGTTTAGCTCATTTTGCCCAAGTTTGGTGTCTGTGGAATGAAGCAGCTTTTTCTGTGTACTTTTAAAAAGAGGTGTATTTTAAGTCGGTTCACATTTTCAATTCAAAATGGCCGCCTTCCTGTGTGTGATAGGGTGTGGTCCCCATTGGCTTTTTGTTCATAAGCCCATGGTGGATGTGTGTACCAAGTTTTATTTGCCTACAACAAACTAAAAATTTCACTTCCCATTGACTTTTTTCACATTTTTTGGGACGTTGCTATGGCAACACATTTATAGATAGGGGGTGGTTGTCATTGGCTTTTATGCTCGTCATGACATAAGAGATGTGTGTACAAAATTTTATGTCTCTATGACAAACTAAATTCTTGGGTCCATTATAAGTTTGTAGGGGCGCTGGAGAGCCATTTCTAAAGATAACCCTTTTATTTACATATTTTTGTGTTCAGGTCATGAATGTGCACAAACGGCTTTTTGGGTCCAACTCGATCCGAGAAGGCGTTTGAGAGTTAAGAGACGTTTATTTTCACAAAAATGGCCACCTCGTTACAGGCTTGCCACACCCATACCCGATAAGATATCAACAACAAAGTCACAACTTTGGTTGGCACACGTGTCTAGATGATACTCACCAAATTTGGGGCCATTTAGATTAAAACACAATGATTTGCATCTTTCTGCGCAAAGTGCGATTTTAGTGGCAGCGCGTTTCACCCCACATGGCGGACTTCCTGTTAAGTTTAGGGTGTGACTGTCATTGACTTTTCTGTTTGCCTGAGGTGTCCTATGGATATACCAAGTTTCATTTTTCTACGTTGGAAAAAAGTTACTTTCACTTTCCATAGGCCCAATGTATTTTGATTTTGTAGGGGTCGCCACTGAGTCATTTTTCGTATTTTTTTAGTGACTTCAAATACATAAATTTTTCGCTGAGCTTGAAGTCTGGGACCAATATAATGACTTTTCGTGCATGTTCACTGGGTCAAATTTAGGATCATAGGTCGACAAGAAAGATAAAAAAAAAAAAAAAAAAAAAAAAAAAATCCGAGCAAAACAATAGGCCCTCCCGGCCATCACCGGCTCGGGCCTAAAAATAACTCGAGCAAAAAGTCTAGAAAAACACTTGTCTCATTTACATACATGTGTTTAGCTCATTTTGCCCAAGTTTGGTGTCTGTGGAATGAAGCAGCTATTTTTGTTGTTGTTTAAAAAGAGGTGTATTCTAAGTCGGACCAAATTTTCAATTCAAAATGGCCGCCTTCCCGTGTGTGATAGGGTGTGGTCCCCATTGGCTTTTTTGTTCATAAGCCCATGGTGGATATGTGTACCAAGTTTCATTTGCCTACAACAAACTAAAAATTTCACTTCCCATTGACTTTTTCACATTTTTGGGACGTTGCTATGGCAACACATTTATAGATAGGGGTGGTTGTCATTGGCTTTTATGCTCGTCATGACATAAGAGATGTGTGTACCAAATTTTATGTCTCTATGACAAATAAATTCTTAGGTCCCATTATAAGTTTGTAGGGGGCGCTGGAGAGCCATTTCTAAAGATAACACTTTTATTTACATATCTTTGTGTTCAGGTCATGAATGTGCACAAACGCCTTTTGGTTCCAACTCGATCCGAGAAGGCGTTTGAGAGTTAAGAGACGTTTATTTTCACAAAAATGGCCACCTCGTTACAGGCTTGCTACACCCATACCCGATAAGATATCAACAACAAAGTCACAACTTTGGTTGGCACACGTGTCTAGATGATACTCACCAAATTTGGGGCCATTTAGATTAAAACACAATGATTTGCATCTTTCTGCGCAAAGTGCGATTTTAGTGGCGCGTTTCACACATGGCGGACTTCCTGTTGAGTTTAGGGTGTGACTGTCATTGACTTTTCTGTTTGCCCTGAGGTGTCCTATGGATATACCAAGTTTAATTTTTCTGTGTTGAAAAAAACTTACTTTCACTTTCCATAGGCCCAATGTATTTTGATTTTGTAGGGGTCGCCACTGAGTCATTTTTCGTTTTTTTTTTTCGGCGATTTTAAAAACATACCATTTTTGCCGAGCTTGAAGTCTGGGACCAATAAAAATGACTTTTTGTGCATGTTCACTGGGTCAAATTTAGGATCATTTGGTCACAATAAAGATCACACAAAAAAAAAAAAAATCCGAGCAAAAACAATAGGCCCTCCCGGCCATCACCGGCTCGGGCCTAATTATTCAAGACTGTGGTTAGATAGTATTCATCCAAGGTCACGTTGATGAACTTTAGGTCTTTTAAGTCTATACTAAAGATTAAAAAGATGTTTTAGAAAAGACTCAGTGTGGATTTGAAAAATATGTCACGCGCTGTTGCTGTTGGCTTCAGTTAGTCTTCATTTAGTCTTCATAGATCTATGAAACCAATATCATTCATTGCAGCTTCAAATTTCTTATTAATCAGTTTTGACTGGATTATCTGTGGGTTAGAAGAATCAAGTTTTAACTTTAATTCTGTGCATAGAGAACTTACTGTGAACTTACAACACAGTAAAAGAACTTGCCCCTGAAAGAGCTTGATCTCAATAACAAAACAAACAAAAAAGTAAACAAAAAAAAAACTTTCAAATGTGGGATCCTTACATTGATCCTAAATGAACCTTGCCCCCCACACGGAGAGAGAGGGCCTACTATGGACACATTTCTGTTCATGTTACTGTCTCACGTTGGTTTACCGATTCCCTGTCTTTTTAGTCGTGTGCCTAGTTATTTGTTGAATCTGCTCCAAAGTAGACAACGGGTTTTTGATAACTGTGACCGGGAACCCTCTTTTTGCTATGTCGTTTGGAGCTTCTTCTGAATCATACAGAACCGGACTGTTCTCATAGAAAACTCTTAGTTTTGCTGGAAAAGCAGTTTGAAAGCATAACTTCTTTTCTTTCAGTATACCGTTTTTACCTCCGTATATTCCTTGCATCTTTTTAAACACCTCTAGTGCAAAACCGTGGTCTAGACTCACCACTTTTACCTCCAGTTGGAAGCCTCACTTCTGCCAGGGCACTTTCAATACCCTCTCAAAAACGAGATGATTCATCTCAAGGGATTATTCCTCACGAAAATGTGAATAAATACGAGTTCTTTCATTCTGTAACTTGCCATTTTGACCTCAATTGATCTTGGGGGAGCTTCTATGGGCGGCCGTGTTCCTAGAGAATGGTGAGCCCTCTCCACTCTTACCTCACTCACTGACGGGTCCGCCAGATTTTCCTGTAGCAGCCGCTCCACATATGCCGTCATTGAAGGAGCGTTGTTTTCAGATCCCTCCTTCACGCCGTATATTTAGATGTTGTCTCGGCTGCACCGGGTCTCAAGTAGAGATGCTCCGAGCCTTTTTGGGGCTGATCACCGATTACCAATCACCAAAATCATGATCTGCCGATTGCCGATCACAGAATGGCAGGGAATGGGAATCTTTTATCAAAAATCATGCAGAGTTTGCACCATTTGTAGAAATTAAACTAACTCTAAATAAACTGTATTAGTAGACGGTTGGTTTAGTTTCTCATACTCTGCATATTCAGTTGTATGGCGTGTTCTAAGATGCCTAATCATGTAAGTGGTGGTAAAATGACATTGCTTGCTTCCACCTCGAGGGATTTCATCACGACATACATTGCAAACGGCTAACTTTACGGCTTTATTGGACACTTTGAAAAACTTCCAGACGGGAGAGCTCATGTTGCCACTGACAAGCTCCGCTCTGCTGTTGTGTACCTGTGCCGCGCGCCGTGCATGCACGTGTGAAAAAGTCGCATGATTTACGTCACGCGATCGGCTTTTTTGATCGGCGCTTTTGGGGTCAAGCTTTTTTTAGTCAATATGATCGGCCACCGATCAATCGGAGCATCACTAGTCTCAAAACTTCAGGCTCATTTGGCTCGTTTATATACTTTCTCTTTGCCTCCTCAACTCTTTCATTAGTTAATTTCTTCTTGAGTTTTTAGATAACTTTTCTAAATTCCTTAATTTTTTTTTTAGGATGAGCATCAAGTTAGCAATATTTGGCTTTATTGGTGTCATCCATTGGTCTTCCTACTCCTCAGTGACTTTATTGCTAGCTCAAGGGAATTGGTCAGCCCCGTCCTCTTTTTCACCAAGTTTCTTTCTTGTTTTATAACTATGCATTGTTGAAAGCCGATGGCACGAAAACAACTTTTGTTTAGGAAGTTTAGCAAAATTGAACAGGCTATCCACAATGGATTTGAAATGAAACAAACAAGATGTGCTTTAACTGGATCTCATATTGAGAGATGACAGCAACAGTTTCCAAATGCAAATATCACACTTGAAATGAACTCGGAACCTTTTATCTGCTCCTTGTAAATGGGATAATGAGGTAAATAACACACACCTGGCCATGAAACAGCTGAGCAGCCAATTGTCCCATTACTTTTGGTCCCTTAAAAAGTGGGAGGCACAAATACAAACTGTTGTAATTCCTACACTGTTCACCTGATTTAGATGTAAATACCTCAGATTAAAGCTAAAAGTCTGCAGTTAAGGCACATCTTGTTTGTTTCATTTCAAATCCATTGTGGTGGTGTATAGAGCCAAAAATATTAGAATTGTGTCGATGTCCCAATATTTATGGACCTGACTGTATGTTTGGGGGGGTATGTAAGGGGTCATTGGGCAGTAAAAGGTTTGATTTGGTGAACAGTGAGGTGAGGGGACGGGGGGCCAGTTTGTCCCGTTGGCCGAGCCTGGGCTTGTCCACATCCAACCCCCAGCCTCTGCTACATTCCACACAGATAGGCCTTTGAGAGATGAAAAGCACATGGCTCATGCACATGTGCATTCAGTGAAGGGTTAGGTTAGATGTAATAACACAGTGCCTCTGGACTCATAAACACTCACACACTTGACGTCTGGCTACTATTGCAGCGATACACACCTGTAAAGACAGATTGGCATGTTTTATAGTTTCTGAAAAAGAGCAGACCTATTGGGCAGATGCTAATAAAAATTGTGACGAGCACTAACCACCTAGTTTGTAGACAGCAATGAGTTATTTCTTTATGAGAATGTTGACTGGACAGAAGTAGAAGAGACTGAAGTTGTTCACAGCACTGGTCAAATTTACTTGGCGTCCATTATTATTCTTCCACTTTTTTCTGACTCTTCTAGCGCAAATTTGACCCTCCAAACTTTGCCCAAGATTCAAATGAATTTTTCTGAACTGAAACAAATAGCCCAGTGGCCTTAAATCTAAATCTAAATACGTACATTAGGCCGATGAAAAACAAAACAGCTCCAAAACAGCTCACTTATATCTTTTATAATTCAGACAAATTTAGTTTTGTTTTCACTTAATAATCACTTAAATTAGTCATTTTGTCCTTTGTACAAGTATTCAAAAGTAAAAAATAAATTTTCTAATACCAATAAATTGCTTGATGTGACGCCTTATTCTTGCAAATTCTGCATTCTTCCTTTGTGTTTTCAGTTATTAAAATGCATCCAAATGCTGCCTTCTTTTTTTTATTGTCACTTTTGTATTGGTGCACTCCTCTCTCCTTTTCCTCTCCCTCCGTCCTGTTCAGAGCACCTGTGTATGAGCACCCCCCCCCTTCTCTGCTGGGTGGTACAATCTTTGTCTGTCCTCACATGATTCATTTAATTAAGCAGCACAGCAGTCAGTTGCTTCACTGCAGTAGCGCCGAAATCATCACATCATTCTGCCTTGTTTTACTTAAAATAATTAAGAAATAAAATAAAGTGGTTTGCAGACGGGAGCCGACTGCATCAATCACTTTGACCTCGCTTTTTTGCAACCGGACCAATGACTGATTTGTAAAGTCTTTGGCGAGCAACTTGGAAAGTAGTTGGTTGTTGGGAGGCCCCTGATCTAGAGAATTACGAAACAAAACAATAATAAAAGTAATGCATTTTAGGGGTTATGAAATATTAATTCATTAAAGAACCGTGATTCTAAGCCTTTGGATCAATTTTTAAAAAAAAAGTACTTTCCCTCCTTGAACCGCCACCTTATCGTGGTGGAGGGGTTTAAGTGTCCGAAAGATTGTAGGAGCCATGTTGCCGGGAAAAAATGCCCCTGGTAGGGTCTCCCAAGGCAAACAGGTGACGGGCCAGTGAAAGGGTGGTTCGAAAGCCCCTTTTAATGTGCACCAAATCAAGGACTGTGGCGTCGCTCGGTATGGCGCAACCAAGACACCACCCTGGAGCCAGGCCCGGGGCTCGCATGTGAGCGCCTGGTGGCCGGGTCTTACCAAACCGTGCCCGGGGACATCTTGGAGGAGTGTCGTGGGGCCGGACTCTCGTCGACCCACTACTTGCAGGAGGAGCCGTAAGGGGCCAGTGCAATGTGCAGAAATCAAAGGCAGAGGCCTCAACAACGGAGTCCCTGGACACGGGACACAGTCAGGCTCACCTCCGCGCACAGCTTGGGCTCTGGAACCTAACTCCTTGAGAGAGGCGTGCGTGCGTGTGTGTGTGTGTGTGTGTGTGTGTGTGTGCGCGCGCGCGAGGACTCATCGGCACCACTGTGAGGAACCTCAGTGTCATTTTTGACCCCAGACTATCTCTGCAGCAGCATATTAGTGAAATCACTCACTCAGGAATATCTCAAAGAAACACACACACATGAACACACACGAACACACACACCTTAAGTCTCTGGATGTTGGAGACGTCTTGGCAGACATTCCTCTGCAACATCATCGAAGAATAACCAGAATGACAAAGGTTCAGCCAATGATCAGCTCCAGGACGATCAAAGACAGTCTGGAGTTACCTCTAAGTACTGTGACAGAAGACGTCTGTGTGAAGCTAATCTATTTTCAAGAATCCCCCACAAAGTCCCTCTGTTTTAAAAAAAGACATGTGCAGAAGAGGTTACAATTTGCCAAAGAACACATCAACTGGCCTAAAGAGAAATGGAGGAACATTTGTGACTGATGAGAGTAAAATTGTTCTTTTTGGGTCCAAGGGCCACAGACAGTTTGTGAGACGACCCCCAAACTCTGAATTCAAGCCACAGTCCACAGTGAAGACAGTAAAGACAGTAAAGACATTGAAGACAGTGAAGACAGCGAACACAGCGACGACAGTGAAGACAGTGAAGACAGTGAAGAAAGCATCATGATAGGGGCATGTTTCTCCTACTATGGTGTTGGGCCTATTCATCACATACCAGGGATCATGGATCAGTTTGCATTTGTCAAAATTCTTGAAGAGGTCATGTTGCCTTTTGCTGAAGAAAACATGTCCTTGAACTGTTTGTTTCAACAAGACAATGACCCCAAACACACGAATAAACAAGCAAAGTCTTGGTTCAAAACCAACATAATTAATGTTATGGAGTGGCCAGAACAATCCCTGGACCTTAATCCAATCAAGAAGTTGTTTCTGAAGCAAAACCAAGAAATGTAAATGAAATGTGGAATGTTGTTAAAGAATCATGGAGTGGAATAAAAGCTGAGAGGTGCCACAAGTTGGTGCCACACAGATGTGAAGATAGTTTTAAAAAACTGTGGTCATACAATTAAGTATTAGTTTAGTGATTCACAAGATTGCTAAATCCTAGAAACAAAAATGTTTGTACAACGTTGAGTTTGTACAGTCAACGGAAGACACTGCTATTTTTTTTTTTAAGACACCCTTTTCAACTAATTGCCCAATTGCACAGCCTTAAGAGCGTGTATATCATGAATGCTGGGTCTTGTTTGTTTTCTGAGACTGTACCTTACCTACTGGTAACTTGTTTGCCATTTAGCAATAAAAAATATACTAAAAACCTGGATTATTCTGATTAGTCACATTGTACTGCTATTATTTTGAACAATACTGTACAAGGTCCCGGATACTGGTGGCCGAAATGAGTGTCGTCCACAGGGTGGATGGGCGCTCCCTTAGAGATAGGGTGAGGAGCTCAGAGTGGAGCCGCTGCTCCTCTACATCGAGAGGAGCCAGCTGAGGTGGCTCGGGGATCTGTTCCAGATGCCTCCTGGACGCCTCCCTGGGAAAGCTTCACAGACATGTCCCACCGGTAACATGAAGGCACTATGTCTCTCGGCTGGCCTGGGAACGCCTCGGTATCCCCCCGGAAGAGCTGGAGGAAGTGTATGGGGAGAGGGAAGTCTGTGCGTCTCTGCTTAGACTGCTGCCCCCGCGACCCGACCCCGGATAAGCGGAAGATGGATTAATAGATGGATCAAAGATTTGGTACAGGCTGAAACTAAAAGAAATATTTAAATAAATGTTCTCTTTGGTTAAAATTGTCTTTTTATCTTTTCACATAATCTTCAATCAAATTTCTTAGCAAAATTTGCACTGACTTAAATTTAATCAAATAATTTTTTCGACTTGACTTCAAACCGTTGAAATCAAATCGCTAAACACTGAAAGATTTAGAATATCTTGATTGTTATTGTATGCAATTCCAAGAATGCAATGAATAAAAACACAAAAGTATAAATAAAGAGCCTGCTTCTTCACATCATTAAACTACTTCTGTTAGTGGAGTTTTGGCAGCACTTTCCCCACAGTAATGATTTTTCATTGCTCTGTCATTGATGCTTTGGACTAAACCCTTTTTTTTTTTTTAAGGCCCTGACAACTTCAGACATGTCTAAGAACTAAGCAGCCTTCAGTTGTTAAATTCTTCTCTGTAATGAAAGAATGAGTTGGCAGGAGGCTGAATGGGGGCTCCAGACTGGATCAACACTTTTGTCCCTCTTACAGTGTGCTTCAGTGTATTGAATACAGATGTTTCAGTAAGGGCTATTTAATGAGGAGGTGTGCACAAAGCAGAGGAGACCTCTAAAATCTGCACTTTACCATTGTCCACACACACATGCCATATGAACACGGGAGTGCCCTGCTGCAGAACACACAGGTTGTTCATGCTTGGTTGTTTTAATGCAGGCTGGAATGCCAGAGGCTCCCACTTTGTTTTTGGTGGAGCAAAGACAACTAACAATGTGGGTCAGTACATCATGGGACCCTGCGATCTACAGGCTGTCAGAGCACAGTACCAGGACGTAACAGTGCTGGGAGGCGCACCCGAGGCCCCTCTCTAATCTCCTGTGTAACCCAAAGGTCCTAAAGCCACTGTGTGTTATCACACCTCCCAGCAGCACAACTCTATGACTTACATGTCCCACAATAACTAGAAGACTTTAAAATTGACTTTAACAATAATCTCAGCACGGACATCTACATAACCTTATTCAAAACTGGGAGATCTTACAATTTTTTTTTTTTTCCAAAGACAACGCCTTCGGAAGTTTAAAATACTTTAGCATGCACAGACCAATTACAAAACAAATATTCACTCCAAAAAGAGAGAGAATGTTGTTTTGGTTTTCTATCTTTTAAGAATATGCAAACTTTAAAAAATGGTCTCCGTGCTGTCTCTCTGAACTGAGCACACAAAAGAAAATAACTGAAGTTTAGCAGTCTGATGGAACTGTATGGAAGTCAAACCATTTCATTCAAAGACATATGAACAATGGGCTTATGGACTTGAACATGCTCTTCTAATAGAATCCCTTGCACTCTAAATAAATTCAAAAATAAATTCATGATACACCAAATGCACAACTGGATGATGTGGTTTGTTGTTGGATTATTGCTGCATGTATATATCATTGTGTGGAATGTTTGTTGTCTATGGACAACAGACAATAAAGCTTTTTGAATCTTGAATGTATACAGCTAACTACGATTAAGGCCAACACAGCATTCACAACATGAGCATTAGCCCAAGCGCACTCACTTCGGTTCTCACTTGTGCATGTAAAATCAGACAAGGTGTGAACTCCAGCCGTGAAGGTTTAATCGAGCTGTGAGGTTAATTGGAATAAGGTCTGCATGTAAACGTAGGCTACTGTGTGACGCTTGGTTTGGACACAATAACAAAAAGACAACATCTAATAAAACACACACCAACTGCTGTTAACCATTTTCATCCAGTCACATCAAAGAATGAGAGAGTGTTATTACTGAAGGATCTTTTTTTAAATCTGCATCAGTGTGTTGAGTCAGTACTACGTCGGTCCCACTGCCTCTGTTTTGTGTCCTGGCCTCTTTCACTGGACACTTCAACATTTTGTGAGTGAACTGTGTTCACAGGGTGCAGGCTCTGGAGGAGTCAGGGTTCTGAGTCTCCTCAGTAGTCTCATGGATGTAAGTCTAAACACAGGCTACTGCTTTCCATTACTGCTTTGGTTAAAGTCAAATAAAGTCATCACAAAACCCTGAGAGCTAACTTTCTTCTTCTTTAAACGTTTTTATTGAAACACGGTATTGTTCTGCCCCCTCACTGCTGCTGCTGGGCCATTACAGAAGCAGGGGATGAGACCTGTCCGGGCTTTCTCACTCTACTGTAATTACGCAGCAGTGCACCTCGGGACTACAAAGAAAGGCCAATGAAAGAAAAGCCTAAACACTGTAACGTAGCCTACAATGCAAAAAAAAACCAGTGGAGATTTAGGTCTTGTTAAATTACAAATCTTTTTACCTTTGTGTACAACTTTTGACCAGCCAGCAGCACTGTGCTGCGTGTGTAACTACAGAAACACAACAAAGCGAGTCTTACTTTGTAAGTTTAAACTATTTTTAAACCGGACGCTTTTTGGACCCGCCTATAGGTAACCCCTCACGCTTTTGGACCACATACCTTCGAAATCTGATAAAATCCCTTCGAGGTGGTCGTTGACCGAGAGTTCCGACATCCTCTCCCCCGGGTTACAGCGTCCGGACTGGGACAAACCAAACCGAGCGATGAGCAGGCGACAGGGCGCGTTGTGTCCTACTGCTTGAGACGACGCGCGTGCACAGCCCAGCCCCCACGGCCACGGGAGGGGCGGCGCTGCGTGCAACACCTGGAAAAAGTAATTTCTCTTTTCTGTGTGTGCATCCCACTCCCAGCCCCCTCTGGTCACAGCAGCAGCTTTCTCCCGGCACTGTGCTGCTGGAGTGATCATGTCATGAAGACTCGCCCGTGATCAACACTTACAACACCAACAAAATAGGCCTACTAATAACTATAAGCTAGCCTACTCAATTGGCGGCCCGCGGGACAAATGCGGCCCCAAGGAACCCCCGAGTGGCCCACTTCATTTTTAACAGCCCCTGTCTTCAAAATGTCCTACACTTGTACAGTCCATAAATGCAACACTCTGAGTAGCCTAGCAACAACCAACACAAAATTCACTGCAATACATGATTCTTGTTTAGCCTACCTGCAAAAATATATATATATTTTTAAATTTACAATGCAAACTTTTCTTCCAGCTGCTTTAATAGTAAATAAGCAGCTAGCGTCATATAAAGCTACGAACCGGTTTGAGGATCAACTGGAGTCAGGTCAACTGGCGGCATTAGGCAAACCTAGTGTAGGTGGCTAGACTGATGCCTGTTCAAAACCCATTCTCTCTACGTCTCATGAGTAATTTGTGTTAATGGTAACATTATTTGTCCCAAGGATGTGGATTTCACCAAACAATATTACTGATTAAAGTTAAAGTAGTGGTGAAAAGCGTACACTCCAGTATACTAAGATTTGTAGATAGAGTCATCTGTGACAGATAGCGTTAGCTGAACCCTTTAAAGTTAATTGTGATGCATCAACACCTGGTTCTGACTTGACTGTGCAATTGTAAAGCTCCACTAATTTTTAATGCCCATTAAAAACGCAATTTCGTCTCTGGTATCTCTGTTAGTCAACAAAATAGCTTAGCTGTAGCCTTAACAGTTACAATGTTATGTTTGTTTTCATCTGAACTGAAACAGCTAAAGCTCACAAGGTGAAGAAAAAAACTATTTTTGTCAGTGGTTTAGACTAGTTTGTAAGTACAATTTTAATGTACAACATGTCCTGTGTAGAATAGGGGTGTGTATGGAAAGCGCCTTGTGGTTGAGTGTGTATCTACAGCTACAGTCAGTGTGAGCGTGGACCTACAACTAAAATCAGTGTGAGCGTGGACCTACAGCTACAGTCAGTGTGAGCGTGTACCTACAGCTAAAATGAGTGTGAGCGTGTACCTACAGCTACAACCAGTGTAAACGTGTACCTACAGCTAAAATCAGTGTGAGCGTGTACCTACAGCTACAGCCAGTGTGAGTGTGTACCTACAGCCAGTGTGAGTGTGTACCTACAGCTACAGCCAGTGTGAGCATGGACCTACAGCCAGTGTGAGCGTGTACCTACAGCTATAGCCAGTGTGAGCGTGTACCTACAGCTACAACCAGTGTGAGCGTGTACCTACAGCCAGTGTGAGTGTGTACCTACAGCTACAGCCAGTGTGAGCATGGACCTACAGCCAGTGTGAGCGTGTACCTACAGCTATAGCCAGTGTGAGTGTGTACCTACAACTACAACCAGTGTGAGCGTGTACCTACAGCTACAACCAGTGTGAGCGTGTACCTACATCTACAGCCAGTGTGAGCGTGTACCTACAGCTACAACCAGTGTGAGCGTGTACCTACAGCCAGTGTGAGCGTGTACCTACAGCTACAGCCAGTGTGAGCGTGTACCTACAGCTACAACCAGTGTGAGCGTGTACCTACAGCCAGTGTGAGTGTGTACCTACAGCAACAGCCAGTGTGAGCGTGTACCTACAGCTACAGCCAGTGTGAGCGTGTACCTACAGCTACAACCAGTGTGAGCGTGTACCTACAGCTACAGCCAGTGTAAGTTTGTACCTACAGCTACAACCAGTGTAAATGTGTACCTACAGCTACCGCCAGTGTGAGCGTGTACCTACAGCTAAAATCAGTGTGAGCGTGTACCTACAGCTATAACCAGTGTGAGCGTGCACCTACAACTACAGCCAGTGTGAGCGTGTACCTACAGCTAAAATCAGTGGGAGCGTGTACCTACAGCTACAGCCAGTGTGAGCGTGTACCTACAGCTACAGCCAGTGTGAGCGTGTACCTACAGCTACAACCAGTGTAAACGTGTACCTACAGCTAAAATCAGTGTGAGCGTGTACCTACAGCTACAGCCAGTGTGAGCGTGTACCTACAGCTACAACCAGTGTAAACGTGTACCTACAGCAACAACCAGTGTAAACTTGTACCTACAGCTACAGCCAGTGTGAGCGTGTACCTACAGCTACAGCCAGTGTGAGCGTGTACCTACAGCTACAGCCAGTGTGAGCGTGTACCTACAGCTACAGCCAGTGTGAGCGTGTACCTACAGCTACAGCCAGTGTGAGCGTGGACCTACAACTACAGCCAGTGTTACCGTGTACCTACAGCTACAGCCAGTGTGACCGTGTACCTACAGCTACAGCCAGTGTGAGTGTGTACCCACAGCAACAGCCAGTGTGAGCGTGTACCTACAGCTACAGCCAGTGTGAGCGTGGACCTACAGCAACAGCCAGTGTGAGCGTGGACCTAAAGCTACAACTAGTGTGAGCGTGGACCTACAGCTACAGCCAGTGTGAGCGTGGACCTACAGCTACAGCCAGTGTGAGCGTGGACCTACAGCTACAACCAGTGTGAGCATGGACCTACAGCTACAACCAGTGTGAGCGTAGACCTACAGCTAAAATCAGTGTGAGCGTGTACCTATAGCTACAGCCAGTGTGAGCGTGTACCTGTAGCTACAACCAGTGTAAACGTGTACCTACAGCTACCGCCAGTGTGAGCGTGTACCTACAGCTAAAATCAGTGTGAGCGTGTACCTACAGCTATAACCAGTGTGAGCGTGCACCTACAACTACAGCCAGTGTGAGCGTGTACCTACAGCCAGTGTGAGTGTGTACCTACAGCTACAGCCAGTGTGAGTGTGTACCTACAGCCAGTGTGAGTGTGTACCTACAGCTACAGCCAGTGTGAGTGTGTACCTAAAGCTACAGCCAGTGTGAGCATGTACCTACAGCTACAACCAGTGTGAGCGTGGACCTACAGCTACAACCAGTGTGAGCGTGGACCTACAGCTACAGCCAGTGTGTGCGTGTACCTACAGCTACAGCCAGTGTGAGTGTGTACCTACAGCTACAGCCAGTGTGAGCATGGACCTACAGCTACAGCCAGTGTGAGCGTGGACCTACAGCTACAGCCAGTGTGAGTTTGTACCTACAGCTACAGCCAGTGTGAGCGTGGACCTACAGCTACAGCCAGTGTGAGTTTGTACCTACAGCTACAGCCAGTGTGACCGTGTACCTACAGCTACAGCCAGTGTGAGTGTGTACCCACAGCAACAGCCAGTGTGAGCGTGTACCTACAGCTACAGCCAGTGTGAGCGTGGACCTACAGCAACAGCCAGTGTGAGCGTGGACCTAAAGCTACAACTAGTGTGAGCGTGGACCTACAGCTACAGCCAGTGTGAGCGTGGACCTACAGCTACAGCCAGTGTGAGCGTGGACCTACAGCTACAACCAGTGTGAGCATGGACCTACAGCTACAACCAGTGTGAGCGTAGACCTACAGCTAAAATCAGTGTGAGCGTGTACCTATAGCTACAGCCAGTGTGAGCGTGTACCTGTAGCTACAACCAGTGTAAACGTGTACCTACAGCTACCGCCAGTGTGAGCGTGTACCTACAGCTAAAATCAGTGTGAGCGTGTACCTACAGCTATAACCAGTGTGAGCGTGCACCTACAACTACAGCCAGTGTGAGCGTGTACCTACAGCCAGTGTGAGTGTGTACCTACAGCTACAGCCAGTGTGAGTGTGTACCTACAGCCAGTGTGAGTGTGTACCTACAGCTACAGCCAGTGTGAGTGTGTACCTAAAGCTACAGCCAGTGTGAGCATGTACCTACAGCTACAACCAGTGTGAGCGTGGACCTACAGCTACAACCAGTGTGAGCGTGGACCTACAGCTACAGCCAGTGTGTGCGTGTACCTACAGCTACAGCCAGTGTGAGTGTGTACCTACAGCTACAGCCAGTGTGAGCATGGACCTACAGCTACAGCCAGTGTGAGCGTGGACCTACAGCTACAGCCAGTGTGAGTTTGTACCTACAGCTACAGCCAGTGTGAGCGTGGACCTACAGCTACAGCCAGTGTGAGTTTGTACATACAGCTACAACCAGTGTGAGCGTGGACCTACAGCTACAACTAGTGTGAGCGTGGACCTACAGCTACAGCCAGTTTGTGCGTGTACCTACAGCTAAAATCAGTGTGAGCGTGTACCTACAGCTACAGCCAGTGTGAAGGTGTACCTACAGCTACAACCAGTGGGAGCGTGGACCTACAGCTACAACCAGTAAACGTGTACCTACAGCTACAGCCAGTGATAGCGTGTACCTACAGCTACAGCCAGTGTGAGCGTGTACCTACAGCTAAAATCAGTGTGAGCGTGTACCTACAGCTACAGCCAGTGTGAAGGTGTACCTACAGCTACAGCCAGTATAAGCGTGTACCTACAGCTACAGCCAGTGTGAGCGTGTACCTACAGCTACAGCCAGTGTGAGCGTGTACCTACAGCTACAGCCAGTGTGAGCGTGTACCTACAGCCACAGCCAGTGTGGGCGTGTACCTACAGCTACAGTCAGTGTGAGCTTGTACCTACAGCAACAGCCAGTGTGAGCGTGTACCTACAGCTACAGCCAGTGTGAGTTTGTACCTACAGCTACAGCCAGTGTGAGCGTGTACCTACAGCTACAGCCAGTGTGAGCGTGTACCTAAAGCTACAGCCAGTGTAAGCGTGTACCTACAGCTACAGCCAGTGTGAGCGTAGACCTACAGCTACAGCCAGTGTGAGCGTGTACCTACAGCTAAAATCAGTGTGAGCGTTTACCTACAGCTACAACCACTGTAAACGTGTACCTACAGCTAAAGCCAGTGTGAGCGTGTACCTACAGCTAAAATCAGTATGAGCGTGTACCTACAGCTACAACCAGTGTGAGCGTGCACCTACAGCTACAGCCAGTGTGAGCGTGTACCTACAGCTAAAATCAGTGTGAGCGTGTACCTACAGCTACAACCATTGTGAGCGTGTACCTACAGCTACAACCAGTGTAAACGTGTACCTACAGCTACAGCCAGTGTGAGCGTGTACCTACAGCTAAAATCAGTGTGAGCGTGTACCTACAGCTACAACCAGTGTGAGCGTGCACCTACAGCTACAGCCAGTGTGAGCGTGTACCTACAGCTACAGCCAGTATGAGCGTGTACCTACAGCCAGTGTGAGTGTGTACCTACAGCCAGTGTGAGTGTGTACCTACAGCTACAGCCAGTGTAAGCGTGTACCTAAAGCTACAGCCAGTTTGAGCGTGTACCTACAGCTACAACCAGTGTGAGCGTGGACCTACAGCTACAGCCAGTGTGAGCGTGGACCTACAGCTACAGCCAGTGTGAGCGTGGACCTACAGCTACAACCAGTGTGAGCGTGGACCTACAGCTACAACCAGTGTGAGCATAGACCAACAGCTACAGCCAGTGTGAGCGTGGACCTACAGCTACAACCAGTGTGAGCGTGGACCTACAGCTACAGCCAGTGTGACCGTGGACCTACAGCTACAACCAGTGTGAGTGGACCTACAGCTACAACCAGTGTGAGCATAGACCAACAGCTACAGCCAGTGTGGCGTGGACCTACAGCTACAACCAGTGTGAGCGTGGACCTACAGCTACAGCCAGTGTGAGTTTGTACCTACAGCTACAGCCAGTGTGGGCGTGTACCTACAGCTACAGCCAGTGTGAGCGTGTACCTACAGCTACAGCCAGTGTGAGCGTGTACCTAAAGCTACAGCCAGTGTAAGCGTGTACCTACAACTACAGCCAGTGTGAGCGTGTACCTACAGCAACAGCCAGTGTGAGCGTTGACCTACAGCTACAACCAGTGTGAGCGTAGACCTACAGCTACAACCAGTGTGAGGGTGCACCTACAGCTACAGCCAGTGTGAGCGTGTACCTACAGCTACAGCCAGTGTGGGCGTGTACCTACAGCTACAGCCAGTGTGAGCGTGTACCTACAGCTACAGCCAGTGTTAGCGTGTACCTACAGCTACAGCCAGTGTGAGCGTGTACCTACAGCTACAGCCAGTGTGGCGTGTACCTACAGCTACAGCCAGTGTGGCGTGTACCTACAGCCACAGCCAGTGTGGGCGTGTACCTACAGCTACAGCCAGTGTGAGCGTGTACCTACAGCAACAGCCAGTGTGAGCGTAGACCTACAGCTACAGCCAGTGTGAGTTTGTACCTACAGCTACAGCCAGTGTGAGCGTGTACCTACAGCTACAGCCAGTGTGAGCGTGTACCTACAGCTACAGCCAGTGTGAGCATGGACCTACAGCTACAGCCAGTGTGAGCGTGGACCTACAGCTACAGCCAGTGTGAGTTTGTACCTACAGCTACAGCCAGTGTGAGCGTGGACCTACAGCTACAGCCAGTGTGAGTTTGTACATACAGCTACAACCAGTGTGAGCGTGGACCTACAGCTACAACTAGTGTGAGCGTGGACCTACAGCTACAGCCAGTTTGTGCGTGTACCTACAGCTAAAATCAGTGTGAGCGTGTACCTACAGCTACAGCCAGTGTGAAGGTGTACCTACAGCTACAACCAGTGGGAGCGTGGACCTACAGCTACAACCAGTATAAACGTGTACCTACAGCTACAGCCAGTGATAGCGTGTACCTACAGCTACAGCCAGTGTGAGCGTGTACCTACAGCTAAAATCAGTGTGAGCGTGTACCTACAGCTACAGCCAGTGTGAAGGTGTACCTACAGCTACAGCCAGTATAAGCGTGTACCTACAGCTACAGCCAGTGTGAGCGTGTACCTACAGCTACAGCCAGTGTGAGCGTGTACCTACAGCTACAGCCAGTGTGAGCGTGTACCTACAGCCACAGACAGTGTGGGCGTGTACCTACAGCTACAGTCAGTGTGAGCTTGTACCTACAGCAACAGCCAGTGTGAGCGTGTACCTACAGCTACAGCCAGTGTGAGTTTGTACCTACAGCTACAGCCAGTGTGAGCGTGTACCTACAGCTACAGCCAGTGTGAGCGTGTACCTAAAGCTACAGCCAGTGTAAGCGTGTACCTACAGCTACAGCCAGTGTGAGCGTAGACCTACAGCTACAACCAGTGTGAGCGTGTACCTACAGCTACAGCCAGTGTGGGCGTGTACCTACAGCTACAGCCAGTGTGAGCGTGTACCTACAGCTACAGCCAGTGTGAGCGTGGACCTACAGCTACAGCCAGTGTGAGCGTGGACCTACAGCTACAGCCAGTGTGAGCGTGGACCTACAGCTACAGCCAGTGTGAGTTTGTACCTACAGCTACAGCCAGTGTGAGCGTGGACCTACAGCAACAGCCAGTGTGAGCGTTGACCTACAGCTACAACCAGTGTGAGCGTATACCTACAGCTACAACCAGTGTGAGCGTGTACCTACAGCTACAGCCAGTGTGGGCGTGTACCTACAGCTACAGCCAGTGTGAGCGTGTACCTACAGCTACAGCCAGTGTGAGCGTGGACCTACAGCTACAGCCAGTGTGAGCGTGGACCTACAGCTACAGCCAGTGTGAGCGTGGACCTACAGCTACAGCCAGTGTGAGTTTGTACCTACAGCTACAGCCAGTGTGAGCGTGGACCTACAGCTACAGCCAGTGTGAGTTTGTACATACAGCTACAACCAGTGTGAGCGTGGACCTACAGCTACAACTAGTGTGAGCGTGGACCTACAGCTACAGCCAGTTTGTGCGTGTACCTACAGCTAAAATCAGTGTGAGCGTGTACCTACAGCTACAGCCAGTGTGAAGGTGTACCTACAGCTACAGCCAGTATGAGCGTGTACCTACAGCTACAGCCAGTGTGAGTGTGTACCTACAGCTACAACCAGTGTGAGCGTGGACCTACAGCTACAGCCAGTGTGAGCGTGGACCTACAGCTACAGCCAGTGTGAGCGTGGACCTACAGCTACAGCCAGTGTGAGTTTGTACCTACAGCTACAGCCAGTGTGAGCGTGGACCTACAGCTACAGCCAGTGTGAGTTTGTACATACAGCTACAACCAGTGTGAGCGTGGACCTACAGCTACAACTAGTGTGAGCGTGGACCTACAGCTACAGCCAGTTTGTGCGTGTACCTACAGCTAAAATCAGTGTGAGCGTGTACCTACAGCTACAGCCAGTGTGAAGGTGTACCTACAGCTACAGCCAGTATGAGCGTGTACCTACAGCTACAGCCAGTGTGAGTGTGTACCTACAGCTAAAATCAGTGTGAGCGTTTACCTACAGCTACAACCACTGTAAACGTGTACCTACAGCTAAAGCCAGTGTGAGCGTGTACCTACAGCTAAAATCAGTATGAGCGTGTACCTACAGCTACAACCAGTGTGAGCGTGCACCTACAGCTACAGCCAGTGTGAGCGTGTACCTACAGCTAAAATCAGTGTGAGCGTGTACCTACAGCTACAACCATTGTGAGCGTGTACCTACAGCTACAACCAGTGTAAACGTGTACCTACAGCTACAGCCAGTGTGAGCGTGTACCTACAGCTAAAATCAGTGTGAGCGTGTACCTACAGCTACAACCAGTGTGAGCGTGCACCTACAGCTAGAGCCAGTGTGAGCGTGTACCTACAGCTACAGCCAGTATGAGCGTGTACCTACAGCCAGTGTGAGTGTGTACCTACAGCCAGTGTGAGTGTACCTACAGCTACAGCCAGTGTAAGCGTGTACCTAAAGCTACAGCCAGTTTGAGCGTGTACCTACAGCTACAACCAGTGTGAGCGTGGACCTACAGCTACAGCCAGTGTGAGCATGGACCTACAGCTACAGCCAGTGTGACCGTGGACCTACAGCTACAACCAGTGTGAGCGTGGACCTACAGCTACAACCAGTGTGAGCATAGACCAACAGCTACAGCCAGTGTGAGCGTGGACCTACAGCTACAACCAGTGTGAGCGTGGACCTACAGCTACAGCCAGTGTGACCGTGGACCTACAGCTACAACCAGTGTGAGCGTGGACCTACAGCTACAACCAGTGTGAGCATAGACCAACAGCTACAGCCAGTGTGAGCGTGGACCTACAGCTACAACCAGTGTGAGCGTGGACCTACAGCTACAGCCAGTGTGAGTTTGTACCTACAGCTACAGCCAGTGTGGGCGTGTACCTACAGCTACAGCCAGTGTGAGCGTGTACCTACAGCTACAGCCAGTGTGAGCGTGTACCTAAAGCTACAGCCAGTGTAAGCGTGTACCTACAACTACAGCCAGTGTGAGCGTGTACCTACAGCAACAGCCAGTGTGAGCGTTGACCTACAGCTACAACCAGTGTGAGCGTAGACCTACAGCTACAACCAGTGTGAGGGTGCACCTACAGCTACAGCCAGTGTGAGCGTGTACCTACAGCTACAGCCAGTGTGGGCGTGTACCTACAGCTACAGCCAGTGTGAGCGTGTACCTACAGCTAGAGCCAGTGTGAGCGTGTACCTACAGCTACAGCCAGTATGAGCGTGTACCTACAGCCAGTGTGAGTGTGTACCTACAGCCAGTGTGAGTGTGTACCTACAGCTACAGCCAGTGTAAGCGTGTACCTAAAGCTACAGCCAGTTTGAGCGTGTACCTACAGCTACAACCAGTGTGAGCGTGGACCTACAGCTACAGCCAGTGTGAGCATGGACCTACAGCTACAGCCAGTGTGACCGTGGACCTACAGCTACAACCAGTGTGAGCGTGGACCTACAGCTACAACCAGTGTGAGCATAGACCAACAGCTACAGCCAGTGTGAGCGTGGACCTACAGCTACAACCAGTGTGAGCGTGGACCTACAGCTACAGCCAGTGTGACCGTGGACCTACAGCTACAACCAGTGTGAGCGTGGACCTACAGCTACAACCAGTGTGAGCATAGACCAACAGCTACAGCCAGTGTGAGAGTGGACCTACAGCTACAACCAGTGTGGCGTGGACCTACAGCTACAGCCAGTGTGAGTTTGTACCTACAGCTACAGCCAGTGTGGGCGTGTACCTACAGCTACAGCCAGTGTGAGCGTGTACCTACAGCTACAGCCAGTGTGAGCGTGTACCTAAAGCTACAGCCAGTGTAAGCGTGTACCTACAACTACAGCCAGTGTGAGCGTGTACCTACAGCAACAGCCAGTGTGAGCGTTGACCTACAGCTACAACCAGTGTGAGCGTAGACCTACAGCTACAACCAGTGTGAGGGTGCACCTACAGCTACAGCCAGTGTGAGCGTGTACCTACAGCTACAGCCAGTGTGGGCGTGTACCTACAGCTACAGCCAGTGTGAGCGTGTACCTACAGCTACAGCCAGTGTTAGCGTGTACCTACAGCTACAGCCAGTGTGAGCGTGTACCTACAGCTACAGCCAGTGTGAGCGTGTACCTACAGCCACAGCCAGTGTGGACGTGTACCTACAGCTACAGCCAGTGTGAGCGTGTACCTACAGCAACAGCCAGTGTGAGCGTAGACCTACAGCTACAGCCAGTGTGAGTTTGTACCTACAGCTACAGCCAGTGTGAGCGTGTACCTACAGCTACAGCCAGTGTGAGCGTGTACCTACAGCTACAGCCAGTGTGAGCATGGACCTACAGCTACAGCCAGTGTGAGCGTGGACCTACAGCTACAGCCAGTGTGAGTTTGTACCTACAGCTACAGCCAGTGTGAGCGTGGACCTACAGCTACAGCCAGTGTGAGTTTGTACATACAGCTACAACCAGTGTGAGCGTGGACCTACAGCTACAACTAGTGTGAGCGTGGACCTACAGCTACAGCCAGTTTGTGCGTGTACCTACAGCTAAAATCAGTGTGAGCGTGTACCTACAGCTACAGCCAGTGTGAAGGTGTACCTACAGCTACAACCAGTGGGAGCGTGGACCTACAGCTACAACCAGTATAAACGTGTACCTACAGCTACAGCCAGTGATAGCGTGTACCTACAGCTACAGCCAGTGTGAGCGTGTACCTACAGCTAAAATCAGTGTGAGCGTGTACCTACAGCTACAGCCAGTGTGAAGGTGTACCTACAGCTACAGCCAGTATAAGCGTGTACCTACAGCTACAGCCAGTGTGAGTGTGTACCTACAGCTACAACCAGTGTGAGCGTGGACCTACAGCTACAACCAGTGTGAGCGTGGACCTACAGCTACAGCCAGTGTGTGCGTGTACCTACAGCTACAGCCAGTGTGAGCGTGTACCTACAGCTACAACCAGTGGGAGCGTGGACCTACAGCTACAACCAGTATAAACGTGCACCTACAGCTAGAGCCAGTGTGAGTGTGTACCTACAGCTACAGCCAGTATGAGCGTGTACCTACAGCCAGTGTGAGTGTGTACCTACAGCCAGTGTGAGTGTGTACCTACAGCTACAGCCAGTGTAAGCGTGTACCTACAGCTACAGCCAGTTTGAGCGTGTACCTACAGCTACAGCCAGTGTAAGCGTGTACCTACAGCTACAGCCAGTTTGAGCGTGTACCTACAGCTACAACCAGTGTGAGCGTGGACCTACAGCTACAACCAGTGTGAGCATGGACCTACAGCTACAGCCAGTGTGTGCGTGTACCTACAGCTACAGCCAATGTGAGCGTGTACCTTCGGCTACAAACCAGTGTGAGCGTGGACCTACAGCTACAACCAGTGTGAGCGTGCACCTACAGCTACAGCCAGTGTGAGCGTGTACCTACAGCTAAAATCAGTGTGATTGTGTACCTACAGCTACAGCCAGTGTGACCATGTACCTACAGCTACAGCCAATGTGAGCGTGTACCTACAGCTACAGCCAGTGTGAGCGTGTACCTACAGCTACAGCCAGTGTGAGCGTGTACCTACAGCTAAAATCAGTGTGAGCGTATACCTACAGCCAGTATGAGCGTGTACCTACAGCTAAAATCAGTGTGAGCGTGTACCTACAGCTACAACCAGTGTGAGCGTGTACCTACAGCTAAAATCAGTGTGAGCGTGTACCTACAGCTACAGCCAGTGTGAAGGTGTACCTACAGCTACAGCCAGTATGAGCGTGTACCTACAGCTACAGCCAGTGTGAGTGTGTACCTACAGCTACAACCAGTGTGAGCGTGGACCTACAGCTACAACCAGTGTGAGCGTTGACCTACAGCTACAGCCAGTGTGTGCGTGTACCTACAGCTACAGCCAGTGTGAGCGTGTACCTACAGCTACAACCAGTGGGAGCGTGGACCTACAGCTACAACCAGTATAAACGTGCACCTACAGCTAGAGCCAGTGTGAGTGTGTACCTACAGCTACAGCCAGTATGAGCGTGTACCTACAGCCAGTGTGAGTGTGTACCTACAGCTACAGCCAGTGTAAGCGTGTACCTACAGCTACAGCCAGTTTGAGCGTGTACCTACAGCTACAACCAGTGTGAGCGTGGACCTACAGCTACAACCAGTGTGAGCGTGGACCTACAGCTACAGCCAGTGTGTGCGTGTACCTACAGCTACAGCCAATGTGAGCGTGTACCTTCGGCTACAAACCAGTGTGAGCGTGGACCTACAGCTACAACCAGTGTGAGCGTGCACCTACAGCTACAGCCAGTGTGAGCGTGTACCTACAGCTAAAATCAGTGTGATTGTGTACCTACAGCTACAGCCAGTGTGACCATGTACGTACAGCTACAGCCAATGTGAGCGTGTACCTACAGCTACAGCCAGTGTGAGCGTGTACCTACAGCTAAAATCAG
>CM044553.2:33629225-33721725 GCA_024416835.2 Perccottus glenii
TTGTATGTATCTAATATGATTTTGTCTTTGGAAAAAATATTTGCGCATGGCGTAATGGTTCTATCTCAGTCAACACTGACTAAAGTGAGCGTAGCGAAGGGGGTGGGGGTGCATATTGAAGGTGTGGTAAGGGATTTGGGAAAATAAGGAGAGACTGAAGAAGCACAGACCTCGAGCCAGCCCACCTCACCCCCCTGTACTCTCACTCCTACTCCGGTGTCCGTGAACAAATCTGACCGTGGATCAGCCACACGTCGGCTCCAGAGCTCCACCAACTGGGATTGAAACCAGAGGAAACCGCGTTCAGCCAGGTCCGCACGCCAAGACACATCCACAGCACAGCACGGCGAGGGAGAGGACGGTGTGATAAGAAGGACTGAATCAAGGAGAGGCAGCTGGGAACAGTACAGGGCTTAAATACAACCCCACATTTAGCGACGGGGAGGAGAAAAGACTGAGCGACTCGCCGAAGGACAAGTATTTGGCTACGTTCAGCAAATTTCCAACATTTCCTATTATTGGCAGTGAAGAGTGTGCTTCCGAGCCACATTTATAAAGAGAGCTAGCGGAATGTAATGCTAGCGGGCTAGCTAATGTTAGCTGGCTAATTAGCTTGTCAGACATCCAAGTGTCGGACGTGTGATCTTTATTGAAATAGGTCACTGTTTGGCGTCTTTTTACTTTTCGGAATAGGTTATTTGTTTTTGCTGCACTATATACATTGGCATAATGTTCTGTCTTAAATACCAAATGAAAAGTTAAACAATAGCCTAAAGTGTAAATGCTGCCTATATTTATATATTGCTAGAGCAGTTTTTATTTATCTGCGCGATTTGGGAAAGGCACTGTAAATCGGGAGTCGTGGACAATTAAAGGAAGGAAACAAAAGGAGACTTTGAGTGGAGACTGTCTGCCGTCCAATGTTAATGTCGACCGACGTTGCATCCTTAATTCTACCCGTTAGTCGGGGAATAATGGACCGGAGAGAGACATTGATACTGCGGCTGGAGCCCATGCGAGCGCGGCCGGGGTCCCGGCAGCGGTGCGGGGCATGAAACGAGGTGACCCGGAGCCTGACGCACAGACAGCCACTGCCCTCGCTGACCTGGTCGGGGCGGAGTGCAAGAGACCCAGGATAGACCCAGGCACCGGTGCTGTTGTTGGGGACATTGGACAGGTAAGATTTCCAAGTGGAAAGGCGTCTTAAAACTGTATCATTTTGTTGCAGTCGTGTTTTGTATTTTGTAACTAAGTATGATCGACCCTCCTTTCTCCTCAAGCTTTTGTTCCTTAGCATCAGTGTGGGGTTGTAATGTTTTGATAAACACCTTTCTCTTATCAACAATATACTCATGCACCATTGCAGCAAACAACAAAGCACTAAATATAGAGACAACGAAAGAGTTAAGAATAGTTTATAGTAGGCTACATTTATGGTGAAATTGCTGTGTAGCTGAGGGACCATGTCTACAGCATGCCAGACAAAGGTAATATGATACGGGCTCCATTGCTATGACAGGCAGCATAACAGCAAAGATCAGAGACATTCATCATGCCAGTCTTTATAGAATGCAAACCAATACATTGTCACATGGTGCAAAGCCTGCATCTTTAGATACAAACATAAAATCATTCAGACGTGTTGTGATCATTTGCAGTGAGTCACCCATCAAACCTTGATACACACGCATGTGCCATTAATCACCGATTGTCGCTAGGTGTTAAAAAAAGAGAGGCAGACCGGGAATGGGGGAGGGGTCACCACAGTGAAAGACAAAGAACAGAGCCTTTTGGGGCGAAGGCTGGAGGAGAGGGGGCTCAGGGGCCCTTCTCCTTACATGGGTCTTCCCTGCTTTTATGACTCCACTGCTGAGGCAGCAAAGCATCTGTCTGCCATTCCAGTGAATGCATTTTACTGTAAATCAGGCATCAGCTGCAGCGCTGGGTGCTCCTTTCATGTTTGCACTCTGCAATTCACCTACTGTTTATGTCTCAGTCTCATTCTCTCTCATAAACACATGCATCCTTTTTACTCCTACTCGCATATGTTTGAAGTGTCCATAAGCCAGCAGCACAAGGAAAAATGTAGCTGACTGGTGTTTAGTTAAGGGAAACAAAACACACAACAACTGTAGTGGAAGGGCAGGGAAGCAAGCTTTGAGGTTACCTGCCTGTAATTGAATCCTGGAGAACTGGTTAAATACTTTAAAGCAGAACTAAGTAACATTTTTACCATCATAAATAGTTTTCTAAGTCCTTACAATGGTTAATTGAGTTGTAGTGGTGTGTTTGAAGTGTGCACTATCCCCCTCTGGCACAGCTAAGCCGAAAACAGCACTTGCAAGATGAGCTGCCTTAGGGGCTGTCCACACGGAGACAAAAATCACTGTATCCATATACATTTTGTATCGTATTGGCCTTTCGTCCACACGGATCCGGTGTTTTGGGAGACTGAATCCGCTATTTTTTGAAACAGGGTTCTAAAGTGGATAAATCTTTCGACAACACCTTTGCGACACCCTTGCGTGTGTGTACAGCCAATCCGTATATTTTGTGAAACCGATGATGTCATCGATCACGTGTCGGCCTCAATCACGTCAACAACAATAATGGCGGACTACATGATTGAGTTCGTGCTGCAGAAGCTACTAAGCCTACTAGCTTTATTACAGCAAAATCTATTGCTTCTATGCAGTTGTGGTGAGCAACAAGCGATAATGGACAGCACCATACGCCACATGCTCTTAGATCCACCATGAAGAGAACCAGGAGAGCAACCTGGAGAAAATGAATGGAGAGAGAATTTTCGCATGTCCAAAGCACTCAGAACTCAGTCCGTATATTGAAGAGCAAACAACAAACATGAGGGCACCAATTACTACACTCTAAATATATGACTGCAACAATTTGAGAACTTGTTTTTATTAGAAAATAAATATTTAGGTCTTCGTCTTCTTCTGCAGCGCGCAAGGTTATGCGCATGCTCAAAGTCTTCTTCTCCGTGTATAGTGTATATCTGTGGCAGAATTACAGCGCCCCATACTGGTCGGGCATATATACTACATCGTTTTCAGCCGGTCGTGTGTACGCAGATATTTTCTTGAGACGACGCCGTCTCAAGATCGGATAGGGGATGCACTGGCTTCGTGTGGACATAGCCTTAGTCTCGGGTCATGTTCACATTCACGCGAGAGTGACAAATTGCTTTATGTTAATTCAATATACACATTGCAACTTCCCGCAGTATGATGAGTGTATGATCTCGCTAAGATCATACCAAAATGGCATACACTTTATTTCATCATCAGTCATGGCGGAGCCACCAAAAAGACAGAGAGAACCTTTGTCCGAAGATTCTAGGAAGAGAAAACGTCAGTTGGACCGAGAGAGATCTTGTTTTCGAGTCAACCCTGGTCAAGCTTTTACGGAATGGCGTCAGCTCAAACAAAGTGAATTACTCAAAACCAATTCCGACGTGGCTTTTATGTTGTTGAACCTGTAAGATACTTTGCCCAACAACTTTATATTCTTCCTATTTCCATTAGATCTATTGTTATTTTATTTCCTTGGATAGCTACTGTTATGTGACATTTATTTTGCTTACGGCCCGCAAGCTTAATTTACGGGCTTAATGTGAGACAACAGCAGTTTTAATATTTTACCAAATCCCCGGATTGTTTAAATAGCGTCAGCAACTGGCTTCACTTTTAGAACCAATGCAAGGCCATGGCTACTCAATTGTTATAACAATAAAATGTAAAATAAATTAGATGCCAAAATATATTGAGGTTTTCATTTCTCGTACTGTATTTGCCGTTTGTTTTTGCAAAACTAGCGCGTTGGTGAGCATTGTTGTCCAGAGCTGTGCTAGGAGTATTTACGACACTGATTCACTGAAGGAAGCTGTTGGGGGAGCTGTGCAAATCTTAATTAGTTCTGCTTTAAAGCGGCAGTTTGCAGGTCTGGCAATTTCTTTGCTGTTTTTGTTCGTAGTTTTCCAATAGACTTCCATGTAATGTTGACAATGAGCAATAGTTTTCTCTGCTTTAGCTTCTTTTACGCTGGTTCTGCCATAATGAGTGTTTTTAAACAATTTGTTTCTCGTGAGACCCAAGACTCCCGCAAGACTTTTTGAATCTAAGGTATGGCGGGTTGTCGGCCATATTTTGCAAGGTTGGTTTTTCCACTAAGAGGCGCCAGAGGGGTTTAGGACAGACCCCATTCAACACAAAATGAGCCATTAATCCATTACAATGAATCCGAAGCTTGTTATGTTAATTGGCCTTGTGTATGAACTGCTGCAATGACAAACATGTGCTGTGTAATGCTGCTGCGCTGATAACTTCAGTGGATGGATGGATTCTGATGATGGGGAAAGGTTATAGCCCGGCGGCAAACATGATGTGACGATGAGGGACAATTCTCGCCGGCCATCAGTTATATCGATTGTTCTACACAACAGGGTGGGGGGCAGTTAGCTGGAAATAGGATGGAGTAGAGAAGAGACAGATTGATGGATGGACAGCAAGTTATGGTTTGATTACGGAACGCAAACAAACAGACATAGAGGGGTTCCTCAAGGCTATAGGTAAATACAGCTACTATGGCCTATGATTTCATGTTTTCATCTTATGAGTATGTTATTCAATAGAAAAAGATGTAGACATTTATGGTCTTCTTACCACTAATGGCTTCACATATGAGTGCTTATTGCTTTTCTCTTTTCATGTCCAAATGTAATCTGAGAAACACTATTGTAGGATGCATATTCTACATAAATCTTATGTGTTGTCCTTTTACATGATTTATTTTAGTTCATTTTAATGTAGTCAAAGGCTCCACTGAACATTATTGAAGATGCATGCTGCAAAAGACCAAATATATGCTACTCAGTAAGACGTGTTAATTTTTTTTTTTTCAAGATTGCTTTTGGGAATCTTTCTTTTTTAAATATTGCCTCTTGTCTTTGCAGTATTCTACAATCATTATCATGTTGTGCAGTGTTATTCAACTTATTTACTGTAATCATACTTTGAGATGGACGGGATGGATGGACAGGGTGGGTCAAATAAAGGGTGATCTCAAGGATATGGAGGACAGAAAGAGGTATATTTCCATTAGGCTGCAACCATTAGGTTTCATGGAACATGATAAAGCATAAGAGGTAGGTGATGGATTGCAGGAATGCCACGGTGTGTGGAGTGTAAGAGATAAACGGGAGGAGAGACTCTAAATGAAGATTAGGAGTGGAATAACCCTCTCGGCTTTATGCTAAAGTCAATAAAAAAAATGCCATTCTGGGGAAATTGTCAACATATCCGTTGTGCCCAGCTGCATGCAGCAGTTTACACTCAAGCGCCTGCCTGGGATGACCAAGGCAAATTCAGGGGCTGCTCCTATATCTACGTAGATGAGTTCAGCCATTACCATTGCATAATGCGGTGTAGTGAGACTTGTGACCTTCCTCCTGACTGTAATTCAGGTTTTTTCATTATAAATGAGCCTCCTGCCTTTTGTTACTTCCCCACTCCTCCCCATTCGGCTCTAGCCCCAGGCATATTTCCAGATTGCTAATTGACTCCTGGTTCACATGCTTTCAGTGTGTCAGTGAGCCAGACCATCCCTACCCCTACCTTTACATTTCTATCTTTTATTTTTATTCAATAGAAAAACAAACTGCTTAACAAATAACAGGGTTTCCGCGGGGTCATAAAAAGTCATAAATTTAACAATAAGAATTTAAGGCCATAAAAAGTCATAAAAACGTCCGGTTTTTCCATACAAAGTCATAAAAAACATTTAGTCACGTCTTAAATTGATATGCTCGTCCATTAATTTGTTCTTCCATCAAAATCGTTCCAATGGCATTAATTTGTTTTGCCTGTTGTAGTTCTGTGTGAGGAATCTGGGTGGATCACACTGGTATCACAGCCAAAACTACAAGGTCCATGCAACAGCATACAGACTTGTCAGAAGGACTTCCCAGAAACCCGCGCGATCTCCGAATATCATACTCCGAATATATCATACGGTCAACAGCTGGTCAATTTTTTTCACCATTAAGGGAGACGAACTGAGAAAAATGTAGACAGACACTGACTGACTGACTTGTTATTTTGGAAAGTAATGCCATAGAATAATTGTTAATTTACAATGTTACTTTACAATGTTACAATTGTTAAGTGTTTCTGTGTTCTTGATACTCAAGAAAAAGAAGGCGAAGGCTTCAGTTTCTTAATCTTAAGTAAGAAATAATAGAATTACTCTTTACATAATAAAACTTGTTACTTTCGAAGAAAGTCAATAATAAAGACTTTTGAAAGGAATTTTAATGACTGAAGTTATTTATTGTAATTTGTGTAGGTCATAAATTCAAATCATAATGGTCATAAAAAGGTCATAAAAAGTCTTAAATTTGACTGATTAAACCCTGCAGAAACCCTGAAATAAGTCCCAACAACAATGCTTTGAATTAGGACTAGGCAATGTAATCTCAAATCAATATCCTTAAAACAGAATATTTTACTCCAACAATTGCTTATCAATTCTGGCACTCATATGTATTTATGCTATGTTTACTTATTTATAAAAGCTAAGATTTAATACAGGATTTTCTAATGTCATGACACTATAGGGATATTATAACTGTGTCCCCTTATTCCAAGTTGGTGCCTTTTAGCCAAGAAGCAAAATAACGGCACATCTTGTTCACTTATGCCCTTTCCACAGCACTTGCATCTTAAAAAAAAAAAAAGTCTTTTATTTTATCCCATTGCATTTCTTGCCCTTCATGCCATGCCTGTCTTCCTCCCTGTTTCTTCCTATACACTCTCCTTGTATTGATGCATTCCCCTGAGGCAGCGCTGTGGTCACTCAGACGCAGTGCAAGTACAGTTTTAACTCTCCCCGCCTCCCTCTGTGAGAGCCGATTTGTCCTATCGCTGGCAGTAAAGAGGCTTTGTGTCGCGCTAACGAGATCAAAGCTCATTTAGCAGAGGGCATTAACCGGGCTGATCGTTTTAACAGGCCAAAGCAGAGGGTGGGGGGCCATGCGAGAGGTACGGGGGCATATGTGTGGACAGATGATGCGGATACTAGAGGTTATTACTATGTGGGAGCAGCTTTGGTTTTTGATTACTGGCCAAAAGCATTAGTCATTGCAAGAAATGTTTGTTTCCCTCTTGAACTTTTCCTTTGGTGCCGTAGGGCTCAAAACTCAGTCATATTGGTTGCTAATGAAAATGTATAGCTGCCATCAGTCTTAAATAATGCTCCTGATGGATGGATGGATGGTAAAGTGCAAGCAAACTTTGAAGAAGTTTTTGGCATAAAACATTTACATGGTCATCTCATGAGACTGTCTATGAAGATAAATTCATTTATTTCAGTTCAGGTTGATCACGCATTCAGAGTATGACGGTAAATGACATAAGTAAAAGCGCTTGTTTGAGATGTTACAATTGAAAAATATGCTGAAGATTTTTGTAATTTTTACTCAATTTGTTTCTCAATATTGAACAATTGACCATTGCTTACATTCTGCTTGTGTCCCGCTAGTTCAAAAAGAATCGCTTTCAAAGCTTCTTTATAAAGCATTGTAATGATTATTGTAAAGTGACTATGGTAAGGGCCCATGTTTACTTCTTTTAGTAGCATTCATTAGCACCTCATAAATATGACCTCCTATTGAAATAAATTCAATAGAAAGTCATATTTATGAGGTCCAGTTAGCTGTTAGTGCAGTTAATCCTTGTCTACCATTTTTGTATGGGTGCTATCATAAACCACTCATTCAGATTTTTTGGACAATAGAAAATGCTACTGCTTATCCTGTTGGGGCCAGGGATGGCTAGAGCCCAGCTGCTATTTGCCTTATGCGGGCCCTGGACAATAACAGTCATAAATAGGTTGACTTAATTATTGACAATAAAATGCAAAACTTTTCAATTATAATTTAGCTTTAGTTGTAATTTGCAGTAGTGTTGTGCTTTACAAGGTTTAGTCCCTGTGTAACAGTAGCCCAAAGCCTGGCTTGAATAATTCACAGAAAAGGAAATATCTCTAGAACAGAAGTTGTTATACGAGCTTTACATCTAGCCTGTATTGTCCTACTACTGTACTGAGTAAATATTAGTTAGCAAAGGTCCTATACAATATTGCTGCCTATTTATGCTCTCCACCTCTGTTTAATGATTGTTGTTAATCTTTGAGCTGTGGCCCAGTAGAGTCTTGACTTTTGAACCACTGGCGATAAGCTAAATATTCCCCAGACGCAGTTGCCTAACTCATATTCTCTCCCTCACTATCTCTTTCTTTCGTTGCCTTTGTTCAGTTCACTTTGCAGTGCATTATTGACACAAGAGCAGCAGTGCTATTGCCAAAGCATAAGACATAATCAGATTAAAGAGAAAAGGCACCATTCACACGCATGAGAAAATAGACTGGACATATCGCCTTTCTCTGAGCGCTGCTGTTATTAAGCGTGCTGTCCGGTGTCTTTAACATGGCACTTTCGTGATAAGTTTATTGCCCCCCACCCCCCCACACCTATTCCCTGAAGGCTGCCCCCAAACTGTCATGCGCGCTCCCATCTCCTCCCTCAAACAGTGATATGCCAGCTCTCCCTTACATGGGTGTCATGTGTAGTGCTCTGTCACGCTACTGTCACGTGGTCATTCCACTGTTATGAAATCTATGTTCATCATCAGCCAGTTTTGTCCAACTAGGTTCTGTTTACTAAAGTCGTACAGTGCACTGCAACGCCTGAAGGGTTTTGCTTTGACAATCAAAATAATCAATTGTGACAGAGAATGATGCAGCCTGGAGTGCACAGTGAGTATAGTCAAAAGAGAGCGTGTACCCTGAAAGTTGCAGAAATTATTTTTTATATAATGTTCAAATCTCTTTTAAAAAATTATAAAAAAGAATAGACAAAATGGTCTGCGTCGTCCAAAAGCACATGAACACGTCGTAAGTTACAGTAGGCTTGTTATTCTTCCAACATGATGGAGCAAAATAACCGAAAAACAGAATAGACTGTGGCAGCCCAAAATGTGTGAATATTGTTCATGTTTTTATCTGTTTACGTGTGTTACTCTGTGCTGCTGTTTGCCTCTCCAGCGTGCTCAGTGCGCTAACACTGGTTATAATCAAGCTAAGGCAATAATTTTAATTTCTGAGTGAGTGGTATGGTATGGGTTTAGATGGTACAGCACACTTTGGTACATATAACTTTGTGAAGAACCTTACAAGTGCCACACAGCTCATGCTTCCATATTAGATACCAAATTATAGTTAAAACAAACCTTTTTTAGACGCCAGCTTCCATACTCTTTAGTGACTCATTATTAAACTTAAGTGCATGTTTAATGCACATAAAACCAGTAACAGTTGTTGCTGATAAACGGTAGCTTTGTTTTTGGAACAGGTTTTATCTGAGAAAACATAAATGTTTTCTTTTCGCTCTTCATTTTGGCCCAAAGATTCCTGATCTGCCAATCAACAGACTGCAGTGTTTAGCTTCACCTTTTAGACTTCGTACTACATTGTTTGAACTAAAAACCTCAGTGATCAAAGTAAGGTACTGTAGGCCAGTGTTTTTCAACCAGTGTGCCACGGTACACTAGTGTGTCGTGAGAGATCGTCATGTGTGCTGTGGAAAATTATTCTTTTTCACCTGATTGGTACTCTAAGCGAGCGGCGAGTGACAGGCAGAACATTTTTTCTTTCACTAAAGAACAGTGTCGCGCTAAATACAAAAGTACATACTGTAGTTATGCTGTGAGTGAGTCGACGCCACAGATTATTCATCAAAGGTAATAGCAATAGATAAATACTTAAAGAAAAAGTAGTCCATCTGACCTGAGAAAATTCTGACCCAGATAAAGGGTCTAGCCTGAGTAGTGGGCAGAAGAAAGCAAAAAAAGGTAAGCTCAATACAATACAATGAAAGTTATCTTGCCTTTGGATTCACTTTTACTGGGGAACCAACCGAGCCAAACTATTTCAGTTCTGCTCCCTTTCTCCACAACCTATCTATGCGAGGTGGGCTTTTCAAGCATGACGGCTATAAATATAAAAAAAGAGAGAGAGACTCAGAGCTGTTGACTAAGAAATTTGTGTGTGAGAATGTAAGAATATTAACTTTGTGTTTAACTAAACAGGCCCAGGTTTCAGTAAACTGAGAAAATTGAGACTAGATTTTCATTATATTTAAATAAAGTTTTTGTGCCATTTTTGTTTGGTGGTGTGCATTGTGACTTTTCTAATGTAAAATGTGTGCCGTGGCTCAAAAAGGTTGGGAAACACTGCTGTAATCTTATTCGTCATGCTTTGTAAACCTTTTTATAATGGATAATGGCTTGATCTGTACTGCGCCGCTCCAATGGAAACAAGGCAAATGATGTTTACGTAAAAAACATTAGTAATGTAAGATTCTAATGTGTGTAATAATATGGCTGCAAATGATTACTGCAGCCATATTATGGTGTTACTGGAGCAAGTGCAGATATACAATATATTGCATTGTAGATAGATTCATTAGCCAAAATAATTATCTTTTCAATTTATAAATTATTTCTTCTAATTGGATGCATATGTCAGAATGCATCTGTTCACATGTGCTGTATTTAAATAATAGATATTATGAGATTGAGCAAAGGGAAGGATGTATCTCTTCATAACTAAACTGTATCAGCTTGTCTCACAGTGGAGTTAGTAAAAATACCAAATGCAAATATGCCACCAATGCTGCAACCTTTTAACATTTAGTTCCAAAAGTGAGTATCTCTAAATACAGGCAGAGACCATACATTTAGAAAAACACATATACATCAATTTGGTGCACAGTCCAAATTTAGGAATCCCACTTGTTATGCAAAGCGCAAAACATACTTGCTAAAGATTTTGGACTACTTTGTGTATAAATTCAAACCACAGCACTTCATTTTTCCTTATTCTTACGCTTCCCTGTCACAGCGCACCGCAACTGCATTTGTCATTTTTGGCCTCATCATGTGGCTTTGATATTCTTTCTCAACACATCACATCCATCACTTTGTCCTGTGTCCCTCTGCTTTATAATTTCCTTCCTTTTCAGCTATTGGGGATGATATCTGATCCCAGTTTTTTGCTTCACAGTACCTGCTGTTACACTAAGGTTGACTAGTTGTTAGTTGTTACCTTTTGGCTAACAATGTGCCGTGGGGGAAGGGGGTAGCAGGTGGGACTTTTCTTACATTAGGTGTTATGATTGGGTCTGTGAAGCCAAACATCCCCTCTCTTCTCTGTGGTATAGGGACCACTGGATGCCTGTAGCAGTCCCTCTCATTACCCCACTCCCCTTCCCCTCTCACCATCTGTTGACCTCATGTCATTTTGCCTTCCTTCACCACTTCTGCCCCCCCTTACTCCACCAATTCCCAAACTTCTTCCCTTCTCCTAAAATAGCAAGGCAAAGAGAGAAAAAAATAAACAGGAGAGACGCCCTTCAATTTTTGAGCTGGGGACAGAAACAAGTGCATGTTTATGTCTGAGGGACTGCTTTTTACTGCTGCCCTAGGCCGTCACACTCAGCCCGCTGGTGCTTTCAAAGCCTCCTCCTTGCTCACAAACTTCATGGAAAGTTGATGAATTACAGCGCTGAAGCGTTCAACCCGGGACAGGCTTATAGTGCAGTTGTTTCCATTTCCAAACTGTGGGAGGCACAAAAGTGGCTCACTGTTCCAGCCGTATAATGGACTTAAGTGCAATGCCATATGGTAAAGGCAGACCCTGGGTAAATGAGGTATCAAGTTCACCCCCCCCCCCCCCCTCTCTCCCTCCCTTTTTAAGAAAATATATATCACATGGCATTCTTCACTTATGACTCATTGTCTCCATTTCGCAAATGTTTGGACGATTTACCCCACCCCCACCCCGTTCTCGGCTTAAGGCCTGTCCAAATTCCTCTGCACGTTTTTCATCATTCTCTCCGTTTCTTTCTTTCCTCCTCTGGCTTTCCTCCTCCTCCCAGTCCGTTCTTCGTCCTGCTTCAGGCAGATTGATTCCAGATGTTGCTAAACTCCCAGGCCTCCTCCTCCTCACAAATCCCGCCTCCTCTTTCTCTTCTCATCCATTTGAAAAACCAACAGTCACTCTATAATTTGACGGTTGGGGGTTTGTTTGGATTAGTTTTTTTACTAGAATTCTATATTTTTTTTCTCCGTTTATATTCCCATTCCAGAGCCTAGTCTCTCTTTCCGTGTACAAACAAGCTTTCCCAACTTTCTGCTCTTGTGTAATTGCGTTTCTTAGCAGTACACCTTAATGAGCACCTTCTGCCAGCTGATCCCCTTGTTCTCCAGACGCTACACTCTTTCAGATTTTTATGCTTAGTAAAACCACTACGTATGTGTCCTAGTTGAAATTCATTGCAGTGGTATAAGTCTCATCATGAATAGTTCAATAGAAAGTGTTTTGCAGCTGACGTCGCCCGAGGCCCTGTGGACACGAGATGCTGTTCTGAGCACTAGTGCCTTCACCATCTTACTTTATAGATTTACTTATTATTTTACGTCTGTTTGTCCGTTCCAGTGCAACCACAGCGCAGCAAGGAGAACGTTCCCCCCGGGGACGAGGCACGAGGGGGAAATTAGTTCCAGATGAAACAGGAAGTGGGGAGTGGAGACAAAGAAAGAGCTGTTTCAGACAGGAGGGGCCACGGTCTACTCCCCCTGAATCACAAAAAATATTCCTTCTTTTTTACCTGCCCTTTACATTTAAGTTTTTTGCTAATAACCTCATTCTTACTTGGTCCTCCCTATAGCCCAGTCTGTTTAGACATTCCGTGCTCTTAGGCATCCATCCATACATCTCTTAACCACATCTTTTTTTTTCACTTGACATTTGCGTGTCCAATTCTTTTCGAGGAGTTTATACTCTAGGACTGAATGTTATATTGAAAATCACTTTTGTACCAACATGCACTATTCAAATGACAAAAATACTCTTTATTCCATGTGCTGGTATTCACTTTGTGTTTTTAACATAAATAGATTTGGCAGTCCAAATACAGTACTGATCAGCATGGTCAACAGAGACATTACATAGTGCAGCACAACTGTTTGGACCAGCTTTCTTTGCCATTAGTCTGCTCGTTTGGACTAGCTGTTTGTTAATACACTTCCACTGCCCAGCCGCCTCAGAGACCTGATTGGCTCAATAAACAAACCAGGAAGTGGGCTGGCAGCTGGAGGTCAGAGCCGCGGGGTTAACACTGTTGACGCTCTTCAGAAGCCCAAGCTTGTCCCTCTCACCGCTGTGGCAATACACAGCCCACTCTCAAGCTGTCGGCTGAATGGAGGAGTGTAAGTGTAAGAGCAGACCCGTGAATAGAAACATTTTGTCTGCTGCCGGTCCTAGAGATCAAATGTAACACATGAAAACATCAGTACTTCTAACACCCATCCACCAACACATACATATGGAACAAGAGTGTTAGGTGTTACAAGAGTTCCATATTCATTGGGTTAAAGCCTCCACCCCACTAAATATGCATCTTTAACCAGGTTTAAATTTAGATTTTACATTGTTGAGCAATCCTTGACATGTAAGAGCTATTCAGATGCAGACTGTTAAAGGAAAAGTCAATAATATATTTTTTTTATAAAAGTAAAAAAAGTCTAACTCATATCTTGTCTAAAATCTGTTTTCATACTGATATTACTGTTTTGGACTGTTCAACCGGAAGGTAGGCGGTTCGATTCCCGCTCTCTCCCCAGTTCATACTGTCGTTGTGTCCTTGGGCAAATCACCTTGCCTCCAGTGGTGTTCCAGCTGTAACACTGGTGAATAGAAGCTTAATGTAAGTCGCTTTGAATGAATGTAATCACTTTTTTTTAATTTAGTTTTTTTTTTTACCACTTTGGTTAGCAAAATAATAAAATGCTAACTGCAGAACATTACTTTTCCAATATTGTTATAAGACGAAGTGACTGAAACAAGTTTATGCTAAGTGAAAATTATAACTCTGTGTAGAAGACAGTCAGCACTTTTAAAAGGCTCATTAGTACAAATACACACGGGGAAGTCAAAGTGTCTATGGCTTAAAATTGGAGTTAAAAAGATGATGTGTTTGTCCTTACAGTAAATCTTTTAACTGTGGGAGAGCCCTGCGGACTGTCAGACTTGCCCCCCCCTTGTGCAATGGAGCAGAGGCATGAGTCTCCCCAGGCGTTCATGTTTTCTGCGAGGCATGCCAGCAGGCCTAGACCGCGCCGTTATCATCTCTCTCACTGCTGTCAAAATATCATCGTTTGGTTAACTTTACACATTGTTCCAGCCCCTCCTCGACTCCACACTCTTCGAATTTCTCTGTCAATTCTTTTTTTTACTTCCCCCTCCTCCTCTTCCACTGTAGCTCATCAGAAATCAATGGCTTCCCTGAGTGTGGAGAAAAAACACAGAAGAATTAAGAATAACGGTCGAAGAGAGGCGACAGAAATAATTTAATTAAACGTAATTACAAAGTAATTAAGCACAACAAAGGTTTTCTGGGGCATGGGTGATGAGGGAGGGTGGAGTCTGTTGGGGCAACTCAGCCTTTTAAGTCTGGGAAGTGTCCTGTCCTTGTTTGAACTTTATTATTATTTAATAATAAAAGCAAGCAAAAACCCAACTGCTATAAATGCAGTGTCTGTATTGTAGCATGTGGCTTTGATTTGCAGAAGGCCTATAAAAATCTCTCTGTAGTCACTTTAAAAAAACAAGCTAAGTGCAGCTGTTTTTTTCCCCCAGGATTGCGCTTCACCTGAAATATAAAAGTTTCGGACTGTCATGTAGCATCCATTGGTTTTTCAAAAGCCCTGCCACTCACCTGCTCTCTTCCCTCCTGTTGTCTCTTGCAGAACAATGAGCCTTTAAATCCCGGTTTCCATGGATACCCACCTCACAATCAGGTAAGCGATTAGTGACTGCTTGCACATGTTTGTAAAAAAGAATTGAATAGAATTTCAAAGAAAATCCTTGAATATTATGAGTACGCTGGTGTTGAGACAGAAACATTAATGAAACCACACTTTTTTTTCTTTTTTTTTTAGGCACAGTTATGAAGGGGTAGTGTAGATATTTTGTGTTAGCCTATTCAGATATGGAAATTGTCAAAAAAAAACGTATTAGCCTTTCAAAAATCTATCGTGCACGTATAAAAAGAATCTAGTCTTCTGTGTCATATTTTGTTAGTAATGATTCGCTCCATTGTATAACACCATTAGTTTTTTCTAACATAGGCCTAAGGTGGCTCATAAATGATTACTGTTAGAGGAATTGATGAAAGAGAAACTAGCAATTGAACCTCTCTTCCACAGCTCTGACCCTTTGAAAATAGACAGACATTAAGCCATTGCCTGCTTTAAACTAAGCTGGGTGCTCTATGCATGCAGCGCTGCCTCACAATGCCATTCCTTTCCTCTCTGTTCTTCTCATTCTGGGTATCTCTCCAAGCATATTTCTCCCAGTAATGAGTACCTTATGTGTGCAGTGCTGCGGCATGGTAGCTGGCTGCTTTCTTATCTACCTCAGAGCAGTGCGGCGCATCGAGCGGCTCATACTGGCTCAGCGCACGCCACCAGAGTGTGTGTATATACGCACAGCATGTATCCAAAAGCTTTCATGCATGTTCCTTTGTCTCCATTGGTTTGTCCCGTGTTGGGGATGTGCAGCTCTCTGGCAGTGCCACAGGAGGGGAGTGTTGGTCTGTGAGCCCGATCGCCCCCAGCCTCCTCCTTCACATCACAACATGGGAGATACTCGCGGGCCCCCATGATGTATTCACTGTCTATCTTCCATACCTCCTCTACCCTTGGCATCTCCTTTCTTGGGAATATATTGTCTCTGAGAACAATGGGGTTATTTCAAAGAGACTGACAACTTTTTTTATGTTTTGGAGTTACATATGTCTGGGATGCAGCAGAACCAAAAAACAGACCATACCATAAATAGTTTTTTAATAGGGTAAGTGACCCTAAAATTAAACAATTCAAATTTGGAATAACTTTATTAGCTAACCAAAGTAGATTTTTCTGGAGGCAGAAACAATGACACTGGTGAAACTACCTCTGAATGTAATTGGGTAGACATAACCAATCAAAAAAGAGAAGGCAATACTAACAGACACAATAAACTGCCTCTAAACCATACAGCCAATCAGAGAAACAAAGCATTGCATAAAGCCCGTCCCTTTGTAGATAAATACTTATGATTGGTTGAGCATGATTTATCTGGTTGGAAACAGAATGGAAGGATTTTCAGACCCATGTCACTTTGCTAAGAAAGTGAATGGATCTAAGAACCAAAGAATTTAATAAAGACTGCACCATTTTAGAAAAACAGTCAAGACTGGCCTGCAAGGTTTTCTATTGGGTAGAAATTACTATGATGGGAAGGAATCCCAGACCTTTTTTAAAATATTTTTTAAAAATAATTTATAGATTCCGTTATGATTTTGAACGCAATGAGGGAAAAAAAGAAACATTATTCAAGAGTGGCTGTCTGCAAAAAAATTATACATCATAAAAACAAAGTGATTTGTGCCCACAGGCTTAATCTGGAGCAAAGACAAACAGCTTGGCAACACTTTCTCCTGAGCTTTAGATGTCAAGTATGAACTACTGTGTATCACCTTTTACACTATTTAACAAGCAACTCTGTTTCATAAAAGGTTTAGAAGTCATCCCTGCTAATGTAGTCTGCCCTTGAGCACACACATAGGACTCTCCTGCACACTAGCTGCTAGCTGGTTATCATGGAAATAGGACTGTAACCGGGCCTTACCAGAGCTGGATGGGCTTGTTCATAGCTACAGTACATTTGTCTTGTTAATGCCCCTGTCAAATGTTATGTATGCATGTTTAAACTGCCTGTAGGCCTGCCTGTGTCAATATGAATGTGTTAAACAGTGACAGGCTCCCATGGGTCCCCGCTGCTGGTGCTGAGCACGTTGAGGATATAAGTCGACGTAGACGTTTTGACCTTTTGGGGGCTGTACATGTCACTCTCCCGCTGTTTACGTCACACAAAAGATCAGGGATAACACACAAGCAAGTGGCAACATGGAGGTTACACGCATCATAGACAACTTCAACCGAGTAATATAGGTCAGAAATTTCTCATCAGCAGTCTGTTACATCACAGTTCTTCTCCAATATTAAAAAGTATAAATTTTATTGCTATTAAATTGGCATAATGTTTATGTATAGAAAAGAGTATACAATATTAGGCACAGGTACACAACAGCAGACTGGAGCTTGTCAGAGGCAACATGCGCTCTCCCGTCTGGAAGTTTTTCAAAGTGTCCGATAAAGACGTAAAGTTAGCCGTTTGCAATGTATGTCGTGATGAAATCCCTCGAGGTGGAAGCAAGCAACGTCATTTTAACACCACTAACATGATTAGGCATCTTAGAACACGCCATACAACTGAATATGCAGAGTATGAGAAACTAAACCAACAGTCTACAGTTTTTTTTTTCTCAATACAGTTAATTTAGAGTTAGTTTCATTTCTACAAATGGTGCAAACTCTGCATGATTATAGATAAAAGATTCCCATTCCCCTGCCATTCTGTGATCGGCAATCGGCAGATCATGATTTTGGTGATAAAAACATCACACATCTATTTCTTAGGACAGGCGCAAAGAAGAGGAGAGAGCAGCCCAATACGCATAAAAAGCAAACATTCCCGTTTGTTTGTGCTTAATAAATTCTCACTTTTGCAAGTCGGACTGTGTGCATGGATCTCTCTGTTTTTTGGTGGAAGTTAGTTTTTTTGGAAAAAGGGAGGAAGTGTGAAAAGGAAGATTATAGGAAACTAAGAAAGCTTTTGCTGTTGAAATGATGGTGTTGATGCTGTGTTGGGAGCAAGCCATTGTTTGAATTTACTGAATAGGATAGAGAATAGGACCGATATAAACCTTTTGTGTGAGCCTACGTGTTTGTTTCTGTCAGCCAAGGTACTTGTCCCATCATGGCACATCTGTGTGTACATTAGGTGTTAATGTGTGTGACAACGTGCGTTTATCACCATGTTCAGTCTGTGCGCTTAATCCACCGATCATCCCCTATTCATCCTCTCATCCTCCTCACTTACAGCCCTAATCCGGTCATCCCTCGCTCTTTTTTTTTCCCCCTTTATCCATTTATCTCTGTATCCAGTTATCTCTCGTTTGCATCCACTGACCCTCTGTTCTTCCTGAGTTAGCCCTTTTTTCCACCCCACAAGCACCTCCAATCACTTATCTTGCCCTCCCTCCCATCCCCCTGGACCCAGTTCTAGCCAGACTCAGCAGATGTCTGAAAGCTTGGCATCAGGGCTTTTTTTCCGCAGGGTTCAGTCCCTCCCATATGAAAATGCGGCGCAAGGAACTGCACTCTGCGAATTAAGCACCCTCCAACAATAAAGTGCAGGGATGTGGAGCCAGAAGGAACAGGCGCAATGCAGCCTTAGTCCGATTCCTGTTCAGGTTCAGTGGCGCTCGCTTGGTTTTTTGCAAGACAAGAGTTGAAGAAGACAACTGCTGCAGAGAGATGGTGATCTAGGAGCCTACCCACGCAGCGTGCTACCTAGCTGTCTACTGACTGGCCTACCTACCACTGCTTTTTGGAGCCGACAGGCTGCCAAGCAATAAATAAATCATCAAAAAAAGCTGCAATGCAGTGGGGGTCGCGTTCTGTACTCTCAGGCAACCAATGCGTAGATAGAAGACAGCATCTTCTTCCTTCCTGTTCCTTTTCTCTCTACAGGGGTTTGAGGAGACGGCAACAACAGCTTTCTGTCTTTATCCAGGCACGGGGCTAGCTGGCTACACTGAAGGATGGATTCCTTGATGATTATGAGGGACTGAGCGTAGGGTGGGAGGGAAAGTTTTTAAAAGAGGGGCGGGAACAAGACGAGGAAAAGGGGGGAGAAGCGGGACGTGAAACGCGAGCGTGTGGATGACAGACACGGTGCAAAGAGAAGCAAGAGAGGTGGAGTGAAGAGATTCGGGCTGTCAGGAGCAGAAAGACAGCAAGGCCAGAGGGGGATCACAGCAGCAGGGCCTGTGAAAAAGAGAGGCAGCGAGTGACAAACAGACAAGGCTTGCGTGCTAGAGAAGTGAAAGAAGGGACACCGGCAAAGAAAGAGGAGGAGGAAGCGGGAGTGGACGAGGGAGAATTTGAATGTGTGAGACAAACGTGGACTGAAGCCATTGTCAGCTCATGGTCCTGGAGCACAGACGGAGGAGAGGAGGAATAAGAGAGCTAGAGACACGGAGGGAACAGGAGAGCAGGGCAGAGTGGTCAGCAGTTGTTCCTCCAGAACAGACAATGATGGGGCTGTACTATCCTGCACTGTTGCCGGTAAGTTGCCTGCTAAAAGCTAGATGTTGTCTGTAAACAACTTGGGCACATGTTAGAAATATCCTTATCTGAACTGGGAAAACTAGATTATTTATGATTTCTTAGTTTAGCTTGGCCTGCTAAAGTGCACTTAATATGGCCTGTTTTTGGTTTGCTGCGTCTTGGCCCAGGTGAGGCCTTTGTCAGGTAGTTGGCAGGGCATCAAGGCTGGTCCCTGAAGCTCACTTTTTAACTCTTTTTGCCCAATTATCTTGGATTTTTTTTGGAGAAATTAACCCATTTAGGTTTTATTTTGTCTGTTTTCTTTATTATTCTGCTAGCCAGAATTCACCACTTAGGCAGTAGTTTTATGTGCGCTAGCATGGGGACATAACGCAATGCAGTATGTGATTGTTACTGTTTGTGCAAGGCTGCTCTTAGCATATGGTGGGCGTGTCTGTGCTACTTTAGCTGAGAGACAGCCTGAGGATGAGAGCTGTGTTCAGACTCTGTTTGAGCATGTCCTGCTCTCTGATCTTGGGTTCCACTGGGCCATGATGGGGGAGGGTTGGGGTGCATACATCAGGTAGCAGTGGCTGCTCACATTGCTTGTATTGACATGTATGTATAGCAGGGGTTCCTTTTCCGCACCATGCTGACTGCACACAGGGTTATGTTAGATTTCATACGTATGTGTGTGTAAAGTGTGCAGAGACTGGAGCTTCGGCCGACATTGTCATCCAAGCTGTCCATACTGCTCAAACTTCACTGTCTTTGGACAGAGGGAGACAGGTGCCAAGGCCCAGTTGTTTCTGAGTGAGCACCAGTTGTTGCCTGAAATACTTTACTGTCTCATACAAGAAGCATACATAGTCACACCACTGTCCTTTTGTAACATGAACACACACAGCAATACAGGTCTGCAATAGTTTCAATTAAATCTTCCTGTGGCCTCTTCAGAAGACATTCATATAATTCTGTCAACATTTACAATATTCTTGCCATTTTTAACTTGTTACAGTCATAATTCTTTACAGCATTTTTCACTTTGTCAGTTTTGAAAGCCTACAGCAATTCACAGCTCTACTTAGGCATGTTGAACTTCACACATTAAATTTACTGTTGGAAGGTAAATATTGTAGTATTATAAGGCTAACTGTGTGCAGTGCTAAGCACAAATGCAGTAAGTTTAGCATACTGCATTAAGACATGGCAATGGGCAGTGATGCTGCTGTGCTGTTTTGTGACTGAACCCTCAACAAGATTACTTAAATCTCAATCAAATGTTGCCCTTTTTGCCATGAACTTTCCCTCTGTCTCCCCTAATCCTCCAGGCTGTAGCAGATGTAAGCTAAACACATTATTCCTGTTCAAAGAGAGTGACACCAAATGGAGGATGGCAGAAGTAACTAGAAGGGTGTAAGACCAAGGGTGGGGTCTTGGTTCCATGTAGGAAGGATGCACTTTAAAGGTGACAGACCAGCAGTCCCCATGTTCTTCTGTAAAATTCATTGCTCTGTTTATTTTTGGTGTCACAGTGCTTTTTGAGTAAGAGTTAATCAGAAATCCTTGGTTTAACAAACTTACTCTCTGCAGCACTTACAGCACAGATTAATCTGACTTTTAGCCACAACATCAGCTAGCCACATTAGCTTCCTTGACAGTCTAACTGCAAATCTTATTGTGAGTCTAGGTGTCAACTCAGACAGTCACAAAGCTGTAGACGCTGTAAAAATAATACTTGCGGCTGATCTGTTTGTTGATGAGGGTTGGCTTTTGAGAGGTGTGAGGCTAGGCATTTTTACACATTTTCTTGTATAAACTACGTTGTTAATCTAATATCTTGTTACATTTTCACTTGTTCTGTGTGTGTATTTGTAGTTGTTTGGAGGTGTTACATCCTTCCTCTGACCTAGCTCCTTTGTGTTAAGCCCACAAGAGTGCGTCAATCCAAGCCCATGGTATACTAAAAAAGTGAGTGGCATCCGAGTATTAGCAGCCTAACTGTTTCATACTCCGTATTACCTTGACAAAAGTACATGAGTAGTCTCTTCAGGACGACAGGCCTTTGAAGGAATTCACAAGGGATCCACGCCCAGGTGCTCGTGTTGTAGGAGTGGAACTGCAAACACATGAAAATAAACAGTGCGGCTGCTTTCTAAACTAACAGGGTGACACATACCTGTATGTTCTGCAGTAGGGGCGGTTTACTGTAAAACGAACCTCCGCATTTACCATGCAACACTCAGCGTTTTTACATTTTCTGAATACTTGGTAAGTAGGCAGTAATATTCGAAATTGGCAAATAAATACCAGCTCACAACACAAGCAAAAGTCCAGCCGCCTTGCCAGCACAGTTTAAACACTAGTACAAAGTGCTCACTCCACACTATTGATGGTCTAATGCACTAAGAAATACTCAATGCCCTTAAAGCCATGATGATATTGTCAAACGCTAATGCTGCTCTAAGTGCCGCTGCCTCAGGCTGTACAGAGTGGGTCAACGTGTGAAAACACTGTCCAGAGTGCATGTACAAACACACAGCCATGCTCAGTTCAGGAGGTGTGATGCACAGATGCAGCAGAATTATAAATGTATGCGCCATCTCCTTGGTTACCTGCACCGCAATGAAAATGAACTTATACACTACTTCTGTGTACTGCGGCCTGGCTGCGGTCAGACATGGCTTTATTGACCATGACCACTTTACATGATCATGCTTTATTGGGTTGTTGTAATCTTTGAACTGTCTGCTTCATATAGAGTAGTATTCAAATTCCCATGTTGCTTCTACTCTCAATATACAATATGCCTCTTGTAAAAGAAAATGAGACGTTTGGATGAAAGTCAAGTTCTTTTTGTTTTATAGGTAGTTTATTGTTTTGTGCATGTTTTCTGACCCTGTTTGAATGTTTATCAGTGTTTGGCCGATCCAAGGTGAGACAGAATAGAAGAGAAAGGGCTGACAGTGTGATTATGATAATAAGACTCATGTTGATGATGATCTGAACTGTCAAAAACGGGCATGTGGCATGTCATACACCTCAGAGCCAAGGAACTGGTGACACTTAGCCATGTGTCCGCCGCCTGCAGGAGCAAAATTAATGTTCACAAGTGTGGTCAACAACTGCTGGCCTGTGGGCAACATTTGGCCCATCAAAACTTTCCTGGTGACCTGCTAAACAGGAGTAATAAGAGTACTGTGCTCCCTTTCAGTAAATGGAGTATATCTCCTTGAGTGAGTTTCAACTGAGTGAGGGTTTGGAAGAAATAACGCCCAGAGGCTGGCTTTTCCTCTTAGCGCTGTGCAGGAGAGTGGCATCTGTTAGATAGCAGTAACCTTATGCATTAAGTTGTATTTTTATAGGCGATAAAATATATCAAATTTGAAGTAAAATTATAAAACGATTATGCTGTGCTATTAATTAGAATAGAGAATAGTAAATAATTAGAGATGCTTCGATCAGCATTTTTGGGGCCGACATCGATCACCAAAATCATGATCTGCCGATTGTGATCACTGCCGATCACAGAATGGCAGGGAAATGGGAATCTTTAATCTATAATCATGCAGAGTTTGCACCATTTGTAGAAATGAAACTAACTCTAAATTAACTGTATTGAGAAAAAAAAACACTGTAGACGGTTGGTTTAGTTTCTCATACTCTGCATATTAAGTTGTATGGCGTGTTCTAAGATGCCTAATCATGTTAGTGGTGTTAAAAAGACGTTGCTTGCTTCCACCTCGAGGGATTTCATCACGACATACATTGCAAACGGCTAACTTTACGTCTTTATCGGACACTTTGAAAAACTTCCAGACGGAAAAGCGCATGTTGCTACTGACAAGCTCCGCTCTGCTGTTGTGTACCTGTGCCGCGCGCCGTGCATGCACGTGTGAAAAAGTCGGCTTTTTTGATCGTCGCTTTTGGGGTTCGCCGATTAAGCTTTTTTTAGTCAATATCGGCCGATCATGATCGTGGCGATCAGTAAAAGTTTGTTTCCATTTTTACCTGCGCCACATTTTTGGGAATTAATAATTTCACATTTGAGGAATTCAATATGTCACACGTTTATGGTTGTGTTTCATGCACCAAATGGTAAATGGCATTTATATAGTGCTTTTTTTTGTACCCTTCCTGGGCACCCAAAGCGCTTTACACACATTCACACCTGGTGCAGACAGAGAGGGGGGCTGCCATACACACGACGCTCACAGCCTTCTCCGACCCTCACCAAACTGGAAGCAAGCTGGGTAAAGTGTCTTGCCCAAGGACACAACGACAGTATGAACTGGGGGGTGCGGTGATCAAACTACAAACCTGCCTGTTATTGGACGTTCTGCTCTACCATCTGAGCCACTGCGCCCCAGTCAGTCAATGCAGTGTTTTTAATTTATGAAGCAAGAGTCTAAGACACAGACTACCTTAAAACAAAAAACAGTTGTTGCCAATAAAAGCTAGCTTTGTTTTTAAATTAAGTACAACATATAGTATTCTTTTTCAAAGAAGTTTGACAAAAACAAGATAAGCTTTTTTTGAGAAAACATTGCAATTTTGAGATTTTTCTTCTGCTGCTACTTGCCAAAGTGAGGATTCTGTTTCTCTAATAAACAGTCTGCAGTGTTAAGCTCCATCTTTTAGTATCCCTATCACTCAGTGGAAACCAAATGTCTAGAGGTTACCAGAGTAGTATGGTACATTATGCTCATTTGGAAAATTGTATACTTTTTTTTTACAACGGTAACTGACCCATACTGACCTGAACCACAATGTTCCGTTCCAGTGGAAGCAAGGCTAGTGTTTTTCACTTTGGAAGTATTGGAAATAATTTGACATTTGACATTGTAAAAGAAATACACTTTTACTCATCAGTCATATAAAACTGCAGTTGTAAAATTATTGTTTCTAAAATAGCTGTTTTAAATGCAAATTTTTGAATACAACATAAATACAAAGTTATAGCCATCATTTAACGTCCATATTTTTCATATGGCAACGTGTCCTGAATGGGATAAAGTGACAGCATGTTAGCAGTCAATACATTCTTGGGTCAGTGTTTTCTCTCTGATTGGTCTACCCCAGGAAGAACACAGACATCCTCTTTGCTCTGAGATGCCCTTATAAGGACATGGGTTGTGGCCTGTTTGTTTGATGGACATCACAGTGCAGTAAAGACTTTGAGTGACTTGAGAGGCGGACGCTGGTGGTTTAAGAGAGTTAAAAAAAAAATCTTGCTCTGGCTTTCATCAAGCGTGGCAAGTAAGAACAAGAGAAGGGGAAGAAAGGAGGAGGAGGGTGGGCATACTTCAACTTTAAACCAACCCCAGGAAAAAAAGAGACAGATTGCGGTGGGTGAAGAAGCTGTTTCTATCCCTAGGCATCTTCCCAGAATTCGTAGTTGAAGTCTAGGCAAACTGTATGATTGATGAGTGGAGTCAGTTCCAGTAGCATCAGCACTTAGCCATTAATCAGCGCTGTGTGGCTTCTGTGTGCTTTACTTGGGTCTGTCTGTCAGCCGACAGACAGAGACGCACGCTTGAAAGGGTTTGTTGTGGAAATGTTTTTTCCCAGAGTCTCCGAAAAAAACATATGGCGCTTCAGGTAACACCACTCGGCTTCTGCTGTGCGTGTGAGGAAAACGTTATGGGCAGCAGCATCTCCAGATGAACCTTTTTTTTAATTTAATGATTTTAATCCTCTTAAATCAAACTGATCCATATCTGATCGTAGCAATCAGAAAACTCAGTCTGGAAAGTTTAGACCAGACTAAACGAGCATGTCATCATTTCCCATAGTCCCTCTCCCCCCTATTTCTTTTTCCATTATTCCACTTTTCCTGGCTGCCCCTCTCTTTCAGTATATGATGATGTTGCCATGTAGGGCAGAGCGGCTCCATAGTCAGTGGGTCAGGAATGTCGGCACAGTCGAGAGGAGGTCTGTTTTAATTTACAATCCATGTCCACAGACATTGCAGGGTGATTTTTTTTTTTTAACTCATCACTTCGTCCAGAAATGGATTTTACTTCATCGCGGCTGGAACTGATAAAATCTAGTACTAAGCTTTGACACAAGGTCAATAGCGTAAACCTGCAGCAGCATTGACATTGTTTGTACTTTTTTCTTTTTATGCATTATGAGGCTTCTTGTAAATGAGCAGGGCTAACAAGGTTTTTTTTTGGTATTTATGTAGCGCTTTTCCACCTAGTAGGCACTCAAAGCGCTTTTTCTGTTTTCCAGATGGTTTACAATTTTAATTGATATGCTACTAAATAACAACATGCTAATTAAAATGGCAACAGTGAAAATGAAACAGTTTAGAATAGATGCATTTTTATTTGGGCCCTCATTGTTTCCATAGACCAGGTCCAATATAATTTACAGTTGTTAAAAGATGCAAAGAAAACCCCCAAAAACACAACAACTCTGGAGCATATGGCCAATTTGCACAAATTAGTAAAGTGCATTGCATACATTTTATCAATTACTACCACTTTGCTAAACCAAGGCATTTTAGAAGTGAAATTACTTTATTCTCCGCTGATTATTAATGTCTTTAGCCTATGTAGAGTGATTATGGTCACTATTTGAGTTGCTCTGGATGCTAGCAGCAGCATTAGCCACAGCACAGTGTACAATGCGGGGGTAACATGTCTATGAAGGTTCTCAGTCATCCAGATAATTTTGAAGAAAAGGTTAAAGCATGGTGAGATAAGTGTCGTGCCCAAGGACACAACAACAGTATGAACCGGGGAGAGCGGGAATCGAACACCATCCTTCTGGGTATAGGAAAACCGCTCTACCACCAGAGCACCCCATATGCAACGCATAACTAAATATCAAAACGAACAAACGTCTTCTTTTTTTTGCTAAATGTAGTTGTAATTTGTACTGATATCAATATTGGCGATATTAGCACAGTATTTGACTTGGCATTTACATTTATTCATTTAGCTGACGCTGTTATCCAAAGCGACTTACATAATATAAAGCGCTTTGCTCGAGAAGAGTACATAAAAGCGCCAATATAAATGCACACCATTTACCATATGTGCTTGATGGGGTGCCAACTTCACGCAGGTCTTAATTTCTTGCTGTCAACCTACAGTATTGTTTTAAATAATAGCAGTACAATGTGACTAACCAGAATAATCCAGTTTTTTTGTATATTTTTTATTGCTAAGTAGCAAACAAGTTACCAGTAGGTTCAGTAGATTCTCAGAAAACAAACAAGACCCAGCATTCATGATATACACGCTCTTAAGGCTGTGCAATTGGGCAATTAGTTGAAAAGGGTGTGTTCTAAAAAAAAAAATAGCATGAATAGCAATAGCAATGGCATTCAATCACTGAGGTCATCAATTTTGTAAAAAAAATCATGTGTAAATCAGGTGGCCCCTATTTAAGGTTGAAGCCACTAGCACATGTATTTGAAAACCTGAGGAAAATGGGTCGTTTAAGACATTGTTCTGAAGAACAGAGTACTTTGATTAAAAAGTTGATTGGAGTAGGGGAAAACCTATAAAGAGGTGCAAAAAGAAAATGTATAGGCTGTTCAGCTAAAATGATCTCCAATGCCTTAAAATGGAGAACAAAACAGAGAGACGTGGAGGAAAATGGAAGACAACCATCAAAATGGATCGAAGAATAATCAGAATGGCAAAGGCTCAGCCAATGATCAGCTCCAGGATGATCAAAGACAGTCTGGAGTTACCTGTAAGTACTGTGACAGTTAGAAGGCGTCTGTGTGTGTATAATCTATTTTCAAGAAACACACGCACCCCTTTCAACTAATTGCCCAGTTGCATATCATGAATGCTGGGTCTCGTTTGTTTTCTGAGAATCTACTGAACCTACTGGTAACTTGTTTGCTACTTAGCAATAAAAAATATACAAAAAACCTGGATTATTCTGGTTAGTCACATTGTACTGCTATTATTTTGAACTATACTGTATAAGGCGCATCCCTGGGCCGGGTTATGCCTATAGGACACACCCTTTGGTCGCAGAGTGCAGGCTTCTGCATGTTTACGGATTTACAAGCCCTAACAAGCATGTCAAGACTAAGATTTGAACCCAGAAACTGTAGGCTAATGCTCAACCAATGGATCTTAATAGCTTTTTTGTGCCGCTGTATGTCATGCTGCGACCAAAACTGTGGCCAATGCAAACAAGGCATTTGTCACACAAAGCATATTCTCTGCTTAACAACAAAGTGAGTGTGTCAAGAGAACAAAATGGAGATTCTTCCACGTTGCATTAGGATTAAACAGCATTTCCAGTTGCATGCTCTATCAGCTGAGTCCAGAGCTCAGAAGCTTGCCTGTCTTGCAGATGGGCTTTAGCCTTAACTGGCTGAGTACAGTTTTCACAGCCGAGAAGTCAGTGTCAACCTTTCGGATTAGAGAAAGGGATAGACGTTGAGGAGGAAGCACTCATTTGCTTTTGCGGCATTGCATCTTAGCAACTCTGCCTAATTAAAAAGGCTGTCTGGAGACTGTCTCTAGGCGTCACCCTACCCACATCCAGCTCACGGCAGACCATTCCACTGCCTAATGGTGTTGATACGGTGTGTCCTCTTGCTCGGCCAATGTTGTTCCGTAGCTTCACTTCTTGTACTACATCTCTGTACATTATCCTCAGTTTCGCCACTTTCAAAACTTCAGGATGCCCTTGAGGGTGTGATGATTGAAGCCGGCAGTACTGTCGAGTCACTGCGTACACACCGCTGTTTGAGATGAGGTGTATATGTTGGAGCAGGGCCATAAAGATTCAGTAGATGCTCTTGCTGCTCCTGATGGAGTCGTAACAGAACAAAGACCACAGAGTCCTATCTGATACACAGTAAATCTGAATTATAGATGCGGGCCTCACAGAAAATCCACTGGCACTGGAGCTAGTGGTATTGGCAAAAAAAGCAGTCGGAGCCGTTAACATGTCATGCTTTATCCATCTGCGTTTGTGTGTGTCCATGCATCCTATGAGCATCTTGGTATCTCAAACTGTGTATCGAATTTTCTGACTCTTAATAATAGATGTGTTTGCTGTAAATATTTCATGGTCGGCTGACTGAAAACACATGCCTGTCAGAGATATGGAGGTAAAAGGAGGGGGGTAGTGAGCGGACGAGGAGGGAATGGTCGGAGAGAGAGAGAGAGTGAAATGTGATAGGCAGGTTTTAACCCTCGTATTCTGCCTTCATCAGCCAATGGAAAAGGCTTGCTGACTGTATATATGCTAATCTGCTTTCTTCTCCTCTCTCCTTTCTCTGCGCTCCTCCAGGGCTCCCAGGATTCGACAGGAGGACAGGAAGGACTGGTGGCTCCGCCTTTTGCAGCGTTTCCCCCTCCGCCCCCTCCTCAAAACGGCCTACCCGGGACAGAGTTCGGTCCCGGGGCCATGTTTGGTGGTACGGGCCAAGGTACAGCAGAAGTAGGGGCCGGTGCAAATGGAGCCAACTCTGCTGCTACCACAACCAACAATAATGTAAGCACTGTTTTTCTTTTATCATAACTAGAAAAATGTGGTTTGCTTTAATAAAATAACACTTCAGATTTTTCCCTTTAGGTAGCTTGGAAAAAATGCACATATGGTTTTTGACATTGTTTCCATGTGAGTATTTCATAATCTTACCCAAACCCCTTTTGTCTTTGTGTCCCAACACAGGGGAAGGCAGAGGAGACGTCCCAAGGCGAGGTGGGTGTACAATGCAGTAGTGGGGGCACAGGAGGAGGAGGGTCTGTGGGAGACTCTTCAGAGGCCAAAGGCACCCCCAAACGTCTCCACGTCTCCAACATCCCCTTTCGATTCCGAGACCCAGACCTCAGGCAGATGTTTGGGGTAAGAACCTTAAGGCCTCATTTTAAGATGAGGATCAATAAATCCGTCTGAACAGTTTTGAAGAGGTTGGGGGGCACTTAGGCGCAGGAGCATGAATGAATCAGGAAAGACAGTTGAGGGAGTTCTCTTGAGCGTGAGGGCTAATTGGCTGTGTGTTTGCAAGAGGCCAGAGTTCAATGCAAAGAGAAGAAAGTAGCAGGGTATTATGGTGTGTGTTTTTTGTCTTTGGTACAATAGTGACCCCTGGTGTCAATAAGCTGCAATGTAAACTGTTAGACTCTCCACAATTGAGTTAAAAAAAAACATATAGGGCTTTATCACCCTTTTGATTAATTTAAAAATAACAAAAAAAATTGCCTTAACAATTAAGCATATTCACTGTATACACGTATAAACAAGCAGATATTGAAGTGAATTAACACATGACAGATGACTTTTAGTATACCACATTTAGTGAAATAAAATGGGAAAAGTTGATTTGTATTAGCGTTGGATTAACTTCATTTGTTTTTTAACACTAACGTTTAGATTTGTTCCACCACAATTTGATCAACCACTGTTCCACGTAGAATGTCATTAGTTTCAGAGTCTTTGAATAGCCCAGATAGCGATTAATCGATTATTAAAATAGTTGGCAATTATTAGAATTAATTGATCAATCCGTTTAGTTGTTGCAGCCCTAAATATCCTGACATTATTTTGGTTCTGGACAATTTTTTGTGGATGGATATAGTAAATTTGTTAAAATTATTATACTGTACTGTACTCGCAATAATAATAATAATAATAATAATAATAATAATAATAATAATAATATAAAAAATTATAAATAAATTGTTGTAATTTTGAGTCACATCCCAGCCCTAGCAAGACAGCATTTTCTGTTTAGTGTTTGTTGATTAATTTTTTTTTCTTTTTACACTTATTTGCAGCAATTTGGGAAGATTCTTGATGTAGAGATTATTTTCAATGAGAGGGGATCAAAGGTAAGTACACAACAAGATATTTCAACACTAAAATGACAAATGTTTGCTAATTGATAATATTGTTAGCTAGCATTTGCATACCACATAGGAAGTCACTTTTATAAAACCTAAGAAAAATTATTCAGCCTCTATGTATACATATATTTTTCTCCAACTGCCCATGATGCAGCTCTCTAACCCGTCCTGTGTTCTGCAGGGTTTTGGCTTCGTGACATTTGAGAACAGCGCAGATGCAGAAAAAGCCAGGGAAAAGCTTCATGGCACACTGGTGGAGGGCCGTAAGATTGAGGTAATTTTCCTCACGCTCCCTCTCCTCCTATTTTCTTCTTTTCTCTTCTCTTTGTATTCTCATATTTCTGCTTGATCACTGACTGCTAGCCAGCTCCCATCCTCCCTTTAGTGATATGCTCTGATGCAGCCCACTGGTATCCCACTCCCTGGACCCCTTGCAACAATTCTTTTACTTTTTATTTGGAGAAAAAAACAAATCTTCCTCCTCCTTGGTTGTGTTTTGTTTTTGTGGTGCCAGTGATTGGGGGTGCAAGAACACTACATAAGGCATGCCTGTTACTTTTTTCTTCGGTAGCATTTATTTTTTACATTAAGCTTTTGCCTCTTCACCTTTTCCCCTCACTGAACTTGTAGCCACGTAATAATAGACTTTCTTCATGCTAAAATTGGAATGATGTTTGTGTGGTCGGTACCGGAGGGCACTAGAGGAACGCAAGGAAAGGATGATGCATGGCAGATTGCTGTCAGATGCTCTTATTTTGTTCTTTAGCCTAGAAATCCTTCTGTGTTCCTCTCTCCCGGTGCTGTGGCTAAGTGGTTGTGACTAGCTTCTGGCTTCTGGTGCAACGGCAGCATGCGGGGAATCACGGCGACACTGACGCATGTTCACTTTATTGGAAGTCTGAATTTTCACCAGAGGAGTTTTATGTGAAGTCTCTGTGGGTGGAGGTTGTTTTTTTGTTTTTTTATTATGTTTTAACTGAAGCATGTGCTGACTGTGTAAAGTTTTTTTTTTTTAAATTGGGCTTTAAATTAGCCACTGTCTATTTTGGATCTTTAGACCCAGACCACTGTAAGCCAGAACCTGTGCATGGGCTTACGGTGGGACTTCCTTGTTGTGAGTGTGTGGGTGTTAAAGTCAGTTCCTGCATGAAAGTTGAGGCTGGCTGGACTATCTTTTTTTTTTTTTGTTTAATCTGTTTTTACCGCAGAATGGTTGAGAATGAAAGACAACCACCTGTATCCACATCCCTCTGCTACTTCCATCTTCAGTCAATCAGCAAGCTGAATGGATACAGATGGAGCCGACATAACCTGTCTTGCCTTTGTGTTGAGTCAGTTTTCCACTCAGTTTGTCTCTGCGTTCACCCCAAGTTCTGCATGATCCCAGTCACCCGTAATAATAAAAGAGGGGTTTGTCTTTAGTTTCAATCGTCACTCTGCATGTTGTACTCCATTAGTGGTGTTGGGCTATGGTGAATTGGCTGCATGGTGGGTCAGGCAGCGGGAGCCTGTGAAGTGTCTGTTTATGGTGCATGGGCTCAAAGAGACAAAAGGCTGGCACAGGAAAAAATGGATGGTGGATTTGTGTTTTAGCATTTCAGAGAGTTGGACAGTTCTGTTTCAGGCAACACTATCTGCCAATTCTCCCCTTTCTCCATAATTAGGTCATATCATTTCAGAGTTTATTGAACAACATCGACAACAAAAAGAAAAAAATAGAATTCTCTAAAAGAACTCTGAAATATAGACCAATGTATGTGGTTTGTAAAAAATAAAATAAAAATTAAAAGTTGGTTTTGTGTGACTTTCCAGTTCACTAGCATGGGATTAGTTAAGCTCCTTAAGTGTGCATGGTTGGTACTGACTGTACATAACCACGTAGCCATACTCCAGGCAGTTGGATGTTTTGTTTCTTGCATGCTAAGCTGTTTTTGTTGAATTAATTTGATGATGATTACTTTTGTTCAGTTAGCATGAAATCAGGTGCTCTCGACAGCCTCATAGAGTTGTTCCACTTATTGGAGTAGGGCTGAGGAGCTGAATCTTCAAATTCTTTTAAACTGAATCATGGCTGAATTACTCAAAACTGGTCCTGGCATTTCTCATTCTTGGTGCATGCCCATGGGAGTAATTTAGCATAGCTCAGTTACTAATAGTGCATGCACTTGCCAATTTAAACCAGCTAGAACTAGAATTTTTGTGCCTAAAGTTACACTGTACTTCTCTTTGTCTGGATTAAAACTCTGCGTTTTGAAGAAGTCAGTTTCCTGTGTGCTTCCAATGTATCCATGTAAGTGGCCCAACTACAATTCACTATGTCTCTACCTGCTTTTCTGTGACCTCATCTCATTTCTATCATCTCTATATATATAGACTGCAAAGTCCTATATATAGTTGTGCAAGTGTGTATGTTCATATGCTCTCGCAAACACCTCAACGCATCTCCACCCATCCTCTGATCCATGGCCGTGTTTGTGCGTGTGTCCTATCACAGCTGCCCACAACATTAGTCTTCCTTGTGCGCTTACATACAGTATTGCTGCCATTGACATTGAAAGCTAATGGTGGAAAAGCCCCCAAATTCATTTAATCACACATTTACTATTTAGTCATCCATGTGTATCTACCGACAGAAAAACCATTAAGAAGCCGCATGCTCTCATTTAAACCTCACAGAAATCACACACGGCTTTATCATTTAAGCACACGCTTGTTTTAACGCTGTCTGGTTCTTTGACCAGTAGTGCTAATCAAATCAACAATGGTGTTTGACATATGGTTACACCTGTTCTTTAATGTCTTCTAAAAGAAATCCCATCTTCATTTTAATTTGCTTGATGGTTCCATCTGCTGCAATGTCAGACTGTCAAGATTAAGCTTCATTTTTGAATGAAGGCATCCGATTAAATTGTTTACTCACTCTGCCTGAAACAATTAACACTGTAAAAAAAAAGCACACAGCTTTATCTATTTAACTTTGATCTTTGTAGATGAGCAGCAGGTTGCTAGAACTCTCCCAAGGACAAGAGCAGCACTTTGCACACGTCAGCGGTCGCACACAGCCACAGAGGAACCTGTACAAACCTTTAGCCTCCCATTCTCTAACACCTGCGTGGAGGCTGCTTGTTTGTGGTTGATCCATGTGGCTGGAGTGCTCTCGGGAAGTGACGGCTCCTTTCCAGCGCAGAGTTTTAGTCAGACATTTAAACACAATCGTGTAAAGTAGCTGAGGTGTGTGTGTTGCATCTGCATGTGAAGCGTGGGAGAAGTGTGTCATGTCTTTACTCCATCAATCTGTATTAGGGCTGCACAATATTAAGAAAACACAGGACATATTGTTGAATATTGAATAAAACAAAAAGACATGCTTTGTGATGTTCAGTTTACAGTAGATCAATGTTTAAACACTACAGACATATACCTGTCTAGTCAGACTTAAGCATCTTGGTTAACGTGCATCATAACGTACATCTCACTGTAAAAAGGTTTTACATTTCCATAGTGATATACAGAAAAAACAAGCCTGTCTAGCCTGCCACATGTTAATGTTCTAAGATGTTGGCATCTGTGGTTAGCAACATGGCTATGTCTGTATTTGATTTGTTGATTCTGGTTGCCACAAACTTGACCAGGGGATATTAAAAGTAATTCTTAATGCTAACAGGCTATCTCTAGTGTCCACAGTGAGCCATGGTCCATTTTCCAGTTTATTGTATATTTTTGTAATCCTAGACAAAATATAACAATATTGCAGTTAGTTAATCAAATGTTAATGTATCTCTGCTGGGTTTGGCTGTTTTCAGAGCATCTGACTAGCCACCTAAGATGCTAGCAGAGCAGCACCTATTGTAGGTTAAGCATGTCACTAAGGCTCCATCTGAGTAGCCAAACATTTGACACATAAAACATTAACGTCTATCAAAGAGTACTAAAACAATTATCACAGTCCAATAAACCGATTGTGCAGTTCTAATGTGTATGGGGGAATGGAGTCAAAGTTGCACCTGTGGTTCTGCATGTTGGACCATTCTCACAAAACAAGGCGCACACTCCTCAGTGGGACACAGCTGGCCTCCTACTCATATCATTTCCATAAACCGTGCAAGCATTTCAGAGGTTTTTATTCACAGCTAAAATGATGAGAAGATGTACAAAAATAAAGGCTCCCCAGCTTCTCGTGTCCCAGTTTCACAGATGAACCCCCCTCACTGCACTCCTGCTTTGGATCCGACTTGTCCAGTTTTGTATTATTGACTTTGTGTTACTGCATGACTTGTTTTTAGAGAAGACTTTTCGATGTATGAGTATCCATGCGTGCGTTTGCTTTGTACACGAGTGACAAATGTCGAAAAGGGGAAAGACAGTTTGTATCTTTCCCCTTCCACTCGTCTGTTTTGATTGTGTATCCAGTCCATCCTTTCTCCTCTTTATCTCTTCATTCTCTTATTGCCAGTCTATAATTCTTTTATATTTTTTCTAACTCTAGTAACCTTATTTCACCCCAATTTTCTTTTTGTCTGCTAATCTCTTTTGTATCCATGTCTTTTTATTGTTTGAGTGAGTTTTATGGTGACTGGTTAAAAAGTGGTAGTGTTTGCCATTCTTCCCACAAACAGTTTAAAAATACGCTCTTCCCTTTACCACAAGCGAGCCTTTTTTCGTGCAACATCTAACCAAAGTACTTCCTTTTGTCCTTTTCACTGTAATTGCCCCAGGCGTCAAACCAACCAACTGCTATTCTGCTTTTATGATGGAGGGTGGTGTGCTCTTTTGACTTGTCCACGGAGGTCAATCTAAAGTTCATCTCAGCTGTCTAGCTATTCGTAAGGCAAGGTTGCCCCATATCTCCATTCTCCCGCCCCATCTCTATTTGTCCTGTAGAACATTAGATCCCTTACTCTTAGTGGTGTGATTGCTGTAAAAATGCTCCGTTAGCTGTAAGAGCTAGCCTCCTTCTCCTATCTGCTTTCCGCATTAAAGGGGCTACAATGGGGGGCTTCTTTTTGTTTTGTAGGATTATTTGTTCCTTTTATTTATTATATTTTTTTCTGTTTCCCTGACGACTTCTGTGTGTTGTTGTCAGTCTCCACGGTAACCACTCGCTGTTCCTACTGCAACGGTAAGTTGTGTACAAACCTCTATCACTGAACTGATCCCACCTCCCCACCCCACCCTTGAAATAGTAAAGTTTTAATATTGCTCTTAGCAAAGCCCGAGGTTACAGGCACATAGACAGAGATAGTCATAGCATTCTGGGCGTATTAGCCATAACACCCCCCACCATCTCATTAACACCTCACTGGGAATGACCGAATGTAATCACCCGTCTTCTATGCAATGACACGGCTGTCCACGATCCATCAGAATAATTCTCCATTGGAAACCCAAATGTATATACTGTTTGTTCTCCCCAATGATCACAAATCGTCAGAAATGATACAAAGCTTCTCCTCCCTGTTGCTTGCTGTAAATGAATACCCCAAGCTGCAGGGCTTTTAAAGACTGCTATGGTGTTGCATTGGCCTGCCTGCTTAAAACAATGTAGATATGCTAAATTTTAACCACTTTTACAATTCTCAACATGTTAACATACACTTACAAACATTAATGTTATTATTTTTTGCAAGTATAAATTAATGTCTGTGAGCAGTTTATTTATCTCAGCAGAGGTTTTATTCACAAACACACCATTTCGATTTTAAAGAGGTACTTCAGAATATTATGGGGTTACTGATACTGTATGGGATACTTACCTTATTACCAACAGTAAATATTCTGGGAATTGGCACTCCCAGTTTGGAGAAGAAGACAGTAAGACTCAGTTTTATATTGTCTATGGTTCACCTTGTTTTATAAACAGAATTTAATTTTGGCCAATTTGAAGATATGGGATTTCCACCAAACCACAGTTGGTTCCAACCAATGGCAGTACTTTAAGTTGTGGGTGTGTTTTAAGTTTGCCAACAAAGTGACCGTTATACTGTTACTTTAACAAGATAGGCAGTTACTATGTATTCATCTAAAGTTACCCACCCTGTGCAAAGGCTATAGGCTTTAGTTAAGTTATTTACCTAGATGCTATGTATTGTATGTGTGCAAACCAGCACACTATCAGTATAACACTACATAGTTTCATCCCTGTGTCATTGCTCCTGTCTACTTTTCCATACTGGGAACACACTGACAAGGAATGCATTAACTTAAATAGTTCATAGAACCCCATGTACAAAATACTGAAATCTTTTTAAACTCTATACTTTTTAACCTAAGCAGACTGACTTGTGCAGGTGGTCCCTAATCAAACCAGCCAACCTTGTGTTAACCATATGCATCTCTTAACTGATATGGGGTTTACCTTGCTGGGTCTATTATGCTGCCATTTTGTTTTTCTCTTTTTCTCTTTTTATTTTTTTTATTTTTTTTATTTTGGTTCTTGTAGTGGACTGTCTGTGTTCTCAGTAGTGGTAGAAGTAGTCGTAGTGTTCTGGTCTCAGTTTGTGAAACGGTTCTAATGCCTGGCAAAGTGTCTCATGTTTATTTTATTTCTCTTTTTTGGGAATGAGGATTTCTCTCTCTTTCTCTTTCTCTCTCCTTCTCAACCCACCACATACAATGAGATTTGCAGAAGAATGGTCACCAAATCTAATTGCTTTATTTGAATGATGCACCTTGGTATTTATGTTTCGTTCTCAACAGTAGTTCATTTTGTGTTGCTCATGAATCTTTCTCTTCCTCCATTTCCTCTTTCTCTACACTCCATCTCTCTGTTCTTCTCATTTTTTGACTGGCTCTGTCTCTTTACTTCTCACCTGCATCCCTTCTCGTTACCTGTCCCCTTCTCTTGTCTTGTATGTGTTTGATGTGGGAGTGCTGCGATCGTTATTTTTGATTGGTCTCTATGCTGCATCCGACGCTTGCTGATTGGCTGAAATATTTTCCTTTATTTTTCTCCTCGGTTTGTGACTCACTTTTAGTAATGTGATGCACCCATATATGGCTGAGTGTAATTTCTGTGGTATATGAATCTTAATTTTGTCAAAGAAATGTTTTTGCACCCCTCTTTCTATCCTCCTTTTTGTATATTTATTTTTAGGTATGTAAACCCACAAGTTTGGTTTCATATGGATCTGTGAAATCCTTTTTGAATAATTTATTGGTAAAGATTCCTTTAGAAGAAAAATAAAGGTGTAGTGAAACTTCCATTGTTTTATTAATTGAGATTTTCCCTCCATATTGGTCATTTTAATTTGCATGTGCTCCTGTCAGTCCACCTAACTCCATTAATCGTGCATGACTCAAACAGATACTGACAGGTGACGAATTACAGGAAAAACCTTGTGGGAGTGGTCCCTCCCAGGATGACAATGACCCCCTTCACTGGGCATGCTGTGAATATGATATGAGTCATTTGCTGTGGGCTTCAGACCACAACTCATGTTGGAGTCTTATGTTAAACAAGCTCCAATGTCATCAAAACTATTAGACAGGGCTTTGTCCCTCGGGTAAAATTAATTATTCAATGACAATGTGTTCCAAAATCTCAAATTGTCACTTAGACATTGTGTTTTTCCTTGAATTTGTCACCGATTTGAATATAAAATGAAGAATGGTTGCCCAAAAGTACAATGATCCTTGTAAAACAATGGTTTACATAAAAACAACGATTTTCAATTCACAACTTTTCACTTAGACACCCACGGACAACTATGTCAAAAAGCTAGCCAAGCTAATTGAATCAATCGTCATTGACCTTGCCTTTCGTGATGAGGGGAAAATGAAGTAAACCTCATTTCCATCTGAATGAACGAAAGTCAGCTGATAAGAACATGACTCACCAGAAGCCATAAGAACAGCAGTTGGGCCTTAATGGTCTCCTAGGTGGGACTGCAGTGTTTATGTATACACAAGCACTCATTCCCCCAGCCTCATACAATCACACTCATCCTAGCAAAAGGTTATTAATCTCACCACACAGTCTGCAGTAGAACCTGAACAGCACACTCATACAGCACGAGTTATTAGAGAGAGCTACAATCTCCTTCTTTTAAAGCCCATCAAAGGAAGATGAGGACAGATCAAGGGGCCCGAGTATGAGCCTTTGAAGCTCAGAAAGAAGATTATCAGCCATCTTGGAGAGAGGCATAAGCATTAGACAGAAATGTCAGTGGATGGGCACACAACATACTTTAGAAATCCTCAATGGATTGTACAAGGGAACTGTTGAAAAAACAGCAAAAATGCCGTTATGTTTTGTCTACTATGTCCCTTGCCCTGTCTCTTCATGGAAGAACATAAGCACTGTCCCCATGGCAGCCCTAATGCCTACCGCAATGAATCACTAAAGCTCCACTGGGCAACTGGCTTTTAATTGCATGATGACTAAAAATCTCCATAACGGTTTCCACCCACTTTTCCTCGCTGAAATTGACATGCAACACAGACACACACCACTGAAAATATTAGGCAGCCATGACAGGAGGAGAGCTCTGCTTGTGCGTACTCCCATGGGATCACTACAACAGCAGGGAATGATATGCTGTTTTAATTTTTTAGACGTTACATAAGAAACACAACGATGAACTAAATTAAATATCCATAACAGACAAAAAAGTGATTGTACAGTAAGACTAATGTAATCTACTGTTGAAAGTACAGCTCTGTGGCTGACTTTGCTTTTGACCGTCTCTTCCTCCGCTCCCCAGGTGAATAATGCCACAGCCAGGGTGATGACTAACAAGAAAATGGTCAGCCCCTATCCTAATGGAGAGGCTCTCAGCACGCTGCCTTATGGTAACAAGCACACTCACACACACTAACAATGAAACGGTGAACAATCCTATGAGCATAGAAACTCTCAGACAGGATAGACATTGTACAGTCAAACCAGTTTCATTATTTAGCTTTCCTGTGGTCACTGTCAATGTGTAGCTATAACGGCTCATTTCATCCGCGTTTAGCGACAAAAATTTAAGGGGAAGCTTTTACTATGAGACATTGTGAAATAAAATAATCAAATTACATGGGCAAAGTACATTTTCAGAATAAAATATGTTCTGTGTGTCCATTGCTCTTTTCATAAGCTAGTGCATTTCTGCCCTCCAGAAAATATTGAATACTTTTTATGTTTTTTTCTTCAGTAATCTTCAATTCTTTTAAGAATGACTTGGGTGGTGTTTCATCCATCCAGAAAATACTCCTAGGGACCCACAGCATTACCGATTTTCCTTTTTCTGTAACTGCTTATCGATTTTTAATCAGTTAGGCTGCTCTTTAGGCACCCAGTGGACCGTGTGGCCAACTATAAAAGTGAATGGCTGCAGTAGAAGAGAATGATGGTGGTAATGTTATTTTTTTTGACTCTCTCTTCTGTGACTATCAGCAGGTTGGAAATTGAGTCCCATGGTGGGAGCTGTGTATGGCCCTGAGCTCTATGCAGGTAAGGCCTGAGCCCAACTCTTAAACAACTGTTGGTAGATTACTTTGAAGTAACACCATGTAACTTTTTTCCCTTGAAATAGAAAGATATGTAGCCACACACTATATGACTAACCAGAATAATCCAGGTTTTTAGTATATTTTTATTGCTAAGTGGCAAACAAGTTACCAGTAGGTGCAGTAGATTCTCAGAAAACAAACAAGACCCAGCATTCATGATATACACACTCTTAAGACTGTGCAATTGGGCAATTAGTTGAAAGGGGTGTGTTAAAAGAAATAGCAGTGTGGCATCACTGAGGTCATCAATTTTGTGAAAAAACATGCGTGAATCAGGTGGCCCCTATTTAAGGATGAAGCCACCAGCACTTGTCGAACATGTATTTGAAAACCTGAGGAAAATGGGTCATTTAAGACATTGTTCAGAAGAACAGCGTACTTTGATTAAAAAGTGGATTGGAGTAGGGAAAACCCATAAAGAGGTGCAAAAAAATTATAGTCTGTTCAGCTAAAATGATCTCCAATGCCTTAAAATGGAGAGCAAAACCAGAGAGACGTTGAAGAAAACAAGACAACCATCAAAATGAATCGAAGAATAACTAGAATGGCAAAGGCTCAGCCAATGATCAGCTCCAGGATGATCAAAGACAGTCTGGAGCAGAGGTCGTGCTAGACTTTATCACTCTCCGTCATTTTGACGGACGGAGTCGTAAAATTTCCGTCCTCGTCTATCATTACCTGTCATTTTTAATATTCATAATTTAATAATACTTATAAAGACTTTTTGTTTTACTCACGTTTCAAGAAATTTCAAGACGAGCATAGAGGACAGATTATTTGTTTTATTTAAGTACAACAGATAACGTTACACAAAAAGTGAAAGGATATTTTATGATTGAACTCTAGAGCACACAGTATATTACACAATATAATTCCGACAAAAATTAACTGAACTTGCTTCCATCGCTGTTGTTGTGCCCCCCCTGACAAGTCCGTTACTTGTGTTAGCTTTTCTACAGATGTCGCAGAATATTTTTACTCCTTCTCACCTCAGCCACGTAACTTCTGTTCCCACTGAACACAGAAGTCCTGTAACATCTGTTGGTGACATCTCAGTGTTCTCCGTTTGTCCTTCTACACCCTCCACTGCATCATGTCCTCTTTTTTCACCTTTATTTTCAATATAAGAACTTTTTGGCGGTTTGAAAAAACTACTCGCACTCAGCTGCCGTGACCTTTTTGCAACTGAATGCAGCGCATAACAAAGACAACACGATTCAAGATAATTGCTGATTGATATATGTACATTCGCCACCAACTGGTCATGAGTAGGAATTACAATAGATCACCCTCAGAATAAACCGTCAAAATGATGGATGGTATTCAGATTTTTCCGTCCCTGCTAAAAAAAAAAAAAAAGTCAATGACGGGAAATATTTGGTTAATGCGACTTCTGGTCTGGAGTTACCTGTAAGTACTGTGACAGTTAGAAGACGTCTGTGTGAAGCTGATCTATTTTCAATAGGGATGCACCGAATTGAAATTCTTGGCCGAAGCCGAAGCCGAATAAGAATGAAATGCTTGGCCGAAGGCCGAATACCGAATGCGGTGTTTCACATTTTTTCCATTTATTTTGCCAATTTTTTCACCATTACAATAATTAAATAGTAAAAATTTGCTTTTTACTATTTTGTGTTGCTTTTCAGATAAAAAAAAATCAAATAACAAAAATACAATTTCAAAATATTTATTTAACTAACAATGAGCAATACATTTGTTATGGTATTTATTAATCTTCCTTAATGTAAGATAATAAAAAAATATTTAGTTCATGTAAGTATGAGTGCATTCACAATTTTAACAAATAGGCCTACCACTTTTGATACTTTTTAATTCAAAAATTACAAATGTGATGCTTAATTTTAATACTGTATTAGTAAATGTTAACATTAAGATTAATAAATGCTGTTAATAAGGGGTTTTCATTGTTGGTTAATGTTAAAAATAGAAACTACTTATAAAGTGTTACCATAATCCAAAATATAAATAAAATCTTAAATTAATTTCCCATACAAGTAGCCTATCTTGCCATCTTTTTTTTTTTGATGACACGTCACGCATGCGGGACGGTGCGACACAGGTGGCTGGTGTTGCCAGGTTTGGTGTTTTTCCGCTACATATTAAGACCCGTTTGCGGTGTGTTTTAGCCGGGTTTTCGCCTGGAAGGCTCTATAGAAATCTGGCTATTGAACGGTTAACCTGAGAGAGCATGCCGTCACAGACACCAGAATGAACGAGTTCACAGTAACGTTCATCAGGCAGTAATACAGCCCATTCAGTTCACCCAAAATATGAACGAGTTCATGAACTATCGTTCAATGAACGCGTTCAGGCACAACAATGCGTGGATCAAACACAGTCGCGATGCAGTACAGGGGTTGTGAGTCCGCCTGACTAAATCGTGTGCTGACAGCTTCTAAGAGCGCACTTTTAGTTGTTTTCACTCCGTGGTCTGTTTCACTTGAAGTAGGTACGTTTTTGCAGATGCACCCCCTCTGGACAATTCAGCAGAACAATGTCTGCAAACGGCCGTTTTTGCCTCTTTCTCTGACACTTTAAAGTGCTTCCACACTGCTGACATGTTTGCTGCATAAAGCCTGCGCCTCTCACTCTACGCGGGTTATTTGATTGCGTCATTAAAAACGCCATTGTTCGGCAAAATTTATTCGGCCTTTTTACTTATTCGAAGCTAAGTATACTTAGCCGAACACCAAAAGTGCTTTTTTTGGCTATTTTCGGCCGAATAATTTCGGTGGCCGAACATTCGGTGCATCCCTAATTTTCAAGAATCCCCCGCAAAGTCCCTCTGTTTAAAAAACAAACAGAAAAAAGGCATGTGCAGAAGAGGAACATTTTGTGGACTGATGAGAGTAAAATTGTTCTTTTTGGGTCCAAGGGCCACAGACAGTTTGTGAGCAGGGTTTTCGCGGGGCATTAAAAAGCATTAAAAGTCATTAAATGGATTTTGCAAAAATTAAGGCCTTAAAAGGCATTAAAAAGCATTAAATATGATTCCTCCAGGCATTAAAATTTTTTTTATAGTTTTGAAGAGAATTTTATATCAATTTCTTTGAATATAGCCTTCATAATTAATAATTTTATCTGCTGTCGCAAAATGTACGTTAGTGTGATAAACACACGGAACCAGTTTGGTAATTGGTTTCGGCCAGAGCAAAATTGCCGTGATACGGAGGTGACGCGGGCGGCGGGCATTTTGTACAGCGGTGGACGAGGTCTGAGGAAAAATGGGAAAGTGCAAATTCCAACTGAAGTGGCTGGAAAACGAAAATTTTAAGACATGGTTGCAGCCTGTTAGTGGTAAAAATGATGAAGGATTTTGCGGTGTTTGCAGAAAAGCATTTAAGTTGGGGACAATGGGAATTGGCGCCGTAAAATCCCATATGCAGTGTGACCACAAATCCGCGGTAAGAGCAAAACAGCAAACTACTATGTCTAGTTACTTTGGCGTGACCGACAAATCTACAAGTAATAACGTTACGACGACAACTGATGCTGTCACCACCGTTTGTGGAGCAGCTAACATTAGGGGGTGTTGACCGTCGTGTGCGCCTGCCTTCAGAAGGACGCCGATCAACTAGCTGAGCAGGCCGAAAACAAATCGAAAACACTCATGGCTGAAATGATAACAAAATCTAATACTCTAAGGAGGAGATTCAAGGAAAAGTGCTGTTAATTGAAAAATGTTGAGTCAGAGTTGGAACTAAAATCGACTGAATTAAGGCACATGCCTTAATGAACTTATTTACACAGTAAATTTCTTTAGCTCTTGCTTACATGTATTTACTTTGAATACATTAAGTTCCAGCATTTAAAAAGTTGAGCTTATTGAAGAGCTGTTTTTGTTATGATAAAATTATAAATACAATAATTCTCTTTTTGCTAATTTTGAAATATCTCCAAATAAATTGATTAAGCTGCCTCCTGAGCCATTTCTAATTCAGTTCTGAGTTATATAATTTCATGATTTCATCATCATCAAACTGGATGGTTGCAATTAATAATTTGCGACATGTCTATTTAAAATAAAACGATTATATCCGTATATAAAATATCCGTGGTTAGTCATGGGTCGTGTATGGCATTAAAAATTTTTAAAATGGCATTAAAAAGGCATTAAATTTAATTTGAAGATACCTGCAGAAACCCTGGTGAGACGACCCCCAAACTCTGAATTCAAGCCACAGTACACATTGAAGACAGTGAAGCAAGCATCATGATATGGGCATGTTTCTATGGTGTTGGGCCTATTTATCGCATACCAGGGATTTGCATTTGTCAAATGTCAAAGGTCATGTTTCCTTATGCTGAAGAGGACCCGCCCTTGAAATGTTTGTTTCAACAAGACAATGACCCCAAACACACGAGTAAACAAGCAAAGACTTGGTTCTAAACCAACAAAATTAATGTTATGGAGCGGCCAGCCCAATCCCCGGACCTTAATCCAATCGAGAAGCTGTTTCTGAAGCGAAAACCAAGAAATGTAAATGAATTGTGGAATGTTGTTAAAGAATCATGGAGTGGAATAACAGCTGAGAGGTGCCACAAGTTGGTGCCACACAGATGTGTTTTAAAAAACTGTGGTCATACAACTAAATATTAGTTTAGTGATTCACAGGATTGCTAAATCCTAGAAACAAAAACGTTTGTACAAAATAGTTTTTTGAGTTTGTACAGTCAACGGCAGACACTGCTATTTTTTTTAACACACCCCTTTCAACTAATTGCCCAATTGCACAGCCTTCAGAGCATACATAACATGAATGCTGGGTCTCGTTTGTTTTCTGAGAATCTACTGCACCTACTGGTAACTTGTTTGCCACTTAAATAATAAAAAATATACTAAGAACCTGGATTATTCTGGTTAGTCACATCGTACTGCTATTATTTTGAACAATACTGTATTTCCTGTTTCTATTTCCATTAACCTGTCATGATGAAAATTAGCCCATGTGGCTAAATTTGGCTTATTTACATAATGAACTGGCTCACTTATGTTGATTGCCTGGTGAACATGTGACAGTGTTATGGGTTGTTGTGTGGCTAGAGATATTTTTCAGAATGTACCTTAGTGTGCTGTGGACATAGCCTTTCCACACATCTGATAAAACAAGGTACACTCTTTGCAGCAGGACAGTCGCATACCTTTCACTTGCTGAAAATCTGTTAAAGTTGTATAGTGTTGCTTTAAATGCAAGTCTAATTTTTTTTTTATTCATTTAATTATATTGAGCCCTAAAGCTTTAGTTTTCTTATTCTCTCTTTGTTCTTCTTCCTTTTTCATTCTTTCTCTTTGTTTTTTTTATTCATTACCCCTCGCTGTTTCCTCTCGTCTTTCCTCCAGTCCCAGGGTTTCCTTATCCTTCAGCAGCCGCAGCGGCCGCCACGACGACAGCAGCGGCCGCGATGCACACCTCAGAGGCCGAGGCGACCCGTGTACAGCGCTGTGCGGGCCGCTGTGCCTCAAGCCGCCATCCCTGCCTACCCCGGGTAAATACACACACCCTCCTCTGAGTGCCATCAGCTGACTTCACAGCCAACACACATCAGGGCTTATAGAGTACATGTTGTAGATCAAAAACTAAACGGTTCACAGCTTTCACAACGTCCGCAATTTTCAGAATCATTTTTCCTCAATCCTGTTTGAGCAGGTCTCACTTTAATACAGCTGTGCTCAAACAGTATTCACTCTCTTCAGGCCAACTGGCACATTGTCAGTCAGTTCACAGGCTTTTCAGCAGAGTGTGATGGGTTTTGTGCCGTGGCAGGTTGATTTGAATAAACAACACATACTACCATCAGTGGATTTGCATAAACACATAGAAACCACATCCAGTATTTCACACAAGCGGTCATCCCTTTGCACACAGATTATGGACTGTAATGGGGTTTGTGTCTTCCGCTGTGTGTGTACCGTGCATGTTGCTGCTGTGCTGTGCTGATTGGCTAATGGGGTCATGATTGAAATGATGCTCAAATCAAAGTACAACTGATTGGTAAATAGCCTTACAATTCAAATGAACAAAATTAAAGAAGAAAAATTGGAAATATCCTTTCCATATTTGCTCCACGGCCGCTGTAAAAAAAAAAAAATGCCTGCACGCACATCTCAAACATCACTTCCCCATAAAGTGAGCTGCCAAGTGGCCTTTACCGAGATTTTCTTGCAGCTGGGGACCGGTTTATTTTTTCGGTTTAAGTATATTGTTGTCGTGCATAACATTACTGGATGTTTTAGTTGTGGAGCTTAAATGGAGGTTGTATTTCCTCTGCATGCTGCATGGGTGTGAAATAACAGTTGTTTTTTTCTCTTTCTCCCATCCATCCCCTCTTTTTTTTTTTGTTTTTGCTCTGTTGTAAACCTCCTCCACTTTGGTTTTGGGACTGTGCACCACCATCTGTTCGAACCCCTCTACACCACACCGCCCCTTTTTCTCTCTCCTTCTTCTCTCCACCATCTTTGTCATCTCCTCGCAGTGTGGTCTATCAGGATGGGTTTTACGGAGCCGCAGACCTTTATGTAAGTAAATCTCACGTCCCGCCGACACTCCCACTCTCCTCTTGTCCCCCCCCCACTACCTTTCTCTTTTTCCGTCTGCGGGTGATTCTGCATGTGCGTCCACTCATGCCGCTCCACAGATTGGCCTGCTGCAGGTAAATGAGCCCTTGATGGAAAAAATAACAACCGAGATTTACTATACTTTGATAACAGCCAAGTTCAAATGAGTTACTTTGTAAAGAGTAAAAGGTGCTGGTTGTAACAGAGGGTCTCGAACACCTCGTCGGGCTGCGCTGTGGGCGGATGCTGCATCGCTGGATAAGAGTGAGTGTGTGTATCCGGGTTGACCACGGTTGTTTCTGTTCTCTCTATAGACTAGTGTTTCAGGACTCAGTGCTTAGTACCAGATTGCCTCAGGTAGGGTCAACACCGAACCCACAGTGTGCATTATTGTTTTTTTTTACTACCTTCTGCTGATCTTCCGAAATCATCTTCTGATCCAGTCTGGAACGTGTTGTCTCATAGTTATTTTCAATAACGACTACTGCTATGAAGTATGCTCTACTTTCCTACTAACTCGCTGAACATTTCTGTGGACAGGGCCTTTCTCGTTTACTAAACTACTAAATTATAACGAGTTTGTTCAAAAGAGAACCAGGTCTCTTTGTTTAATGTGACATGTCTTCTTATTAGCTTCTCTTTAATGCTAAATTGACATACACTCTCCATTATGATGAATAAGGAAAAGATTAAACTGTCTTTTCAGAAGTGTGTATCTGAAAAGTTGAAATTGAGAACATGGTCTCTTCCTGAATTAACCGCCCTTGCTCTCCTCCTGGGACGATTATTGAAGCATGCACTGATCAGCTGCTGCATGGAGACCACCTCTTCTTACACTCTTGCAAGCCTTGCTCTCTCTCACCTAACAGCCTGCCCGATATTGTTTCTGTCCCGCCCCTCTGCCCCGTGTCCTGGGGAGTCTGGGGGAATTCCAGCGTGTTCGGTTGTGCTTTTGTACTGTGCTCTGCGCTGGTCAGGTGCAAAACGCAGCGGTGTTGTGTTTATGAGAAGGTTTGGTTTGTAATTTGGGTTGTGCATGCGGTGTTGATGCGAGGGGATGATTTTAGTGTCAGTTTAGGCTTGAGTGTGGGTGTGCGTCTGTGTGTGACTTTCTCCATCTCTTATTTTCACTCCCACCTAAATCCACCTGTATGATCATATTAATAACATGTGTCATCTCAACTGTAATGTCTGCCTCTAGTGTAGTTTAATGTCTTTAGGTAGAGTTTGATATATGTGTGCTCTAGTCCTTTATCTGGGACTAAGAGGTTTCTATTAGGGCTGCACAATACTAGACACTATTTTGAATATATTTGATTATGAGCTGTGGTATTTGAATGCTTGATTTAGAAAATTCCCCTTTTCAAAGCAAGAGCTAAATCCATATTAAAGTCTGAACCAGGACTAAATCAAGACTAAACAGGTCTAAACCAAAAGATTATTGAGATAACAATACATTTCTAATTTATTGTGGAGCCCTAGTTTCTTGTGTTTTTTACCTCACTCTTTATTGTCTAACTTCTTTGGACTGTCTTAACTCAAATTTGACAGTCTAATTTCCCTTTTCTGTCTCACTGATAACACACTGCTGTTCCACACAATGCTCTTCTTTTTCCCCTTTTACGGAAATGCAATGCCCTGGCACGTTCTGTCTCAATACACTACAGTTATTATCCCACTACGATACCAAACAGTGATTCTGGCAATGTTTAAAATGAATGAAAGCAAAGTGCACTGTTGGGCCTTTGCATCAAATATGTCAGTACATTGCATTTCATAATTCATCCAGACCTTTGTGTTTTCTCCCTCTCTTAGCGCCTGAGTCAGTTCTCTTATATGTGTCCTCAGGGGGGCTATCCTGCTGCTGCCGCCGCCGCTGCCGCCTATCGCTACGCTCAACCAGCGGCTGTAACCGGAGCAACAGCCGCCGCGGCCGCATACAGTGATAGGTAAGGGCACATTAGGACACGGAGCATGAACACAAGGCACTCAGTTCAGTTACTGTACAGCTCTTGTTTAATGTGGGTAATAGTGATGTCATTTCTACATAAGCAGGGGTTGAATTGACCAAACATAAAACCAACTGTGAAAAGACATGTGCACCACTAGAGGATGATAGATGCGTTACTAAAATGTGGTAATCAATTAAAATGTTTGTAGAAATAAAAATGAACCAGCCAAGTTATAATACTCTCTTAAATATAAATATGCAGAATTTTGTGTTCTTCATAAACTGTGGTAAACAAGATTTTGAACAAAAAAGATTTCTCTCAAGTTGGCATCTAAATTCTTAATTATCTCCTAACCTTTTGCTAAAGTGACCCATCCATCTGGCATTTTACAAGTGCACATTTTAGAGCGGCCTCTAGTTTGGGACCAGTCCCTGGCACAGCTGGTCGATTATTATGCTGTGTAATCATCTTTTATGTCTCACCTGCCAGGAGCATAAATCATTTTAGCAAAGGAGGTGGTTACACATGTGAGCAGTTGCCCTGCGTATACGTCAAATGGGACTGTTTATAATCTTGTTGTAGTGTGAATACCACAATACATTAGATAATGCATGTTAGATGTCTTCTTTGTAATGAAATGTCTATTATGAACCACTACAATTTACTGGACGTCTGTGAATTGCTTAATTGTCTTTTCCTGACACTAAGGAGTCTTTTTGATGTGTTTATGTTTGTAGTTATGGCCGGGTGTACACTACAGATCCCTACCACGCTTTAACCCCAGCTGCTGCTGCTGCTTACGGAGTGGGAGCCATGGTGAGAAAACAAGCTGCAAAACAACTGACACAGGGCATAAATGAGTTGTATTTTTAACAAGGGCAGGGCAGAGCCACACTGTTATATTACACTTGAGTAATTTGGCAGAGGCTCATGTTATTACCTCAGTAGTAATAGTTCTATTTTCTTATACCTTACAAAATGCTAAAAGGCTAAAATGGCTTTGTAGCGTCTGACTATGTCTTCTCTCTCTTTCAGGCGAGTTTATACCGAGCGGGATACAGCAGATTCGCTCCTTACTAAAACCACCAATCTCACCCAAGGAATTTCACGTGGCTCCAAAATTAAAACCCTTTTTCAAGCTCTTTTCCTTGGCAAGAGCTCCCTTCCATTTCTCAGCCAGCGGACTATAGTGGCAACTCATGTCGTGTTTTTCCCTGTTTTTTTTTTTTGGCTTGTATTTTGTGGCGAGAGGTCACTGCCACGTCGTCAACTCGAAACGCTGTCTCTGTGCTTTTGCTGTCTGGCGTGGACACAGAAACAATGGAAAAACTGCCCCGAGCGTCTCCCACATCAAATAGCAGGAGCTTTCTGTTGTGAACTTGGGGGCACAATCCTCATGGGTACCTTTTAGCAACACTACCAGGACCTGGAGAGACTTCGGTTCTTGTTTGATCCTGCACACTACAACTTATTTCAACTTTATCCACTGCCCTGTAGTAAATGGTATATAACTCCATTCTACTCCCAGTATACAGTTTCCACTACATTTCCTTGTGTTGGCTCGTGCAAAATAATGGGACTGCCAAAGCCCAGCATTTCCTAAAGAAGGTACTTATGCTTTTAAACACTATGTCGTCCACATCCCTCTGAGATAAATTATTATGGAAAAATAAATAAATAGAATACACTCAGCCCAAGGGATCCTGGAAGCAGAACCACTCTTGTCCCAGTAACAAGACACTAAACAACATGCATGAGAAGTAGTCCTTTTTTTTTTGGCAACATTTAAAAATCTTTCCCCAGGAATAAAAATAAAAAAGTGTAAAAAAGAAAAAAGATTTTAAAATGAAACTGACAAGGAAAAAGTGACTTGTTTTTCTGCATTACCTCAGTTTGTTTGGTTTTGTTTGCTGCCATGAAAAAGATGGATTGAAATGTCTTGTCCTTGCTCACTTCATAGCACCTTCTTATAACGTGCAAGAGACAAGATAGCCATTTCAGCACTTTTTCCATTTTGAGACTCCTCCTTGTAGTAGTATCTCTACAGATCAGTCGTCTTTCCCTTAAAAGGATTTGGTCCGTTCTCTCTCTCGTCTTGGACATTGTGAGACATTCCAGTTAGCAGCGTTGTCGTAATGAACGAGTCAGATGGACAACCAAACCGTAAATGAACACCCATAAGGGAAGCTAATCATCAGCCAGTCACGCCAAATGGGAATCACCCCTGGCCGATTGAGATATATTTCTGTGTCCAGGCCTTGGGCAGAGCACTGCGTCTGATCTGAAACTCAGCAGAGCAGATTATTCCAACAGAACAGCCCAGTTTAGAAATAGCCCCTTTAAAATGATCACAGTCTAATTATGGTGGCAGAAGTTATTATTATTATTATTATAGGTATGACAAGACACTACATTTTGTGATTTTTAATTCATCATGCTCTTTGGAATTATATAATCTAAACCGGTCTGTCTGAAGGCACAGCAAAAGGACTGACAAGCATTTCTAGCCCATGTTGTATGTATCACACGTCTGTATACTCTCACTATGCTGTTTTTCATTTCATATTTTTTTGTTCCAAAGATTTTCTAAAGAAAGCACATGTTTGTATTTTATACTTTTGTGGTTACTTTTGCCTTCACCTTTTTTGTTATGTTTTCTGACTGTGCGGGTAAAGCAGCCTGGGAAAATGTCACTGACGCAGCTTTAAATAGAAAAGAAAAAGCCACATGTAAAAGGTTTCAGCATTTTAGCAGTTGTGACCTGCAAACAAAACAGTCCTGTTAAACTCCTGTCATTTTAATAATTGGCTTTTTGTGTAAACGAGTACAGCTGTCGAGATGAGAAAATCCGAGCCATGAGGGATAAACCAAAACAGGCAGAAAGGATATTTATTCAATTGCGTTGGCTGACAAATTACAGGCGAGGTAAATGAGAGAAAGGGTACACTCAATGTCAAAAGGGCACTTTGGCCCAGCGGTGGTCACCTTTTGAACAATGGGCTGTTGTATGGGTGGTTAGTCAGGGGACGCTGGACGACCACTCTGAAGGTGAGAAGCTGAGCCATTAATCATGAGCTGACAGGATAACCACGGTCCCTGCTGTCTTTAGGTGTCGGGGGTGCAGTGCGCTCAGGGTGGAGCGGACAGCGTCAGGAGGAGTGATGTTATTTTTGTGCGATTGTGAAACCGTGTGCTGTAGGTCTAATGAGTATTCTCTTTTGACGCGTATACCTCTTTTTTTTTTGTCTTATTATTCCTTAAAGTATTATCAGAAGTGTTGCTATGCATGCTTTTGTCTGAGGAAAGGGGTTTCACTTGTGCATGAAATTTAAATCATAGTGCTGGAGCAAATCGAGAAGGATTGAGGTGTTTACAAAGCAGCCGGGGTACTCTAAAGTGGATGCAAAGTGACACGAGACGAGGAGGCACAGTGGAAGTCCATGGGGGTGCCTACAAGGAGAAAGTACAGCAAATTAATTTCTACAATAATCCGAGTTATGTTTGCTCTGTGCCTCTGTGGTACCCACCAGTCATCAGATATTTAATTTGGTGTTGCCGACCCTCTCTGAGTTGCTTTTGTAATGAAAGTCAAATGAATTTGGTGCCAACGTTGGCCCACTCAAAGACATTATAGGCAGTTAAAAAAGACAAACAGTAATCTGGCAGCAGTATTATGAATCTACCCACAGAGATCTTCAGTTAGCAGCAGACGCTTATGTTGAGGCGTTGTAATCACTATTGAGCTGTAGTGGGCTGTGCTGGCTTGTTAGGTCTCTGATTGGGGCAAAGTTGATTGGCTTAAAGGCTGGGAAATGACCACAGAGGTGTGGTGTGGTAGGCTGCGGAGGTGTGTAAATTCTCTTCAGCTGTTGGGCCATCCTGACTCTCAGCTGCTGACCCTGACCCCCTGCACTGTGCTCAAGTCAACCCAGTGGGAGTTTTTGTACAGGGATTAAATAAATGGTTTTGAATTGCATGTGGAGATTTTCATGTCACATGCTCCAAAAAAAAAACTCTTACCCAAGTGATATTTTGCTTTCAATAAGTGGTATGTATTTTCACAATGTTTTACTTTGCCATCCTTGTGTCTGCCTTCAGTTTTCCCTTCATTATTATTGAATGTATATACTAAATAAACTGTTTTGTTTTTACATTGGTCTCTTGAGTCCTTATTACCTACGTTGACTGGTATAGGCTATGCCCACGCACAATGCTTATCTGGAGCTGATAGAGCACATGCCCAGATAGTCTTGGATTTTGTGGCTAGTAACCATTATGTTATTTCCTTCCCATGATTGTCTGGGCCTTATCGTTATTTTCCAGCGTTTGGTTGGAGTGAGGTTGTGTCCAATCGGGAGAGAATGCCTGAAATAGTTCGAACCTCTTCACTGCGAAGAGATAAAGAAGCAGAGCTGTTTGGAAGAGAATAAATTAAGAGGTAAGAGAAATGGTGTAACGACATCCACTGCTGCAGAAACCTTTTCGCAGTAAACTCCATTTTTGCCTGTGTAAGCCCAGCTCTTTAATAGAAATCCATGGTGATTGATGGCAGCAGCAATTGCACACGATTAGGCCACTGCTGCTCTGCATTGGTGTTAACCTATGTTCTGCAAATATACCGCAGGATAAACTCTAACTCATCTCCCAACTGTCCCTCGCTGCCGCCGAGGGGAACATATCTGGATCCATTTTTAATTGCATCTGGAGTTAATGGCCGTAAATGGGTTGGATGTGACGGGAAGCTTCATATCCCTGCTAATTGCTCCAATGCACAAGAGGCCAATTGGCAATTTGATGGCATGCACTCTGTGTAATTGAAGGCGGCCTAATTGGGAGAAAAGATGAAGGATTTTCTGATCAGGGGACATGTGTGAAGTCTGCTGAATGGAGGACTTGACCTGAAGAAGACGGGGTTGTCGTAGGTCACTGGCGGGAAAAAAAAAAACGTGCAAGCGTCAACTGACACTTTAGCCTAAACATGCTAACTGCAGCGGTGTAAGTGAAAGATGTGACTCAAACACTGCTAATGCGTGTAACAAACCATTATTAAAGACTATCGTTTATATTCTGCCTGTGGTGGAAAGCTTGTGTTAGCTTTACAGTGTCATTGTGTCGAAACATTGTCCCCTGGCGGAGACTGTAAGGTACTACACTATTGTTCGTCCTCGAGGTGGAAAAGGAGCCAGAAAAGACTTAAAATCTGACTTAACACTTAATTTATTTGTAATCATATTATAAATTATTTATAGAATTTATTTTTTATCTTAAATTTCTTTTTAAGTTTAAATAGTTTCAAGTTTACATTTAAATTAAATATTGTCGTAGTATTTAATTGTGTTGAAAACCCAAAGCAAAGTGGACTATACTAATTAAAACAATGTTTGAGTTTTAATTATAATTTATCATATGTTTTATAAATCAAATGTACATAAATATGTTTCGATACAAGGTTAATTATATATTAATTAAAAATAGAATTCAGTTACATTAAAATAATCTAAAACAAAACTAAGTAGTAGCGTATATATTTACATAATTCATCTTTGATAGTTATAGAGGCATTTATTTCAACATTGCTTTAATGTTCAAATAATTTAAAAGCCAACTCTATTTATAAATTAGCTTAACATGGGCTGCTCACTGCAAATATTCAACAATTATAAAAATGTACATAAAAAAACACCCCACATCTCGAATTGTTTAGAACCTGCCACATCACCATAATGACTGAATAGTAACTTTAAACACATAAAGATGTTAATCAGGACTGGCACAAGCCCCCCGCTGTGCTGATACGTCTCCTGTCTTGTCTGATTTCCACTCCAACTTTTCTCAGATGCCTCGTCTGTGCTCAGCAGTTTGGCACCTCCAGAGTGACAGTTTCATGCCTTCTTCATCACCTCAGGGCTATTATATACCGTCTCAGAGCAGCGCACACACTGTATCCCTCGGAGCATCTGTGATGTGGATTCCCTGCCTGAGGTAAGATGAATCTGAACCCATCCAGCTTTTCAGTGATGAAACCCAGGCACATGAATCATTCTGCCTTTTCATTCTTTCCTTTTTTTTAATCTTGCTGGCAGATTGCTAATAACAATACACATAAAACCACACAAATATTTACATTGCAAGGAAATTAAAAGTCAAAACATATTTTTACGAGTTAGAACTCCCTTTTTAAATGTCCACGTGAGTCAGTGAGCAAACCACCAAATGACTTTTGTCGTGTCCTTAATATCCATCGTAAGGCTCCCTGTAGTTGGTGGTCTTGGGTCTAGGAATGGAGTAATCTTTCTCGGTGTCGATTTCCTGAAAAAAAAAAAAAAAAAAGACATATAGCGTCACACATTGGTCCTGCCAGTGCTGTTAATAGCCATAATAGACTGTGCTCTCAATCTATCTCACAATACAACTTCGCTCTAATTGTCTCCACTGGTAAAAGGTCAGTGTTTAATTATGTGACGACGAGTATTAATTGTAATACTTTATTACTCACTGTCATGGAGAATTCAGACTCATACGGTGAGCATGGCGCCGTCTCGTTCCTCCTGCCTAAAGGGACGCATGGACAGTTAGCTAATTATCACTTCATTATATACTGTTCATCACAAAGCCCACACTTAGAGCTGAGGCGGCCGATGCTGGCAGTCTATTTGAAATAATGAACAACGCGGCTTTCACTTTGGCATATGGATCCATTTCAACATGATGAATATATTCAAAGAAAACTGGTATTTCAGCTTCATGACCACCTCAGGCGTCTCGGATGTATTACCATTTGTCGTCACACATTGAGCCTGCCTACACATCAAGGGTTTTTCGAGGTAGCTACATTCAGCAGGGGTCTCTGGTAATCAATTTTAAAGAAATGCTCCTGCAGTCTTTAGGCAATGTAATTTGAAGTTAGTGTTAATAAGCACAGATTTGTAGGTTCTAGCGTCCGTGCTAGTTTTATATCTGATAAATGCTGCCAGTTGGCATCAAACGCAGAGACATCAGCTTTGTGGTATTTATGACTGTTGCTGTTCTCGTTAGTGTCGCTTGTTTGGCCTTAGGCTTGGTTCGCACGCTTTCTAATGAGGACCTCGTTTCATTCATAGATGGATGAAAAACACTGGCCCAAGAGGCTGTGACCACGTCCATCTGAGCTGTAGTAACAGTAGGTAAGTCACATATTTGGAAAAATGGTTGGTGCCTGGGAAAAACATGAGCGCGATGGTCACAAAGTCAGTAGTAATGAGTTAATGATGCTTGTAAATATTTGTGTTGGCGAACTTCATAAAGGACATTTAATATATATTTTATGATTCTAAGCTTTGAAAGTCAAACTGAACATTAACAGTACAAATGGGTAAGTGTTACATTTATGACAAGATAACCAGAATATACTGTGTTTTGTAGTCTTTTTAAACGGCTCTTATTGGTAGAGATCTTAAATACAATACAACAACAACAGCAAGTGCCTAGAATTAAAACAGCGCCAAAATCAAAATCAGATTCATTACTTAATATTCATAATTCATAACCAGATTGAATGCCATGTTGATTATACCAAACATCATTATCAAACACACTGTACACTGCAGTGGGTTTTGTACCTGTACACATTTCAGAGGAGGCCAGACGAGAATGAGCACAAGTGGCTTTGATGCCAAGACACCAAAACTCAGATAATTTGACCCCTAGCCTTAACACTTGGGTGAACATATTTCCCTGCTATAGTTCTGTTCTGATATAGACTGGTATACAAGGCTTTATGACATGTTCTCAACAGAGACAGAGCCAGGACTTTGGATGACTTTTGGATGTTTGTACAATTAACTAGCCTTTTAGTCAAAATGATGTCCCTATGAAGAATTGGAAATAGGTCTGATGGTGATTGGTGATCACCAAGCCTCCAAACCTTCATGCTAGGATACGACTTATATTATATGTCCTTTCTAGGCAGCTGGAGGAACAGGAAATTGTGGCATGTCTATTCTTTCAAGATAAGCAAATGATAGACTATTGGAAACATAGTTCTACTTTGTTCCACTTTGACCTACACACTTTACATAATGTACCTTTAATACCGCCGACTGTCTCATCCTAAGCCCTTCATTATCTGATTAAGTAACTGTTCTCACCTCGTCTGGGCTCGCCTTCATTCTCAAAACTCCCATTTTCCTTGCCTTCTTTAGGGCTGTTTAATCCTGGTGCGTCTGCACTGGGACTCGTCCACCCCGCGAAGCTCAAAGGTGCATCCTTTGACATGTCTACTCCCCTGCAGAGGAAGGCCACCTGGGACAAGCCGTGTCCCATCAGGAACACCCATCCGTTGGCCACTAGGGCGATGCTGATCACCGGGTCGTCCCACAGCGGTCGCCGTCCAATCTCCAGGCTCCCTTTGGTGAGCATGGCAATCCACACCACCCAAATACAGGCGGAGAGAACGATCGTGAGGACAAGTAGCATGGCCTGGACACGCGCTTGTTTATGCGAGGGCCCCGTGTAGCTGTAGCTGTACGTGAGGCAAGAGCGGCACATGAAGTGAAGTGATAGGATCAGACTGATCGCCAGGAGGCAGAGGACGTAGATCAGCAGCATCACAAACTCCTCTTGGCTGTACTCGCACGGTTTCCTGTCCCGAACCAGCACCAGAAGGAGCCACTGTGTCGCGATGATTATCTGCACTGTGAACAGTCCCAAAGCTATGGCAGGTTCCCCCCAACCCCGAGCCGCTGTGATGCCCAGCACAGCCAAGCAACGGGCCAAAAGACAGGAGAACGCTAAAGAGAAGAGCACCCCGAACAGGAAGAGCCGCGTGGGGCAGGTCTGAGGGGTGAGGCGGATGATGAATGCAAAGGTGATTGCAAATATTCCGGCTGTGGCCAAAAGGAACATGGCCATAGAGGCCAGGGTGCCACCAATGCCACCACTGTGCTTCTTCACGCAAATGGATAAGGACCATATTATCAGGCCGATCAGGAGAACGATGCTGAGCAGGAAGCCCGAAGATGCCAGAGTTTCCAAGACAATGCCCCACGCCACCCTCCGGTCACACAGGTAACTATAAACTGGGTCTAGTTCTGTCCCACAGCCTTGAATGTTAACTGTGTCATTCTTGAAAGCTGTTGGGGTGATGTCTACAGAATTTGGTGAGGTGCTGTTTGACGCTGACTGGGACAGAGGCATGTACACGGCCAGAAGGAGGAGTGGGAAAACGAATCGAGAGGCCATTTTCACTTATCCACACACAGCTGCCTCTTTCCTCTTAAGTCTCCTTTGATGTGTTTTCTCCTAAAAAAAACAAACGGCATAAATAAGCAAAAAGAAAACAATCTCAAAGTAGATCTCTGCTATTATGCTTCAAACACTGTGTATTAACCGAGGGGCAAACAAGTTGAATTATATGCAAGGTGAAAAAAACAGCCCGAAGAAGGAAAGAGGTTTGACTAAAAGAGAGGAGTCGATAAACATGCCAGAACAGCACAGCAGAGGAGTTTGTGAGCAGAAGGTAAGACAGGTTTGAATAGAATAGATCTGCAATGTGCAACTCTTAACTCCTGAAGCACACTTATTAGTAATTACATACAAATATAGGTTTATAATATTATTGTTGTCCTGTATATTATATATTGTATATTTTCTGTTGAATAGATAAAGTTCATGAAGTCCATTCAAAGGAAATGACGTGTAATTCTGCAGTAATTGCATAATATGCAGGAATTCATAAACAAACTCAAACATGACTCGTCCTCTCTTTTAGTGCTCATCAGTGTCAAATCCAACTCTCTTCAGGCTTTTGAATAACTTTATGCACTTGTCATGTAATCTTTCTGTGTTTATCTTTCGTCTGTGAGTGCTACACTCAAATGTATCCCACTCATGTAAACAAAAGAGGAAAAGGCTCAAATACAGACAGAGGGCAGTGTGTTCACTCACAAAGGGTCAAAGGTGTGGAATAAAAGGGAATTTCACTGTGTAGTTAGTGTCATAAATAAAAAGTCAGTTATACCTTTTATACAACCAAGTTACTCCTAATCATCTACCATTATAGATAGTTATATAAAATATAAATATATCAGTTTGGGATCCAACTATAGAAAAATGTTAAGTACTTTTTATTTTTATTTTTAGCTCCAGACAGACTTTGAAGCAAAATGTGGTGTTTTAATGTGGCGCTAATCCATTTCCTGAAGCCTGTGTTATTACTCATCTTTTAAAAGAGAAACATGACACAACAGTAACATTACTTCTTCAAGCTTGGGTTTGTTCTATTGTTATATCCAGAGTGTCTTGCAGGGTTTGGATAACAATCTCATGTGAAGTGTTCGGAAATAGTGCCACTTCCTTCTTCTCATAGCACAGCCTTTGTTTCAGGCAGAGATTCACAGATGACCTTTAATGGCCTTACACTCAAAGTTAAGGCTCTCACTTTAGGGTACATTAGAGCTGTTCGATCTATTATCTTTTCATTTTTAGGGGATATTTTTATTACTGAATTATGACTATTCCCTCAAACACTGTTCCAATGTTTTGTGAAAGTCCTCAAATCTGGTGGACACCACATGAAATACATACTAGATTGAGTTAAGAGTTTTTTTGCAGATTAAAACTTATTATTACAGCTGGTGATACTAATAGTAGAGAGTAGCGGTGACAACATTCGAACAATGTAGTGTTAATTTTCTTTAGCTTTCAGTGATATATTTAGAGCCCTGTATCCAGTAAGTTTGAACCTTTAACAAAACTCACCTTACCTTTAATCCTTTGGGACTTTAAACACTCTCCAGATTGTATTTCTGTTAATCCAAAAGTCGATGTGAAGCCGGTGTACTGATAAACCGTGGTGCACCTCTTATCCCGAGCATGTGTTCATATCTGTGTTGGCAGCCGGTAACAGGAAGAGGAGCCAATGAGGAAAGCGATGACATCTAAAGCCAGTGAGTGAGAACTTCACCTCGCCCAGATTTCCATGGACAGGTTTTGTAAGAGCTGAGAAAACTGGCACTTTCCTCCTGTCTGTCCGTCCCTCCCTCTCAATATAGGTGGGGCCCATGCACCTGGAGAAAATGATACTCTGACACACGCACGGGAAGGGCACTCCTCCCAAATATTCAGTCCAACTTTCTGTTAGCGTCCAAATACTAGCTGCAGATAAGATAAGGTGATATCTGCAGTTACTGACATTTCTGGAGCCGGATTGAGATGGATCATGAGAGGTGAACTCAACTGACTTGTGGCAGTGTTGGAACAGAAGCAGCCGTTTCCATGGTTACCGCTCAATCACAGTAGCAATATAAGTGTTTGGAGCCTTAGGGAGTGTTGCATCAAAAGTACCTTTCCCTATTGTCTTGTGCAAGTCCGTACACAACTCACACTCTCATGTCTGCACTTGCTCAAAGTTTATAGGGTGTGTTACCTCAACCTTGTCCTAAACGTTTAATTCAGAAGAACCTCAAGTCAAAAGGTTACTTTCTACTTTACTAAAGATATGTATGTGCCACTAAAATGTCAATCCACTGAATGTTTGTCCCAGACGTGTCACTTAATACGGAGGACATCATATACATCCTGGATCCCAGGGCACTTGCTTTTTGTTTACCTATTGGTGTCAGTTGAAAAGAAGCATGTGTGAACAAAGGGTGATACCAGTCAGAGTATTGGGACTCAGAGGGAGTGGTGAATGGAAAAAAAGTTGTTGAACATTAGTGTTGAAGGATGCTGTCACAAGGCGCAGTTGTTACATTGTTTTCTTTTAATGTTTGACACTTACCTTAATCTAAACTCTCTGGCTTTCGTTTCTAAAAGCTGCTTCATAAATTCCTCCAAAGGAATGAACACTATAAGTTTAAATCAGATGACTATAGCAGGGTTGTGCTTATCCTGGAATAAAGTGCTGGGAAATATGGGGCTATTACTTTTGTCTTGGTTTCATCTTGTTTTCTACTCACAACAGCCAAGGCCCTTAGAGATTAATAGGCCCCTAAAATGTAGCAAAAGGAAACGCTAATTCAATCTTTGAAAAAGTATATTCAAGCACTCTTATTAATGACCAAGCCATGGCATCAGTTCCCTTTGCGTGTGTGTGATGTGATCTTTTGCTGTATTCCATTCATCTGTTTATTTTGTCGTGCAGAAATAACAAAAGAGCCCAAGTTCTTAAAATAAACACATTTTACTGCAGCTATCAGGACACAGCAGTTGACAGTACACTCTGCCAGTTTGTGCTGTCATCACAAAACACTCCTGTCTTTATTTTGTCTAAGAGGGATGTAAGTGGAGCAGCCAGGAGAGAAGTGGAACAGAAGGGGCTTCCTCCTCCGAGATGGTGCGGCAGTCCATTGTAGCTTTCACCATTACAGCTGTTATACACTCTCCTAGCATCCCCTGGTGTTTACAATAACACTGTGCACAATGAATGGATTACACAATGCAATAAAAAGAGGGAGGAAGTACAAAAGGTAAGAAGGTAAAGAGGTTTTACACTATTTACATTTGAATAGACAGCTAGAAGCAAACACAGGCTAGTGTCCACTAGTGTTTTGCTTGCGTCCATTGCCGTGGGTGAGGAGTTTGGGGGGGTGAGGAGGGTTAAAGGGTGAGAGGGGAGGCAGAGTGAGAGAAGACTATAATAGCTGGATGAAGGACAAAGGGAAAAGGTGCATGGAGGTTCGTCATATCATTTCATGTAAATACTGTAAACAGCATCATATAATATATATATTAAGCATATAAAAATAAAAACATCCTTATGCGTTCCATCCACTTAGTGGAGGGCAGCAGAGGTAGACAGACGAGAGGGCATTAGAGGGCTGGCCAACAGCCTTATCCCGGCGTGTCGAGCTGGGGTGCAGAGAAGGCAGGGCAGGATCAGACGGAGGGCAGGTACGAGCCAAGGAAGGCAGGAGGCAGCAGCTTTAGATGATGCCGTGTTGGCCAGGTCGCTGAGCTCCATGTCGCCAAGGCTTCCCATGGGCACACCACTGTGATGTCTGTGCCGAGACCCTCCATGCCGGGATGTCACCAAAGCTGCACCACAACAAAGAAGTCAGACTTGGTTGTGTTCTACTTCTGTTCTAGAGCAAATGAGTGCTAAGTGTTTCTCCTTACCCCTTCTGGCCTGGCTTGGGGGCCTTGCTCTTGAATGTACGGGTCTGCCTTTGCTTAAACTTGGGTGGGCCCTTCTTGGGTGTAGTGGGGCCACTGGTTGCACTAGGGGCCAGGGCACTTCCTGCAGGGGGGTTGGCGTTCATGTCTGTTGAGAGTCTCTGAAAGGGAAAAGAGAACAAATTGTTCTAAATCTTGTTGTCTTGTGTCTGTCGCCTCTTCTGGTGCCCTCTGCTAATGCTCTCAATCTAATCAGTCTAATCTCTGCAGATTATCTTGAATAGACCTAATCCCACTCAGATCCACTGCAGACTAATTATCCTCCTCGGACAACAGCAATGACATGTGCACAGGAACAGTCTTTTTTAAGCTCCCTATAACTTTTGACCTTTAACTAGCTTTAACGTCAAACTGGAGTCTCGATTGACAACCACATCAATGTCTTCTCTCTTACCTTCACCTGAAACGACACAGCAACAAGACATACCTCTAATCCTATTATGTAATGTGACCTACGAGTGAGCACATCAGGCATCTACAGCAGAGATTCTATATGACAGTGATAGTGCTGCAGAGGCGTCCTGATCTTTGTGCTCATTATGAGATCTATGGAGCCAGTGCAGCGTGTTATTAGCCATCTGCTGCCACGAATGCTGCTCTTCCAGGCAATCCTCTTTACACCACGCATTAGAGCACACACCTGTTTACTCTGCACTCAGGTTTGTTGCCACAGAAAATCTGTTACAGTAAAACAGTCACTTCCTTTTAACATTTGCCTTTACAAGACAGGTATGAATGTATTCTGTTAGGTCTCTTTGAGAATAAACTAATGCAGTATGTCCTTTTCAAGCCACATTCAAGTAGAAATCTGGACATACTTTTCAAACCAATGATAAAGTTGGCATTCTAATTCACTGTTCTCTCTTCAATTTAGCATTGTAGTAACAATACTTTAACATTTAGTAATTTTATCCAAAGCCACTTCCAAATAAGGAAAACAATGGAAGCAATTATAACAACACAAGGTAACAGAATGTATGTGCCCCAAAAACTATTCTGTTAAAACCCAGCACAGTATACAAAGCTTTTTTTTTTTTTAGAAAAGGAAGAGATAAAAAGGAAGTAGAATTCAGGGTTTATTTAACTAAGTTAGTCACTGTGTCCTATTAAAGGTCTCGTTTCTCACCTGTTCTCACAGATATCCCAAGAGGCCAACAACGATCGCTGCTTAAAGTTTCTCTTCTCCTCTTCTTCTGGTCAAAACTTCTTTGTCCACTGTCCTCTCTCTTTTATATCTTCTGCTCTAATCCCCACATTTTCTGTTTTCCAGTCACATGATCAGTGGAAAGGGTCACCAAACTTCTCGAAAAGGCCAGCATCTTCGACATGGCCCCTCCCTGCGCCTCGCCTGTCCTGTTCGGTGCTGTCCTCACCCATTGTCCCCGTCCCACTGGCAGAAGGTGTCAAAGATCAATCTGGAAGGATTTGACGGGGCTTATCCCGGTAAAGCCTGAGCATGCCTGCATTTAGCGAGCTGTCGGGGGACAGACCTTGCTGCTCGCATTGGACGCCATGTGAAGTGTGAGTGTACAGTAGTTTATTTCAGACAGTTTTTCATAACATGATGAAACAATAAGAAGAATAACACTGATAAATCAAGGACAACACAAGATCAAAAAGCTCTGCTTGGTGTATCTTATCTTTTTACAAATAAAATATTTGGCAGAGACTAATAATGCATACTTATGGACTGAGAAGCATAAGCAATAATATCCATCAACTTTATTGGAAAAATAATTATTAAAAAGTAAGCTCTTTGGATGTTTTGCAAATGTAATTTATAAAAAAACTGAGGTCCTATTATTGATCCCTGTGGTGCCCCTTATTTTTACCTTCATTTGTACAAACTGAAACTAATGTCACATGAAATATTTTTTATTTTTTATTATTATTGATTTTAGATTTAAAGGCCAGTGTTGCTGGTCATATTCTTATCGGAAGATCTAACCCTAGACTTTCTTTCCATTCTATCAAACCTTTGCCCAAAACATATTAGCTTTCATTTCCTTTAAGTGCTGTTTTTTCCAAGTAATTGTTCCAAATTAGGGTTATCAAGTGTCTATTCTTGTCTGAGCCTCGCTGCTTGTTTTTGGCACATTCACATTCACTACTGGAGTCTAGGACTAATGTGGGATTTAAACTAGTCACGTACTTTGTGGGGAGTCAATATCAAACAGCTTTCAGATAACAACTCAAACATTCTTTGACTTGATATTTGACTGTGACCTTTCTAGAATGTTTATTTTTAGCTCAGAAAAAGAACAGGCCAACTTAAGAGTCAGTGTTATTGTTGCCAATGTTTACTGTAAGCAACACACAAGATTGAAAAAACATATTCAGTATATATATATATATATACTATTGTGAAATTAAAAAGTGAATCTTTAGTGTTGTGTAAAAAAATGTATGACTTACATGATACAGTCTTGTGGATTTGACCTAAAGGGAGGTTCTGGGACTAGCCCGTTTGGACGTAGGACAGCTGCTGAGAAACACCAGGACACCACAGAATTAAGGGAAAGGTGCATTTTTTCCTAAATACTTCTGATAATCTGACCAGTCAAGAATCCTCTCTGCAAGATGGGAACGTTCGAACACGTTAACAACATTGTCCACTGCTCATTTGTGCAAACAAGCACATATATATAATATTTGGCTAATTAGCATACCAATAGAATTATAAAGAAATAGTTCTGAGTCAGCAACATGTTCCAACACACAAGCAGTGTTTACAGTTTGTCAAATCAGTGAAAACATCAGCTAAGTATAACTTCAGCTCACAAATCCACTCATTCACAAGCTTTATGAATTCCTGCATGTGTTTAAAGGAAGTCACCTTTTTTATGTCCGAGCCCTGCACACTGCAGGCTCACATCATCTGTGGAATGTATAGAGATTTATTTCAGGCTCTTTAAGAGCTCAAGCAGAACACCGTGTGTATGAACACACACTTCTTTTATCATCAAAAGATGTCTAGACAGCACTAAACCACAGTGAACTCTGAACACGCTTTACATCGAGCCACCTTCACAAAAATACTGCCACCATAAGCATAAACAGTTTTTAAAGATTAGTATATCAGGTAAGAGGCCCCCGATATTTACTTCAGTCACATTTATGTTTATTTCTGGGACAAGTAGAGACTTAAACGTTAGAGACAAAAACACAAAACTGGGATCAATTAGAGTAAGAAACATAACTAAAATACAAATTTTACTACTTTAATACTATTATATTGGCTCAAGTATTATACGATGTACAAACTACCATAGGGCACATCGACACATTTAAGGCTGACATATTACAGCCCCAGACACTTTTTCTTCCTCTTTTGTAAACACGAATGTCATCCTGAGAAACCAAAGGCTGTTGCTCTCTGGCTTTAGAGCGGCGAGTGTGGATTAAGAAATACATTCTAGTGTTATTTTTTTTATGTTTTCTGCTTGAGCCTTTCTTACAAAGGATCTACAGAGAGCCACTGGTTAAACTTTAGCAGCCCGACATGTAAAAGACATGTTGATTGTGACACTCATATTGAGGGAGGGCTCAGACTGTGTTGAGGTGCTGTTGGGCCTGTGACAGCTACAATCCACTGCAGAGCTCGTATATATAACTTACTTTAAACTCCTCTAATCTCTTCCTCGAACCTGCACTAAGGCACGTCCATAATGACCTCTGACCTCATGCACACTTTGCATGTTTATTGCCTTCTCTGCAACACTGCATGTACAATTCACAAGCAGCGCTGCTCTTCACAATACATTATTCATAAAGATAATCCTGTCAAGTTGTTTCATTAAAATGATAAAATGCTGCTACATGCTGGTGTTTTTATTTCAAAGTCCTCCGCCTCTTCTGTTGGATGGAAATTTATCTCAGGGCTTACGGAAATTCATTTCAAACACTGCTAATGATTTTCTCTCATTCACGCAAACATATTATGCATTTCTATTTCATATCTACGCTGCTGCTTTAAGCCCAATCACTTCAGTTTGGGCCTAAATCTGTGACTTTCAAGCTGCACCCAATTTTGAATATATTTTTCATTAAAGATTTTAGCTACCGTAGCTAAATAGATTTTTTATTATTTGATTACCATTCATATATAGCTGCATTTAAAAGCACTGCAGCTGCTGAATATAGCTTTGCTGTGACAACTTACCTCGTAACTTGAAATGTTTAATGACTTGTTTTAGTTAAATGCAAAGTAGACGTAGCAAAGTTTCACAAAAAGTGTCAGAAACTGGATTCTATACAACTCTGTCCAGTTTTGAGATGTTGATAATGTGTGTTAGACAGTACCTGTGTTGTTCCTCACCAGATCCTTTCCTTATCGCACTCACAACGCTTCTTTAGCTACCACAGTAAAAGTTCAGACAAGGGTCTGTCAGTGTACCTTGTGACCTCTTCTTAGTGTGTCATTGTTATGTAAGACTTTAAGAAGCAGCTATGCTAAACTAATTGGACGCTGCTGGGGGCAGATTGACCTGAATCTCATTCACAGGCTTACACTGTTTGACGTCATGATGTTTTTTGTGGGAAGTTTCCATTCTGAGCTCACTGGCACTTCACTAGATTCAGTTAATGGAGCTGGTTACAAAAGTCACAAAACAAATGACTTTGAAACTGTCTTGTATTGCACTGTCTTTGCTCCTTTTAAACAACTATATTATCCACATATAAACAAGAATAAAACATAAACAAATGCCAACACAAAAGACTAATCATCATCATCCAATCACCATGGGTCTTCTTTTGTAACAGACTGTAAATATGTATATATTTTAACATTAGGTTCGATAGAGCCTTTGAATTGCATTTTACCTTAATGTAGGTTTTGCTGCTTTAAAGTGTATGGGCAGATCTTATTTTTGATGAGGCCTATAAACCACTCTTGGTCTTTCATATGGTGTCATTAAATGTTACAAGTTTAACATAACAGTCCTTAACACCCAGTTAAATGCTCTTAGATGAGAGCAGCTAAATGTTGATCCACTCGTTAAAAATGACCCGCACACCCACAAAACTCTGAACTACTACTAATAATAAAACAATGGCCACTACCAGTTTTTCTGGAATAAACATGGCACTCTCTCATGACTCCATCTAGTGGCATAAATTGTTATAACATGTGTTTTTTCAAGACTGACACTTTTGAGTATTCTCTTAGTGTCTCTGTAATATTTTCAAATAAAAAATCCCAGGCATTGTCAAAATCAGTTTGTGTCAAAGGGACATCCAACGTATTGTAGCTTGTCATTCTGAACCATTAATTAGCCACAGCCTTTTTTACATTCTCTGCTCAGCTCTGCCTTAAGGGGTTTTAAGCCAGACAGCGGTGCTCAAAAACATTTCACACCGGAGTCGGCAGGTCCTGCGTGTTATGTTTCACTCCACAGACAGTTGAGCCGCAGCAGCGTACATGGGGGCTCATTAATATGCCATAGCCGACGAGAGGCTGGGGTGAAAACGATGTGTAGAGGAAGGAAATGGACACCTGAGCTATCCTGCAGAGGTGATACCAGGTCAGAATATAAAGCAGCGCCATAAACATTCACACAATAAGCTTTACACGTTTTGATACGAATACTGATTTGGATGCTAAGTATAAAAAATAACCAGTATTTCTTGTATGCACAGGCTGTACCGATGCAAGATCTGATGCGAAGGATGCCGGCTTTCAATCTCTGTGAAGGACAACCATGCTATCGACTGGAATTGAAAACACCGAATCTCCATAAAGTTTCTAAAATACAAGCACAACAAGAAGAAAAGTGAGCTGCCGGGACTTTGGCTTTGATGTCAGATGAATCAAATATGATACCATACAATAATAGCATTCAAATGGAAAATGTAACAGTAGGAGTTTGTAAAGTGTGGGACTGCAAGTGGGAATGGTTTAACAAGGAAGAAGGACAAAAACTTTGAGTACGAGAAGAAAAAAAGAACAAATAAATGAATAACCCCTCGTTTTTTAATCATAAAGAGTTTGTTAGAATGTTTGTTCTCAGAGTTGTGTAAAAAGATAAAAACACTTTTTCTGTTTGGGTATGTGAGGGACCTTCTGTAGGACAGGCTCAGCCACATGTGTCACTCTGAAGCGATACAAGAGCTCATTCGATGGCACTGCAGTTTGCTCTTGTAATATATTATATATTGGAGAAAAAAGTAGAATAAAAAAGTTATTAAATTTAAAAGAAGTCTGTGGCAATTCCCAGTCATCTAGTTAAAATATAATCAAAAGGTTAGTTTTAGTGTTTGGAGGTAGAAGCTGTTTGGATCAAACATATTCGACCTTCAAACACTATGTCCAGAAACTTTCTTCTTAAACCTTTTATCAGTATATAACTTAAGTTTGTATATTTAATACCAAAGAATCTCTGATTGGTTCTTGCTACAACTGACATTTTAGCTTTACCTTTCCAGCATCCAGTCTTAAACATCCAGCACCGTTCCAGCAGAAAACCCCTTCACAAAGATAAGATGTTGGAAATAGAAGCAGGGTTTAGTGCTTTTGTAGCAATCTCGCCATATCCGTCCTGACTTTAATCCAGAATGTTAGGAAGTGAACTTGTTAATTGCCTCTGTTTGTTTTTTTTTTTCAGAAAACACCAAAGACTTATCTTTGACTCTGGAGTGTTTGGTTTTTATGTGTCGAAGCAGTTCTGATGGCTTCATAGCCTCGTTGGAGCAGCCACATATATATTACACACAGCGAGGCTTGTGTATCACCTGTTGTTATAAATTCTTCTGCCTCTTCCTTTTTTCCTCTTTTATGAAATATTTGAGTAACAATTCAAATAGTAATGATCACACTAACTCCTCAGCAAAGGTGTGTATAACGGGCTATCTTTAGCTTTACAGACAGGACCCATCAGGTTTTTAAAATTAGCAAGCAGCTGCAGATCACTTAATGCCCCCCAAATGTCATGAATAATCCACATAACCATTCGAATTCTCCAGTCGTATTCTGGGGAAGTGCTTTGAAAATGACTTTTTGAAAGCACCATCAACACTTTTATCATTCAGATCAGCAGCTCAAAAAGATTTACAGCCTCCATTGCTGCCTTCTCTTCCTAATAACTCTCACCCCGGGAATGATATTTCATCTGCTTCCCTCATTACTGCCATTTACTCCCTGAGGGCACCACAAAGCTCACAATGAGATCCCTAAAAAGCCATTCAAGCATAATGAGAAAGCTCATCAGTGGTGTACACAGGAGCTCTATGAAAAATGGGACATTGGTGAAGATAGTATGAACTTTAAAAGAAAGAAAAATCCCGGTTCCAGTTGGGAATGAAGTGAAAACAGCGGAGCCAACCAGGAGGCAGTGAAAGTGAGGTACATATTTTTCAAAATGAGGGCGGAGGCTGCTAATCTGGGCTTTGTGGCTTCCACTGGTATTAAGAGAGGACACTTATTAGATTGAGTGGCCAGCAGTAGAACCTAATTGGATATGAACGAATCCGAGAGCCTGACGTCGCCGTGAAACAGGAAAGGAAAGTGGGGGGGAGGGTGGATGATGCTGACACATGAGCTTGAAAGCAATGGAAATAGCACTACTAGCAATTAAAAGAGATGATGACGTGGCATAAATAGGATACTAGAGAACACAAGTGCAGCAGCTCTTTCTCCCAGTCCCTGATGCAGGAAGATAACCTCTACACGCTCACTTATGTGTGTGCTGGCATGTGTCAGGAGAATGAATGCTTTAATTAGATTCGCCTTCAGCCTGCTTATCACATTTTTCTCAAACACAGAGAGTAACATCCTTCTACTGTACACAGATAAATCAAAAAGAATAGTGCAACAACAGAATATGAATGAAATCCAAAAAAGATTAAAGAATGAGGAGGTGGAAAACAAAATGTTATTCGATGTTTCATGCCAGTGTGATAAAAAAAAACAACAAAGGAAATAGATGTTACACAGTGCAATGTCACACGGTCAGTCTTACATAAACCCCCACAGTTCACTGCATCACGTCTTTTATGTTACACTGCACACAAGTTCCCCCTCGTCTAATTACCGCCGCATCCGATTCATGCCTGGAATAAAAAATGGATTAATGGATTAACTCGGAGGCTTGCTCTGACTGCACATCGAAGAATTAAACTGGGAGATCATAGACTAAATAAATATATGTCAAACCAAATACAAGCATCCTTTTAGATTTACTTTAGCTAGTACTGATAAAATAGAGCAAAAAATCAGAAATGCCACAAAACAAAGAGCTGGGGCGGAGGTGGTTTATCATGTGTTCAGTTAAACAGAGTTTAATTTAAATACAGCCCATGGAGAGTCCTAAGAGCTAAGACCAAAACAAGGGCGTTAGCTTCAGATCAACAGCTGTTCTAGTTAATGATAGTACTAACAAGATCACCTTCCTGAAACACTTTAAGCACATAGAGACTTTAATTCTAGCTTAGATACTGTCAAAAATATATTTAATATACACGCCTGAAATATCTGCAGATTAATATTAGTCTATTTAAACTTTTCCTTAACCAGAATGTTTGTATGTCTAAACACAACCTTAACTCCGTGGTGCATGCTGGGAGCGTGGTTAACACCGTTCACTCTCAGATGGGTTGTGCTACTTCTCTGGGTATTCTGGGCTCTTCCATCTAAACTTCAGACATGTTGGTGAATTGGTAAATGTAAATGAATGAGTGTGTTTAAATGTATTTGAGTTGTTTTTTTTTAGTATACTCCATATCCTGGTTTCTGATAGCTGCCCAAAAAACTGCATGTGCAAATTTAAAACAAGTGACACAAAAATACATGTTGTGAGGGTCTACCTTTATACGGTGACAAAAGTTACTTTAAACTGTGCTTTCAAAACTAACATCAGACTGTGTTTAACCCATATTTTACAGAAAATATGCAGTTTGTTCAGTCCTTTCAAAGTTAGAATTTATTTAGCTATTTATTTTCTGGCTGGAAATGTGACTTAGCCATTTAACAGCATTAAGTTCTTCTGTGGCTTTTGTCCCATTTGGTTAAAATGAATCTAAATCGAAATGACATACCTCAGTTATGGGCGTAACTGGCAGAAGGCTCATGACTGGAAGTGCATGTAAACACACAAATGTGGTTGCGTTTATGCGTTTATGTTAGTCAGTGTCTTTAGGCGTTAATCCTGCGATTATCCAGGGTCATTGCATCTATAATTCTCCAGCCTTCTGCAGTGTAACGATAAAGCTGTCAGATATGAACCTTATCCAGACACAACCAATGGAATGGTATTTTCAAGTTAATTACACCACTGTACTAAACATCACTTTTCATTTTCTCTTGTCATCATACTGTTTCAACCTCTTCCTCTGTCTTCTTATCCTGCTGTCCTCACACAAACATATGCCTGCATTGATACACGTCCATATTTGGATTCTGATGCTCTGGTGCCTGTTTTCACTGCATTGCTCAGTGGTTGACTAATGATGTTTATGTCTTCGATTGCGGCTCATAAATCCACAATCTGTTCCTGTTCATTATTCATTGCTGTGTGTGTACAATGCAGGATTTGCCCTTGGCCAGCCCTCAGTGTAGTAATGTACTCATAAATACTTAACTACTCTATAACCGTGATTGTGCTTTTAGGCGGCCATTAAAACTCAGGAAACAGAGGAATAAGACACATTACAGATTCTATATGCTGTGTGCAGCTAACTCCAGGACTGTGAGGAAAGACTCCATGACCCCAGAGAGGATGATAAAAAGCATGTGTTTCAAACTGATAATTGGGGTTATTTAAGTTGGTGCTTTATAGGTCACTTTAAAAAGTTTAGACAAAAACTGCAGCAGTCAGGTTTACTATACTGCTGAAGCAAGGCCATCTATAAATGCATTTAAAGTATGGAACAAAAAATTCAATTACATGTGTGGGCTGGTGAAATATGTGGCACAGAAACACCAAGCTACAAAAAAGGTTCTTTTTATTCTGGACTACTCTCCAAGATGTGAACAGTGAGCAGCGTTAAATAATGGGGGTGTTACAGAGGGCACAAATAACTGCAGTGGCTCTACAGAAATACATCACATCAACACATTCCTGTATTAACATGAGAAATGCCAAACATGTCTGAATACAGTTACTACATATTTAGAACAGCATCCATGTTACTTACAACGGCCACTGTGTTAGCTTGACACTGGTACATTTGGACTTCCAGCTTAGGCTTACACACAGTTCTTAGCATGTGTTTCAAAGTGATCAATTGGGTTATTTAAGGTGGTGCTTTATGGGTCACTTATAAAAAAGTTTAGACAAAAACTGCACCAGTCAGGTTTACTACATTCTTCTGAAGCAAGGTCGTCTATAAATGCATAAGTATGCAACAAAAATTCAATTGTATGTTATATGTAGGTTTTCATTATTTTATTGAAAAGTGTTTAAACTGTGTCTGAGTCTCAGCTTTTTTGAACCTCTCAGATTGGTCTAGTGTCATTGTGTGACTATTTAGAGACCCCCACATTTCCAGCTCATATGAATATGCCATCTGGAAAATGGTGGTGGGAAAAAATATTTCTCTCAAGATTTTTCTGTATTATGAATATGGGGTCAAAAAATACAGTGTACGACCCATGGAATATTCTAGTGCGACTTGTCAAGTGCACACCCCACAACTGGACGAAAGCAATAAAGTAATTGGGTAAAGTGCAAAAATCACTTTATAATTAATTTGCACAAAATGATACAAATGAAGCATTTTAAACTCACACTATTTGTCTTTGTGCTACACTGCCCATTTCAATTTGTTTTGCCTCAGTGCAATAAAGATAGACATAGGCTGAATACCCATACAACCTCTTTTTGCACAACCCAAACTCTTAGGTAGGTATGTAATGAGGGCATTAAGTTAAACATTATATATAATAAACAGCTCAGAGACAGTTCTACAGTTGCTTTCCACTACAATAACAAACATAGACACCCTCCTCTGCTTCCAAATCTCATCTGAAAGCACAGAGATCCAGGGTCGATACTCTCACCCACTCACACTGTTGCAATGTGCTGAAATACAACAGCAAGGACAACTGAGAACATTTCTTACATGGAACAATAGAAGAAGTAGAGACTAATCCAAGAAGCTAAGCACCCACACTGCAGCTAAACCTTCCGACAGCTCTGTAGTTGTTGAGATATGCCCTCCCCAGTCCCCACTGTCAGGCCTAATATCTCATTACTAGTCCTAGCTGGCGGCTCTCAGGCAGTCAGCGAGAGGTCAAGAAAGCTCCAGAGGCATGCTAACAGTGGGCTGCTCATCTCTGGCTAACAGCTTAACGGTCCAGAAACATGGAGAGACTTGGAGGAGTGAGCTCAAAGGAAGATTCATGTGGAGAGATGGTTTTATTCTTCCTATAGCTAATTGTGGGAACTCTATTTCAATATCCGTATGAATGTGCCCATTCACGTGGAGCTTGGAAATAAGCAATGCTTTGAACATAACAGAGACTTTACATTTTACATTCACCAGTGTTAAAGTTTAGATGACGCTTTCATTTTAAAGCGACTTACATTAAGCTTACATTCACCAGTGTTACAGCTGGAAAGCCACCAAGGAGGGTTAAGTGTTTTGCCCAAGGACACAACGACAGTATGAACTGTGGTTGGCTCATTATGGTATGGTATAGTGTACATAGTTTTCATTTAGGGACATGTTTAGGTCTTCATTTTAATTGGTAGAAGGGAAAAGAGCTAACTTTTACTCTGCTACACAAGAAATGTCAAAGAGAAACAATTTAAAACTAAATATACAGACTATTGTTGATGGGAAATAGTAAATAGAATGTTGTTTACCTGAAAAAAAGTGTTATTACACACACTGAAGTTTCTCTTGTTAGCTAGCTTTGCTAACGATTGTACAACACTAAAAAGCAACATCGCGTCAACAGAGTCCAAAGTCCAAAAAGCTTCTGAACGGTTTGTAGGTCATGTAGCCACTGTAATAAAGTTAGGAATGATAGTTTTTCACTTTTACATCTCATTGGCAGCTTTTTTGAACAATTGCTAATTGTGATTTAGTATTATGTAAATAATCAGTGGGTGAAAGTCACATAAAAAGACATGGTCCAAAGGGCTTCTGAAAGGTTTATCTGTAATTTAGCCACTTTATTAAAGTTGGAATGTTTAATTGTATTTAGCTTGTCTCCTTATTCACTAATTTTGCATGCATTACTCTCAAAATGTGTTTTTGAATAGAATCTAGTGACAGGTCTATAAAGATAAATACGTTTTTAGTATAAGCTGATAACTGTATCATTATTGTAAGAAAATATTTAAATATTTTAACATACATACATACATTTTCATTTAAGCATAAACCAGCTTCCATAATGTTAAAGGTGAGGTGTCTAGTTTTTGACGGCATGTTTTTTTTTATCAAAATTGCAATCCCTATGGTAGCCCTGCAGGTCCATTCTAAGGTTTATGAACAAACCCAGTGAAAGTGGGTCATAAGTTTACAGTTATTTATTACATTTGAAAAATCTGTCTACGTTAAAAAAAGAAACATAACTTTGCTTCTCCTCCCACAGTGCTCAGTTTGTCCTCTCCGGGCAGCTGTAGTATTAGAAATTCCACTCAATTCTATGGAGCTTATGTGTTTATTTTTCCAGTATATACAAATGCACCTTTAGTATTTACATTGCCCACTGTTTAACTGTACTAGTATGTTAATGTAACCTTCAATTGTTTCTGCTAACCACAGGGTAATGATTATTTTCTGCCTCCAGGGGGCAGTAGTATACCAGCAGAGCCTCAGCTACTGCAGGTAAAAACTACACACTAAGACTTTTTCCAATCACTGTATCAGGGAGGTTCAAACAGGACAAGGGAAGGCTGACAGTGCTGTGTATCTGCCCCTGGCTCAACATTACACTAGCTTTATGAACAACCAGAGTGGACTATGAATAAAGGATGTGGTTTTTGGCTCGCACTGTCACTGGTGCATTATGTGAGCCTGGCCTCAGAGGTAGTGGCTCTACAGCACACACCTGTGGCCAGAGCTTCTACAGAGAGACTTTAGCTCTAATGACTCTCACAGTTTATGACACTGACTGATTTGATCTAAACCAAATAAACAATGTATGAAAACTAAGTCCAGATGCTTTTGCTTCAACCTTTTCTTCATTGTATGTTATGGTTTATTACATACAGCAGATTTCTTGAGGCAAACTATTGCTTATCAAACTGTTTCTACTTTTATTAATGGTATTGCATCACTAACAAATGTTTCATGTAACTCTGACATTTGGGGCAGGCTATCTCATAAGAATGCAAATAATTATCTAGATATGAGTCCCATGTGCAGCAGTTTAGTTGCAGACAATTCTTTGGTAGGAACAAATCCTGAGATGTAGTTAAAAGGCTATGAGGACAATTTTGTAGCATACAGACCCAAATGTAATGCAACACTGCCATCTTTGTAGTGTATAATACTGTCAAATGAACATTTATAGCCATAGTATATTAAAGAAGTTAGAACCCAGTAGAAAGCACATTACTTACACATTACCTGGTTGATTTAAAACATCATTGGAAGATATTTCAACACACAATCTTCCTTAAAGCTATACACTTTTATTTATAAACTAAATGGATTTTGTTCAGAAATTTCTAGAGCTATCTTCCCTATTTCTACAGGATTTCTGAGAAAACACCTGTAGGTGTTCCTCAGAGAGTCTCCAATGTCACCACTAGATGTCACCAAAAACAGGACGCTGCACCTTTAAATTGTATCCTTCAAGAGTACATGTAAGTTATTGTATTTGTTATTTCAGCTCAACCCTTTTACATTTTTTAACATTTTACTGTGTTCAGAACGTATTCATCACTTCACTTTCCTCTGTGCTCATTCAAAGTCTCTGCTTCTAACAATGCTGTGCCTCTTTTCTGCAGAGTGTGCCTCTCTAAAATAAGACAACAGCTCGGAGGAAGAGAGTGTGGCTGAAGCTGGAGGGGTTGTCGGGTGCATCTCGGGCTCCGTGGCTCCTCATCGTTCCTCTCAGCAGCCCCAGAGCCAGTTGCTGTCTGCGTGTCTAACTTGGATCCACTCTCGGCCTGTCGTGTTAGCGGGTCTCTGACAATCACAATCATCGGCGGGCTAAGTGAGTTTTAAGGAGAAATCCAAAAGTTAGGATGCAAACATAACATTAATCTTTGCAATGACATCTATAAGCTTTGTTCTTTAACTGTAAAATTCAAGTTTAGAAACTCAAAACAGAACCTATACACTGTTCAGATTGTGTTACTTTGGCTTAAATGAATGGAAATAGGACGCCAAGAGGAAAGAAAACAGAGGGAAAAATCCACAGCTTGTTTTATAAAATGGAGGGAATGTCAAACAGACTGACATGATAAGACTGGAAGAATGTTTTCAGAAAAATACGCATGTGGTACTTTCTTCTTCTTAGATGTTGCAGTTAGTGTGTTTGTGGTCCTGCATAACAATCACTCAGAGGAAATTCCCACTTTCATCCTCTAGATTTGGTTAAATGAAGCCGCTGTCTGCATCAGCTTGTTTGTGCCGACTAATTGCGTCTGTATTCACGTTTCAGCACTGTGAAAGAGATTGTGTGAGATTCCTGATATGGTAGGTGGTGCTGGTCACATGCCCTGCTGGACAGTTTGTTAGCGTTGGCACCCAGAAGAGCAGAATGGCACCAATGTAAACAGAACATAAAAAGGAAAATCTTGGATCGAGCTTTGACGTGAAATAGATGAAGATTGCATTGCAGTGACCGAAATGGTAAACAGTGCTTAATCTCCTCATTTAACCCCAATTATTAACACATTCTATACCCAAATATCTCCTTTTACACAGACAAATTCACATAAATATTATTTGTTTGGACTCAACCTGATGCTAAAGTGTTTCCTAATTGGAATTATATGTGTCTATGTAATAGCAGGTTGGAGTGAGAGATTAGAGGAGCTTTGAACTGTTTGTGTCTGACAGCGCTCTGGCAGCTGTCGGACGCTCAACCTGACAGCCTGAAGGGTCGCAGCGATGAATACGAACTGAGTAAACAGGGACTGGAAAGACGAGTGGAATGGTTTCTTCGAAGTTTGGAGCAAAGAAACGGTGAGACTGTTCAAATATTATGACTCAAGTGTCTGAGATATTGATAAATTTTGATTGAGGAAGTTAATTATGTTCTACAAAACCAGTTATCATTTGAAGCCATGCAATACAAATAGCTCTTTGTCAGTTGTTTTCAAATCACAGAGAAATGTGGCTTTAAGTGCACAAATACATGTTATAATCATGTACCTTCTTTGGAATGGAGCTCTTAAATTGATCTATTTGTGGCCATAGTATATATTATGTATAATTATGTCTGTATGAGTATATAATCATCTGAAAATGGGGCCGATGTGTTTATGTTACTTTACAATGAGGTCTTTATATTTTTTTCAGAAAGAGAATTCCTTAGTCCAGCTTCCATACAGTAACATGCCACTACGGTAGCCCAGAAAGGACAAACCATTCTCTTGCCTCAAGTAAACATTTAGAGCTCTTCTGGTGGTTTAATTGTGCAGTTTCTTCGTGAGGGACTACAAAGTGTGCCTGTGCATCTATATGAGCTACAGTACAAGCATTTAATGTTCACTGACATTATTACAGCGTATTGCTAATTGAAAATCCACCATAAATACTGTATGTCACTTTTGTTGATGTCAAAGTCTCAATATTGGACACATGTGTTGTGAAATATATCCCACATGTAAGTTTACCTTTCACCTGAGATTTTAGCTGAGTGCAGAAAAGCAAATATGTGTGCATTCCGTATCTGGAACACATCTCCTTCACTTAGAGTTGATCAGGTTGTGGCCTGTGGAATGTGGCTGTGCAAAGCTGCTAGATTTTGGCAGGAACTGGAACATGCTGTCGTATACACCGATCCAGAGCATCCCAGACATGCTCAATATCCAGTGAGTATGCTGGCCATGCAAGAACTGGGATGTGTTTAACTTCCAGGAATTGTTTACAGATCCTTGCAACATGAGGGGATGGTTGTGGATGAATGGCACAACAATGGGGCTCATCACGGTAGCTCAATCAATAAAATGCACCTGTGTTCATACCATAACCCCACCGCCACCATGTCCCTCTCAATCCACAACATTTACATCAGCAAACCGCTCACTCACATGACGCCATACAGACTGTCTGCCATCTGCCATGTACAGTGAAAACCTGGATTTATCCGTGACAAGAACACCTCTCCAAAGTGCCAGACGCCATCGAATGTGAGCAATTACATACTTAAGTTTGTTACAACAGCAAACTGCAGTCAGGTTGAGGAAGATGAGCAGATGAGCTTCCGTGAGACGGTTTCTGACAGTTTGTGCAGAAATTCTTTGGTTATGCAAACTGATTGTTGCAGCAACTGTGCGAGCTGGTCTCAGAGGATCTTGGAGGTAAAGATGCTGGATGTGGAGGTCCTGGGCTGGTGTGGTTGCACGTGGTTTGCGGTTGTGAGGCTGGTTGGATGTACTGCCAAATTCTCTGAAACACCTTTAGAGACGGTTTATGGTTGAGAAATTAACATATGCACGCTTCCTCAAAACTTGAAACATCTGTGGCATTGTGCTGTGATAAAACTGCACATTTTAGAGTGGCCTTTATTGTGGCCCACCTAATAATCATGCTCTCTAATCAGCATCTTGATATGCCATACCAGTGAAGTGGATGGATTATCTCGGCAAAGGAGAAGTGCTCACTAACGCAGAGTTGGACAGATTTGTGAACAATATTTGAGAGAAATAGGCCTTTTATGTTCATAGAGTTTGAGTTCAGCTCATAAAAAATGTGGGAAAAAACAAAAGTTAAATTTTTTGTTCAAGATACATTCACTGAAGACAAAAGACCTTTGAGCTTTTGGTTGTTTGCTATTGCACTTTTTAAGAGTGTTAAATGACACTGGTCTGTGCTTACTGTTTTACACTGTTAGGTATGTTACACGTCTATACATTTTGTAAATAGGATATAAACAAGTGACCATATAGTGACCTTTAACCAAATCAAGTTCTCCTTTAGCTCAAATGAACACTTTCTTTAATAGGCACACAGGCAACCTCAACATACAAAGCTCACAATAATGTCCATGAGTCTGAATGCTGAAGCTGAAGTGTCCTGCAGGTTGACAGCCTTCTGCAACTGCCATAAATCCACATGAAGCACCGCTGACATTCATGTGACAGAATTCACATGCGGGACTACAGAACCATCACAGGCCCGGAGGGGAAGGAGGACAGTCCTGAGTAATGTCTGTCCTTCATCCTTCAGCCGTCTGGCCTCTCAGCCCCCAGACCAACACACAGCTTAGCTCACTCGATGTTTTCACCAGCTCTGTATCTGACTCACTCACTCCTCCAAGTGTTTTCAAACAGACGCAATGTAAGTAAATCACTGTTAAGAAAATAAGGTGTTAAAAATAGCAGGAAAAATATGTGGGTTCTGTTTGGTAACTTTTTTCTGGGAGTAGTTAGTGAAATGATGTTTGTCGGTCTGTGACCCGTAGAGCGAAGGGGCAGCCTGAGGTGCAACTGATTAGCCGCACAGAGAAACACAAGCTGGCCCAGACAGGTCACAATATGTCATGTTTGTCCAGACATTAGCTGTTGGCACATTGATAATGAGATTTAGACCTTTGCCTTTCTTGTTATGTGTCGATCTGTGCAGAATTCCACTAAATGCACAACGTAAACCTTTATCTGACATGTTGCTCTTGTAGTGACCTGTCTGTCCGTACAGGTGAGCTCTGTCCTCACTGTCCCACTCAATGCCCACTCACGTCCTGTCTTACACTCTGTTCATTTATCGGTTATGTCGAGGTCTGGCACAGTGCAATGCTTACAAAAACACACTTGCTTGTGATAGACTGGTATTTGGTCCAACCGCACAAAGTGGAAGGCTAAAAAAAAAAAGACTGGACAAGGACATTAAATGTTAATAATAATGTTGTTAGAGAGTCATGGAAAGAGGAAAGGTGTAAAGTGGTCAAAAATAAGAGAAAAACACAAGTCACATTTGACAATATTTTCCATGCAATCATACTCTCCATTTTACTCACTCAACCTTGACCTTATGTCTATTTCTTTAGACAATATTATACAAGATTACATAAGAATGCTGAAAAAAAGGACATTCAAAACATTGCTGTATTTCCCACAGATTCTAATGTAACTCATACTTGGCCCAGTATAAATTGGCAGACATGAGTTTATAAAGCTAAAGTGATTACCATATTTGGGGAAAAGCATGATGGTTGCCAAGTTAGTTCTGACTATTGGTGCATTTATGTGGACCTTGGGTGTTTCCAAGTTAAAAAGTTGTTTTTCCAATGTTGTTGTTTAACTCGGAAAGTCAGAATTAACTTCACTGTTCACAGATTTATTCAGTAATTTTCTTCAGCCTATCCTGTTATGGATCACAGGGGGCTGGGGCATATCCCAGCTTAACCCGGTTAATTGAAGGGCTAAAATTAAAGACATACACTGAACAAACATTCATTAACTGTGAGTTCAACTGATAAGAGAGCTGAGCTTATATCACTAGAGGGAGGGGTTTGACCTGAAACTCACTCTGATTGGACCAGGCTGTTTGTTAGGGAAATTATATATTTCCTAAAATCTTATGTACCGTTTACCTTGGTCAACAAATCGTCTGTGTCGTTGTTTACACGTGTTGTTGTTACGTGAGTTGTCTCATTCTTGCAAGAATTAAAACAGGACCATTTATTACAAATTATACAGCTGTCTCCATCGTCTCTCATTGATGTGAACTAAAAATTATTTTAACACTGTTCTGGTCTTATGTTTGTTAGCTCTGAAAGGACAGTGTGACTCCTCATGTGAGAGTCGTTAAAGGCTCAGGAGAGTCGTTAGTGACACTGTTCCATTCAGGTGTTTGTTGTTCTAGAGTGAAACTGTTTTAAATTAGGTTTCAAAACACTGTTATAAATACTAGGCAACATTAATCTGAGGCCACCTTCACACTCTATCAAACCATCTGGCCTCTCTGACCAAAATTTGGACATTGTTGTCCTCAAAGGAATGCCCTTTCTCTTTAAATTGGACCGCAGACTTACTATGTTAAAATGCAGATTTATTTAAATCAGTACAAAATCCTGTCTTTCTTTACATGAAGCTCAGTTGCTTTTACAGTAGATAATGTGTACCATCTTGCTTCTATGCAGTGACAGGACAAGGATTCAAATAACACTCAAACAAGAAGTATTAGCTACTGATCCCATGGTCCACTTTTTTACTTTTGAGGATTATGGAGTACCTTTAAATAGCAGATGCTAAAAGTATTCTGTTCAAAATACCTCTGGCTGCGAAAGGCTTCAAATCTATGCGCTCTTTATTCATGTTGCTTGCATCCTGTCTGTATATGTCTGAGGAAATATCAACCTTAACCTCAACGTCTGTCCTATGTCCCACCTGCTCTCCATGTGTGTCTATCTCTATCTCAGACGGCAGTGTTGATCTGTCTGTCTGTTTTATTCTGGTTTGTTTACTTCTGCTTTGACAAGACTATTCGCAGGACTCTCTCGGGCTGAATCCAAAGTGATGCAGCGTTATGTAATCAGCAAACTTTAGGTGAAAAGCAAAAACTTTCAACTATCCAAACAATACTTGCTTTGTTACTCTGCATGTTTTCCACTCCTTCAGTGATGTCCAGTACGTGGGCCAAACCAAAATGTGTGTTGGGTCTGAAGCAGTGAATATTATCATATACCTGTTATAGATCAACCCACAGATGTCTTTTTTTTTTTTTTTTTTTTTTTTAAGTTGTGGGAGTTTTGGAGAGACTGAGCTAATACTTCTGTCCAGATTGAATAGTGGAAGAAAAAAAGGGGGATGATAGAGGAGGAGTGAGGGAAGGAGGGATGGAGTTGGTGGGTGTAAAAAAAGGGGGTGGGGGTGTGTGTATAAAAGCTTTGCTGTGGGGAATTAGCAAATATTCCTGAAGAGAAGATACCCAGCGACTTCAGTGCATCATTATCTTTTTACGGTAAGTCCACAATTTCAACTCATCATCCTTTGAAAGCAAAGTTTTATCTTCAAACATATTTAAAATCTTTGCAGTGTGAAATATTTGTGCTTAGATTAACTTTCAGTCTGATACCAGTGTTTTTTTTCCAATGAGGTGTGCACTTTCTCCTCATAAACAAACCCCTGCCAAGATGAGAACGTAAAACTGTGCAGACACCTTCGTCAGCACATCACATTCCTTCTGGTGCAGATTTTTGGGGGCCCGCTGCGTCTGTGAGTGTGGGTTTGACTGATGCCAACCCAGGGCTCACATGTGAACGCGTTAGCCATGTTTTATGAAAGGTGCTATTGACAGCAGGAGGCCCCACCTAAAACAAAATCCAGTCCAAATCCTACAAACAGAAGATGGGGATGAGAGCCTTTCCACAGACTGGAGGCATGCCGTCACTGCATATGTATACGACAGAGCATGTTTGCACAGGTGCCGCGCACATTAGTCTGCATAGGTGTTTGCATATACAAGACGTGGATCTCTGATTGTTTATTCATATGGGGCAGAAGGTGAGAGGAGTCCAGCTGCTTCTGGAGTGACTCACCTTTAAACCCATTCCGACTTTCTCCTATGAAGGCCTTACAAATATTTATCTTTAAGAGCAATAACAATAACTGTGATTATATGTGAAGCGTTAAAACATAGCCAACCCTCTGCATTGTCATAGAAACTGTGAATATAGCATCCTCAACAAAAACGACAGTCCCAGGAAAGTGATTGGCTGCTGGCAACACAAAGTAAGTTGAACAAAACCATGCTGGATTCTGAATAATCAATGGCCGCTGTTGATTTTCAATGAACGTCTGAATATTCTGAAAGTTGAAGGTAAGGTGTAAGGTCAGCAATGCACCAGATGTTTGTTTTACATTGAGGTCTACAGCAATACCCACCCGTGTCCACTGGGAGGGATGAGGTACCCCATGCAGATCTTTCCCAAGCCTCTCCCATGGAACCTCTAAAATGGTCCTCGTGTAAGGGCGCCGCCATACGGCGATTTTACGGCGAAATACAGCAATATACCACCGTCCAACAGAGGGCAGGCTCCAAAAGCAGAAATATAAGGAGAAACCCAATGGCGACTTTACAAGAGTAAAACTCATGTTTACAGCCTGGTACAAAAGATGGCTCCGGTCTCTAGAGCTAAGTTTTTACTACGTGACAACTCTGGGGGGGGAGTGTAAATTTTTGATTAATATGTCCGTTTATGCTATCTAAAAACTGTTGTTTTACTATGGAGTAAAAGCTGAAAAGCCCAGATGTAACGGCCATTTTATTTACAATCTATGATCTTTACATTTTCTTTTTCCCGCTTTAAAAACATAACATCAATACTAATGTATGACACTTTTTCAATGCTGTGCCAGAAAAAAATCTTTGGTTCACGCTGCCCCCAGTGGCCAGACAGATGTTTTTAATTCTGCTACAGGCCGGCCTTTGCCTTTTGGCCTTGTATAAACAGCCTCTTCTTTTGTACTAGCCTCATGCATAAATTCAGCATCTGTCCTCGAAAACCCACATTTACCTTCTGAGGAGTATACTACATCAGCTGTAGGTGTTTTTACCTTCACACACACAAACCACACTCACATAATGCCTCTTGGAGCCGTCTCATTTGCCTTTAATCCCTGTCCAGCTACACTCACACTCTACTTTCTCTCACCTGATCGCTGACATGACACATCTCGTCTCTTGCAGGAGGATCAACAAGCATCAGGATGAGAGGGCTCCTTCAGGTTCTGGCACTGTGCACCGCGGTCTCGCTCTGCATCTGCTACGGTAACCCCCATATACACACACATGTCCCAAACTCCACAACCTCACCTCTGCAGTTGTTATCTTTTATAACCTGCAATTTATAATTAACCCCATCCCATGTTTTTCCCATAGATTCTCATGAAAGCTCAGAATCCATTGAAGGTGATTAAAAGATTCATTCATGGAAAAACATGCATGCACTAATAAGACACATCCTGTTTGTATGATATGACCTCTATCAACAATCCCCGCCCTTTTATGTTGCACTTATTCTATATATTGTGTCATGCCTGCTTCATATACTTTGGTCTAGTAAAGTTTTGTGGTTCCAGATTTATTTGTGTCTCCAAACCGGCCAACTCCTTCATCGCTCCACAGAGGGGCACCCTGTACAACCCAGTCAGAGGCAACAGCTTGAACTTCAGGAGGTAAAACACGACAGAGTCAGCACTGGTTTGTATCAGACACAAGTGCACATATGGAAACCCACAGGAAGCAGCTCACAACATGTCGAGTCAAGGATAATTCCACTATTAAGCACCGACATGTGTTAAGAGCCTCGAGCTGTGAAGGAAGCATTCAAACTCTATTTTAGGAGAAAGAATGTTGGTGTAGACTATATATACATTTCGACTTCAGAACCTGAAGGATATGTGGTTATGAATACTTTTCTAAGGGATGTGGTCACACCTGTAATCAGTTTCAGAAAACAACTCTAGTTTAGAGAGCTTCAGAGAGACACTAGATGGCGCTGTCAGAGCAGTGTGTGAATAAGGGCTCAATCGGATTGGACTGACGGTAAGTTTAGTTTGTGATGAAACCTAATCAGCAATGGCATGATAGGACTTCATATGCTTGTTTTTTTAGGTTTTTCCCATAAGCTTAACCTGAGCCGGGCCCATACTAATTAGACATTTTACCTTCTCACTGCTCCATGTTTGCCCTCTGCTCATTTCATAGTTTGTCTTATTCTTGCTGCTCTTTCTGAAGCCATCGAGTCAAGCAGGTTTAGTGTCACATTCTTGTTGTTGTGCTAAGACATGTCTGATCTGTGTAGAGTTCACAACGAACTGTACCAAAGTTCAGTCGGAAGAGACCAGGTTTCAAAAGGTTTCACATTCATTCACACTGAATGCACCGTATGATGAAAATACATTTATGTGCTTTAAAACACTGGACTAAATATTTAACAATCAAGTAAATATCTCATTATATGTCACCATTTTACAAAAACGAAATAGTTATCTATAATTAAAAATGTACAAAATACAATTTATAATCTCTACCAACTCTTAAGCATTGACTTGGATTGGAAAGTATGCACAGATTTCTTCACGATGACCTGGATGACTGAGAACCTTCACAGATAAACTGCACAGATCAGTGAAGACATAAGTTAAGATATTGTATCTGCTTCGGTCCAGGGTGAAGTCCCCAGCAGAGAGGCGTGTTGAGACCTGCGAGGACTACAGCCCCTGTCGCTTCTACGCCTATCGCTATGGTTACCCGCAGGCCTACCAGAGATTCTTCGGCCCCCGGCCCCAGCCTCAGAGAACAGTCTGGCCTCGTCGATACTGAACACAAAGAAGTATCTCTGTGCATGCACTTCTTTTTCCCACTCCACTCTTTGTTCTAAACAGAGGCTGACAACCCATCATTAAACACCTGTAGTAACTCAGGCTCATGTGTAATCCACTTTATCCACTATCAACCTGGTATTTATGACCTTTATAACATATGCCTGTTTGAATATGTTTTGCAATCCCTTTGCTGGGATCATATCTTTTGTTTCTAATTGTAACAGTATGTCAAAATGCTGAATGGAACATTGAAATATTAAAATTAAGTTCATATAGTGTTTCTTGCTGTCCTTGATGAAACCAGGACTTTTCTATACTATGACAAGTTGTCTCTGTGAATCTCTGCACTGCACCAAACCCACAAAAGGTCTCAGCTGCAGACAGTGAGAGGTCAACATGTCACACTGCATGTTTGGTTTTCTATATCGACACCACAATTACAGCTGTCCCAGGCTTGAATCCTCCAAGTGGAGACAATAACTGACCCAGACAGGGAAATTACAGCCCATGTAATACACAGCGAATCTCCAAATCAAGAAGCAGACCGGACAGTAGGAAGAATGTGTATTTTTAAACTACAGCAGAAATGAAAGCTGACTTTATTCAAAAGTGAATAAAAATAAATGTGTAAGTGAGTATATGTTTCAATGTTCAGATGTTTCTTTAAAAAGAAATGCTTGGGCACCTCAGTGGCTCTCCGGGTAGAGACATACTGGGATTGATTCTGGTTTGGCTCTTTTGATCACTGCCCTCTGTCTGATCCTGTTTTCTGTCCAGCTACTGTCCAAAGGCAAAAATATAAATATATATAATTTAAAAAGAAAAATAAATCCTCAATTCAATTTAAAGAGATAGTTTTTTTGTAAATGCAGTTCCACGGGCCACTTATAAATCTGTTCAGTTTTTACTAATCACTACCTGTACTTGTGATTATTAACAAAACTTTAATTAGTTCAATTCGTGATTTTTTTACATTATGTGATTATTTGTCATATGTCTCTTTTCTTTTTTTTTACTACAATTGTATAACCCTAGAACATACTTCTACTTTGTACAAGCATAATATTCAAGTGCTATGTTTGTGGTTGTGGCCTGATATAATCAGTGTCTATACTATCATGGTCCCTGTTTACAACCCTGTACCTACCCTTACAACGTGCATATAACTGTAACTGTAAAACATTTTTCTTACTTGTTGTATACAGCCTTGTGAGCTTTTGTGATTAAATATGTCTCAGACGTCCACAGACCTTTGACACTGACCTATGGTCTATGTTGTTTAATATAGCCACCCCCTTTTCCATTTTTTGGACGATACACATAGGCTCTTTGCTTTGTTTGTTGGCTCTGACAGCATGATAAAAAATATGCCGCATTGTGACACATAAAACCCATTCATTATGCTTTATTTTGTAGTCTCCAGTGAAGACAAGGCAGTGCAGACAGTACAAGTGCTTATAGAAAGACGTGCTGATGTAGATGAAACTATAAAGTAACATTACAAATGCATTGATATTCCAGAAAGAGCATCTAATAACCACTCATCTATGCATATCATTCCACCCTATATGCTTTAACTTCCTTCTTTATCGGACCGTTCAAAGACTGCTCTCACTAAAATATGTTGCTCTCTCTCTCTGTGGGAAATCACAGCGGTTTGTAATAAAAGTCCAAGCCACAGATTAAAATAATACAGTCTGTTTTAGTTGGATTACATGCTTTTCGTTGCTGCATGCACTTGGTGACCTGTACTGTGGAATCTGACCTCTACAGATGACATAGGGTACTACACTAAAACAACACTAAAACGTTCATATGATTTTCTTATTAATTTTGTTACCAAGGAGTATAATAATTAATAATTTTAACTTTTTTAGTTTCCAGTTCTATTACTATGAAGCACACAGTGTGTTATATCTGCTCTGCTCACATTCATTTTCTTATCACCTGTGCTTTAAAACAAATAAGATCCATTTGGAGGCACATCCTCAGCTTGAGCAAACATATTGTGTTGGTGACTTTTTTTTCTTGTAGTTTTTGTGTTTATTGTGTCAATGTGGGTGTGCGATACAGGATGCCCTGACCAATCACACACCCATGAGACATCGTTAGGCCCACTTCTATAAACCGTGTGTGTATGTGAGTATATATATGTGAAAGAGAGAAGGAAAAGCTCGAGTGTGAAGTGCTGCCTGAGGAAACCGAAGCAGAATCATGAAGATGGTCGGCGTCCTGCTTCTGTGCTCTCTGCTGGTCGGCCTCTGTTCAGGTCAGTGCTGGACATATCACACTGATATGCTGTTTCGTTTGAAGGGAAGAGTTTAAAATAAAAACAGGAAGTAGACCATTTACATAACCAAAAAGCATTTCCCTCATTTAGTTCTTTTATTATTTTATTTTTTCCAGGGGCCTCAGTGGACCGGCCTGTTGCTGACCAACCTGCACAGGATGGTAAGATTAAGGGGATTGATTCTTAATGCACACATTTTAAAAGAATACTAGGCAATTGTTGGTGTATGGACCACCCTTATTCACTTGCCCTTTTCTGTGAGATGTGATTGGCTAAGGGCTGCAAGTTCACTGTGATGTATGTAAAAAAATATGAATAAAATAAAAGGAGACTGCTTGTGAGATATTTGCTGATCCAGCTTAGGTTATTATTTATAGCTTTGTTCAAACTTTAAGTGTATTTTCATTTCTAGAACTATGGCCTTAATCACGATATATTCGATTTAAACTCATATGGAGTGTAACATCTGTCAGTGGAGTATCTGGTGTTCATGCAGGACAGGTTATTCCTCAGTTTTCAGGGACCCATCAAATGTACTATAAGGCAGTACATTGTATTAATGTATTCAGAATGTATGATTTGGAAACATTTAGAAAGTGATTTCTTAATCAACGTCTTTCACGTAATACATGTAGTGGTTTCATCAGGTTGTGCTTGAATTCATAAAAGTACAATTTACAATACAATATACAATTTAACCCTAAGTTGTTAGCATCAAACAGAACAGAACACATAATCAACTTAACTATTTACAGTAGCACTGCATTACTGTTAGCCCAAAATATATATATTCTCCAAATCCTTTAGAATCATGTCTATCGCTCTGACACAGTGCCCTGAGCTGGACAGAAACCTCCAATGTTCCTCTCACCAGGATGATGTCATATCATGAGAGATTACATTTACCCTGGTTTAAGAACACCTCCATCACCTCTGCAAGATTAAACCTGCCTTGTGTCATATTTAAGAATATATATTTGCAACAGATATTATCAAAATATCCACACATTTAATTTGACATTGAAGTAGTGTTTTAAAGGCTACAACACTTTTAGTCTCTGTTTAGTCTTTATATGAGAGTTAAACCCACTGTGCTTCCTGTGCTCTGTGCAGGTGTGTTTTTGGAGCAGGAGCAGGCCGACTCCGTGGTGAGACAGAAGAGAGCCCTGTCTCAGTATCAGCTGGAGAGGTAAGACAAGGCCTTGACACACAACAGAAGGTTCTTACTACACACAAACCATTTGACTAGAATAATGTGTCTTGTTTGTTTGCTGTCAGCCTGAGAGAGGTGTGTGAGGCCAACCTGGCCTGTGAGGACATGATGGACACCAATGGCATTATCGCCGCCTACACCGCCTACTACGGACCAATCCCCTATTACTAGGCCTGACCTCTCCTCCTTCATCAGCATCAGCACAACCGCTTTAACTTCTTCAGTCTGCAAGTCTGTGAACAAAAAGACACTATGCATAAAGGTGGATTTATGAGTAAAAAAAAATATAATAATGCTTGTTCTGTCAGCGTCTACAATACAATATAAAACATCACAATCATACTTTCAATGTAGTTTGTGTGTATGTAATTTTAGACCAGTGCTTCTGAAGCTGTCTGTGTCTCTCTTTTTTAAAATCAAAATTTAAGATATTTTCAAAAGATAAAATATATTTTGTGTATCCTAAATATTGATAGGGTTTAGCTTTAAAGGTTGTAATTGTAGCCTCATAATGGACCTGTTTGCACACTTTTTAGATTTTTGTATACAATATATCTTGGGATCAGTATATTATAGAGTTAAAAACTGCAAAAGTCTGGGCTTTAAATGGTCTATTCATTTCATTTAATATTTTGCAGACCTACGTATATCATGTAAATGCTTGTCTGAAACAGTCAAAGATTCTGGAAAAGACCTAGGCGACTATTAAAGCGCCTGCTGAAAAGCCTTAAATACAAGTTTGTCGATACTAAAACAAATAGTTGCTTTTGTTTCTGTTTCATGTTAACCGGCAGCACTGTGTATGCTGTCGGACAGGTCTCCACACAAACAGAACTGATCGTGATACTTACCGAAATATCAGTGTGTGAGCGTGGAGGGAAGAATAATGTGAGCTTTGAGTCCCTTGAAAAAGAAAACAGAATATAAATCTGATCCATTATCTTCTTTAAAGCCCTGCCATACCTGCTTAGCTTTAATGTTGTTTTAGACATATCAAGCAGCTCACATTCGTGCCTAGGTGTCATTGTGTAAGAATTTATTGAGGTTGGACTGATTGACATCGCTCCAGGGCTGTACAATGTTGTGTATGTATGGGTAATTACACATGGTTCCTTGGAGTGAAAGTCACAGCGTTTCACGGTTTTTAAGGGAGTTCCCTATGGACTCTGACCTAAAAAAACATATTTCTTTTTTCACTTTTTCTTTCGGGACATTTATAGAAAAACATAATGTTGATAATCACTTTATCTAAACTGAACCAAGTTTATGCTCATGAGCTTTAATCTTTGAGTGTGACTTTCCACATTCCTGGACTATCTTCCAGCTGTGTACGTACACAGTGATAATTAAGTAGCACGTATAGAACTGATAAAAGTGCACTGTATGCTTTACATTTCTTTTGTCAAGCTGCTTGGAAGCTGCAAACATAGTTCTGCTTTACTAAACTTTGCAAATAACCTAACGTACATCAATGGTATATTATTTAAGTAACGTCATTTTTGTAAGATTCATCAAAATGTTCCTAAAGCTGCATTTTTTACAGTCGGTTCAACATTTCTCGAGGCTAAACAGTTCAGTGGAACATCATCACTCGTATTTGCAAAAGGTAGTTCTACTTAATTCATGTTCAAAAGCTATTTTTTGTTTTCAGTGACAAGCCACAGTGGGCCAAATGTAAAGACTTGTTTTTATTGTTATTGTGTGAAAATGATCACATAAAAGTCACATCACAATATGAAAAGCCTATTCAATATTTACATGTGTTACATAAGCTCACACAGACATCCAACATTAGAGTTTGTTTAGAAGACATTTTTCCTTCCGTCACTTCCAGGGGCCATGAGTAGCTAAAGGGCCTACACTAATATATTTGTGTGTGACAGATTTTGACAACTGAAATATGTTTTTTGACTTGTAAAGCATAAGACTCAAATGATCAGGTTTGTTCAGTGAGCCATAAACCAGTGTTGTTTGTACAGATTTGGAAAGAATGGTTTATTTAGATACTTGTTTAAATTAAAACTATTCATCAATACCAGATATGTTATAATAGATGTTGTATCATGTAAGACACATGCACAAAAATATAGGCTACAATACATTTTTCAGCAGCACTTAATGCACTTATATGCTTTCTGCCACTTTTTGTCTGATTCCAGAGAAAGTCTGAAAACTTTCGATCCAACTCTGCTGCTGTGCACTCTTCTTTTGCCCTCCTCTTCTGGAAAGAGTGCTGGAAAGTCCTACAGTCTGCTTGCGTCATTACCTGAGCTTTTATAAGTGCACACCTGTCCGTTGTCACTGAACACTTCACAGCAGCGTTATGGCGGACCAGCTAACCTTCGACCGGGAGAACCGGGACCGCATCCAAGCCGTGGAGAACTATTTCGTGACCGTCCGGCACTTCCTGGTCAAACCTGGGCGCATCCTGATGGGAGAGGGTCGTCTGTTGAAGCAGAGCCGCAAGAAGCCCCAGACTAAAGCCTTTTTCCTTTTCAACGACGTGATAGTGTACGGCACCGTCCTGCTCAGCGGCCGCTTGTACAAGAAACAGAGAATCATCCCGCTAGGTCAGACACAACTTTGTCTTACTCTTTCAAGGATCACAAATTTCGTTTGTTTTGCTGCATTTTATCACTTCATATTTGAGCAATTCTGGACTAATGTTAGCGTAATTTATGTTTTTTAGCTAAGTATAGAAACTCTGTAACTAGCTAACATGGCTGCCAAAGGCCATTTTAATTCAAGTTGTCAAACTCATATTTTAATCCATTAGTGGTTCATCTAAAACGTGTTTCTTTCTAATTATTCAAGGTTCTTGGCGTTTTCTTCAGACCCCAGACGTTTTATTTTGATGTCTTTTTATACTGTTATACAATTATAATTATATGATAACGTTTTAATGGTCCTCCGTAGTTTTAATATTCTTTGTAGCTAGTGATGGGGTTATTTTTCATGAGCCGGCTCTTTTGACTCACAAACGGCTCTTTAACTATTACATGTTTTAACTATGACTTTGACTGCAATACGTGTAAAAACAGTTCTAAGTAAATTATTAAATGAAATCATACTCACAATGTCTCACAATTTCGTTAAAAATGCATTTATTTTGTTATAAAAAAAAGAATGCTATTAATCATTATTTGATTTGATTTTGATTGTGTGCTTTATTTGTCATTACTATTGTACAAGTACACTGCAACGATATTGCTTTGGTGGTGCAACATTATGTCAATGCATTTAAAACATTCTGTCAATGGAATATCAATTTGGACTTTTTTCGCTACAGACATTGACTTTTGCATAAACTGTCCTTTATAGAAGACTGCGTTGCTGTGGGTTGCGGAGTAGGCCTACTTGAGTGATTACATCTCCAAATGTGGAGGTGCTGGCTCCAGGTGCTCCACCACCTTCACTAGTTTCTCGAAGCTCCTCTAGCTTCACAGGTGGTGCACAGTTCTCATAAACCAGTGAAGGTTGTGCATAGAACCGGCGCGTTCAGCCCTCCCTTCTAATATCATTGACACCGCGTGTATGATTGACAGGAATAGACAGATGAAACAAATGAGGCTTAAATAATTATATTTTTGTGTTGTTCATTGGATTATTAGTATTTTTTTTTACTAAAATAAAATAATTCAATATTTTATTATTACATAATGGTTTAATTACTATAGGCTATATTTAAAAAAAAAAAAAGAGTTGGCTCTTCAGATATGTGAGCCGGCTATCGTTCACTTAAAAGAGCCGGCTCTTAGAGCCTACTCACTTGCGAACGACCCATCACTAGTAGCTATGGCCTTGCTAGCTAAATGATAAAAAGCTATATGTCATCGTTTAGCATGTAAGAAGTGCCTACTGTATTTATTCAGAAAACAAAGGCATTTACAATATTGAACAGTAACACAATGTTTATTTGTGAACCAAAGAGTTGACGTCTCATGGATCCCTGACAAAGCGTCCCAAGCCTGCATGATCTGCAAAGCCACGTTCACCCCATCATCCGTCGTCACCACTGCAGAATGTGTGGCATCCTGGTGTGCGACAAGTGCTCCAAAGATAAAGTTGTAATCAAACACATCCACGCCACCAGGAAGAAACAGCAATCTGTTGTGTCTGGACCAAAAACCAAGAAGAGGAGATCCGCGGACCGCAATTCTGAGGAGGAGAACTATTTCGGACCGTCCGAGGAGTTCCAGGTCGAGGAAGGCGCATCATGGTGGACGACT